>OZ005740.1:81929282-82181782 GCA_963930735.1 Dioctria linearis
TGTCGGATTTTATTAAAGAGTTCATTTGTGTTCCTACCTCTAGCAAAGGAGTGGGGCCGCTGCTGTACCACTTTGGTTTGGCTTCATTTGGACAACGGAACTTAGCTCAGTGAATAAGTGTCACAAACCCACCAAACAGTGGATACCACCTCCCACTACGCTAGACCATCTGTATCCGTGGGTGACGTTTTTACTTGGAGTACCACTGTGTCTAGAGTATAGGTTAGGTAATAGGGGTGCGGCTGGACAACCAGCCAGCCTCACTTAGACCTCCAACGGGTCCATTGTGCCCCTAGACCTCATGAGATAACACTTCAAGCCGTGGATTTATCCTGCTTTCCTTGGGAAACTCAGGATATATCCACGACCTTTAGCCTAGATCCATCCTTCCTCACTCAGAAAACTCAGGATGTCTCTGAACTTTATACTTTGAAGCTCCCCCAGACTTGAAAAGAAGTAGCTACCTAGTAGCCTACCTCTTTTATTCATCAGAGCGGGGCATTCGCAAAGCACTTGCTTGACGGATTCAATTTCCTTCGAGTCCCTACAACTCCTGCAGAAATCGTTCGCCGCCATTCCCAGTCTTCTAGCATGGTCCCCTATGGCCCAGTGACCCGTCATGACCCCTACTAGATTCCTGGTATTTGCTCTGCTGCTGTTAAGCAGTTCCCTTGTCCTTTTCCTGTCATATGCAGGCCACAATTGCCTCGCAATACGACAGGTATCCCTGCTGGTCCATCGGAGGCCTGCCTTTAAATAGACTTCCCTGATGATTTCCTGTGTCTAGAGTATAGTAAGATCTATTATTACCAGATTAGCCTAATGCGAGGAGTATTGTATTGAACACCTAGCACAGTCTCTTTCGATCGTATTGGAACATCTTCAAATAGGCTTTTTACTATTCATCTTAGGAGGCATGAATTGAAGGACAGGTTCTTCTTTCTCTGAATAATTGAATTAGAAAAGTACAAGTAGATATAGCCGCTCAAAAAGTGGCTTAAATTTAGTTTAAATATTTGTTTGTTTTTTTTTCAATTTGTCGGCGTTACTTTATACTGAGTTTATCGTCCAATCTTTGCAGCTTATGCTTAGCTATGGTTTTGAATGTCACGAGAAAACATGTTCTGTGCAATGTTATAGTTAAGTAAAATTCGCATTATATTACTTGCGTGCTAATAATATATTCTATTTTTAATGTAACTGAAAATAATCTACAACGATAAAAGAAAGCATAAACGAAACATTTTTCAGTTCTCAATAAAGAGAAAGTGTGCCGAGTTTAAGAAAACCTTTCAAGATTATACCAGAATTGCCCATACATAATTCATCACCCAGAAAGCAAAGTGCAACATCGATTTTCCACCTCTGAACTTAAATCAAAGCGGTATTACGTAAGTTTTATTATAAATCTAATAATTGTAGGAGAGACCATGTCATCGTTTTTGAACGTAATAATCCAAAATGCCATTTGCAGCTTTATACAACAAAAACGGGTTCATTGCAAAATCGAATATTAAGATAACTATTTATACTATGGTTTTCCATGTAGGTATACCGGGAGTTGTGGACATGGGCAATCCTCTCAGAATTACTGTCTCAAAATCATCTTCATCATAATATTATGACCGCAATGTCAACACATCTTAGATACCTTAAATTCAATTTTTTGCCATATGAAAATGGTTCCCAGGGACACCAAGGATGCACTATGAGAAAATTTATGGTGTTTCGTATGGTCCTGGGAATGCAGACCATCAAAATTCATATCATTCTAACGAGGGCATAGAGAAATTTTAAGTGTATCCAGGAAATCCTTGAAGTTGCTCTACAGTATAAATCCAGATTTGGCGAACATGAAGAGATTTTATTTAGAAAAGTTTGTTTGGAAAAATAATAGAAAGTAAACTGTTTTGCTGTTTATTCTTGTTTTTAGAGATTCCTGAAACATATGCACAGAAAACTATTTTCTTAAGGAATTTAATTGTTTTGACTGTTTCACTTAATTAAAAAATGCTATGAACTGAAACTGGATGACGTAATCTAAGAATTATGAGTGATAAGTTAGCACCGAATAAATCAAAATTGGAATTAAAAATATAATTGACACATTTAAACGATAATTGGCTTATTGCAATATTATTATAATTCTAACTTCGAAATCTGAATAAAGCATCATAGTATCACCTATAAGACAAACTAACTATTGGGTTCAGTGCTCCACGCATTGATGCAGGTCACATCATGATGATGAATATGTACTCCTCCGAAATAGCTTCGGACGTCCGGTATTTCACTTCCTACTAACTGACAGCTTTACTTTATTTAATTCTATTCATGCTCTAATATTCTGCGATGGGATTCTGGTGTACTGCGTTCAATTGACTAAAATTCGCAATATAATACTGGATTTTGTTCAAGAAGTAGCCATTTTTCTTTATTTTCAAATAAACTAATTTGGTCAAAGGCAAGGTCGCTGCCTTTTTATTACAAGTCATGGCGTTATCAAATGCATATGTATAAGAAATGTGCTGTTTGAAAGCTCTTAGCATTATGCATGATGGGGGAAACAAACACGTTTCATGTTTAAAAATTTATGTAAAATAAATAATTGAAATTGAAATTTATTGGATAAAATCTTTGTATACATAACAATAAATGTTTAATATTTATTTTCACTATATCTATGATGTTTCTTAAATGTAATCATATTTGTTTCGTTCTTGCATATATATGGTAATTCATTATACATTTTTAGTCCTTTAATTAGTAATGTATTTTGTGTTCTAGTTTTCTTATATTTAGCCATTCTGAAATCATTCATATTTCTTAGTGTTGTATGTCACCTCAAGTATATATTCAACAAAGTCCACTAAATAATAAGGTAACACATAATTTTTTAATTTGAAATGAAACATCAGAACCTTCAAGCAGATCCTTTGATACATAGTCATCCAGATTAAGTTACGCAGCATATCAGAAATTCTTTCAAATCTGTCTCTCTGTAATAATATTCACAAAGCCGTTGCAGTTTTTGCAACTTGCGAACTTCTCCAGCGTTACAGCAATTTATAATAGTTGCACAATAGTCCATATGCAGTATCAGTGTAAATAATTTTTCTTATTCTTCTTAATTAAGCAATCAATTTTCGCGCAGATTAAGTGGATTTCGGAACAGAATTTCAATTTGTTGTCAACCATTACTCGCAGATACTTGATTATATCTACCTGGGTAATGTCTTCGTCATTTAATGTTAGTCTTATCCTGTTAACATTATTGAGCATCATACATTTTATATGCGACACATTTAGGCTTAGTTTCTTCATGTTCATCCATTGCGTTACAATGTTTAGTTCCTCTTGCATTATATTTTGACATTGTTGAATGTCTTTCCCGACTAAGTATAATAGTGTGTCGTCTGCGAATAATAATATTTTTGGATTTTTGAGAGTATTTGGCAAATTATTTATATACAGGGTGTTCCGTAAATGTCTTTAATCCTTTAAGATGATGAAAGTAGAGGTCATTTGGGTCAAGAAAGTCTAGATACTTTTATATCGAACTCCGCTGGGTTTTCGAGTAAATCGATAATATCGATTTTCGAGATTTTACATACCTCTTCAGAGTAATTCCTTTATAAGTTCTATTGTAATTAATGGATTGTGATGTTCAAACCTTTATTTAAAAGAACACATATTGGCCTTTCACGGAATGTATAATAAGTTATAATTGTGCCTTCAATTATTTAAAAAAAAAACAGTTTTCTCTAAAATTTTTTATTTCACCAAAATTTTTGTCGCGCTTCAGTGTACATTTATTTGAAATATCACCATTGCGCGAAGTTGGCAAAACTATGAAAAAATTTGCGCATTATGTCCTCTTTCCAAAATGACTTCCCTAAGTGCCATCAACATTAACAATCAAAAGTTATAAGCAAGCATATGGAAGTTGTACCCATCGAGGTAATCTTCAGTTTTTTCGTAGAATTCTATCTCCTCCTACAGTTTTTAACCTACGACAACCATTTTATGTCATTGTACGGGAATCTGAACTGGCTATTAGATAGGGTACTTTTCGATTCTGCCAATTTGATTTTATTTCTCTTTTTTGTGTTTATTATGTCCATGCCTATAAGGAGCTTATTAAATAAATTTTAACTAAAAAAATATTTAAACTATACATTTGTGTTGATTTCTTTCGCCCTTCCGCATGAAAAATAGCATTAAGCGAATAATTGTGCCAAGCACTGTATGTGTGGGGTTAGTCGCATGGACCAGAGTCTTAAGGTCCCCATTCACTTGCAGATTATATGCAGATTCAGACTGTAGATGGCATCCGTCAATCCAAATCTGTTGGCACCCATCCACTAGTATCAGATCAGATCGTAAGTTTGAAATTTGACAGATAGGAAACTTAAGCCCCCCATTCACTTACAGATTATCTACAGATCCGAACTGTAGATATATTTGAATTGCGCCACCCATTACCAGTTCAAATCGTACGATTTGATCTACAGTCTAGGTAATCTGCGTGTGATGTCGAAAATTTGTACGATTTGATTGTCAACCAGATCGGCAGTTCAAGAACTGCAGACTGTAGATCTGTAGATAAATACACCACACACATGCAGTTCATCGTCAGATAACAGGACTGCAGATTTGTAAACTGCATACAAAGTGTACAATTTCATCGTCAATCATTATTTTTAGATCAGTTTGATATTTTCGTCAGATAATTGTGGTTTCGCATCCCAACATGGATAGAAGTACAACATTCAATGAATTCTGAAGTATACAGGAAACATGGAAAGTAAAATATGATTCATATTCAGATAGAAAAGAAAAAGAAAAATATTATCAGGAATAAATAGAACGTTATAAAGCTACTACTGATTCTGAGAGGAAAAAAATTAATAACTTCATATGTGAGATGCTTTGTGATGCAACCAATCTTTCACCCAGAAACGTTTTTTTATTCTTCACTGGTAATTCTGATAAAAAACTTATTAATGAGCAGCAATTTTCTTCTTTGACAAAATCATTTTAAAAATTCAACCGAATTGCATGAGAATCGTGAACAGACTAATTACGATATGGACTGAAGACAAAACTGTAGGTGTGTGGTTAATCGTCAGTTTATCTTAAGTTTTCTATCTGTCAAATTTCAAACTTACGATCTGATCTGATACTAGTGGGTGGACGAAAACAGATTTGGACTGACAGATGCCATCTACAGTCTGAATCTGCAGATAATCTGTAAGTGAATGGGGACCTTTAA
Source organism: Dioctria linearis (assembly GCA_963930735.1). NCBI lineage: Eukaryota > Metazoa > Arthropoda > Insecta > Diptera > Asilidae > Dioctria > Dioctria linearis. Next base: position 81,934,558 of record OZ005740.1, read on the forward strand.
AATAAACTGACAATTAACCACACACCTACAGTTTAGTCTTCAGTCCATATCGTAATTAGTCTGTTCACGATTCTCATGCAATTCGGTTGAATTTTTAAAATGATTTTGTCAAAGAACAACATTTCTGCTCATTAATAATTTTTTTATCAGAAGTACCAGTGAAGAGTAAAAAACGTTTCTGGGTGAAAGATTGGTTGCTTCACAAAGCATCTCACATATAAGGTTATTAATTTTTTCCTCTCAGAATCAGTAGTAGCTTTATAACGTTCTATTTATTCCTGATAACATTTTACTTTTCGTTTTCTGTCCGAATATGAATCATATTTTACTTTCCATGTTTCCTGTATACTTCAGAATTCATTGAATATTGTACGTCTATCCATGTTGGGAATGATGAGAAACTACAATTATCTGACGAAAATATCAAACTGATCTGAAAATAATGATTGACGCTGAGATTGTGCACTTTGTATGCAGTTTACAAATCTGCAGTCCTGTTATCTGACGATGAACTGCATGTGTGTGGTGTATTTTTCTACAGATCTGCAGTCTGCAGTTCATGTACTGCCGATCTGGTTGACAATCAAATCCTACAAATTTTCAACATACACACGCAGATTACCTAGACTATAGATCAAATCGTACGATTTGAACTGGTAATGGGTGGCGGAATTGAAATATATCTACAATTCGGATCTGTAGATAATCTGTAAGTGAATGGGGGGCTTAAGCATGGATTAGAAATCGATGAAAATATTGTTGGAGCTGCATATGCAAGTAATTGGCCAACGTATCGGTTTAAAACACATGAAAATTATGGCAATTGAATATAGTGGCGTAAGATGCAATGCAACAACAACTTATGTCGGTTCCACACCACTCGCTAATATTATTGAGTATTCTTCGTTTTAAGAGGTGCAGGAAAACGGTGGACGATTGCCGATGATGTACATACGGTATTCGCACATGTTCGGCCCGAATCAAAGAGCTACCGAATAATTCTACTAAATATTCGGTTGAGACTTCACTGCCCTAGATTCTAGCACTACTCGAAAATAAGAGATCGCGTTTATTAATTGCATAAGATTCGCATTTGGAATTCGACGTTTTGATCATATAAGCCAATATAGAAATATAATTCCGAACTGTTCCCTTAAAATATAACTTTTGCATAAAGCACTAGTTTTCCTTCATAGGCTAACTTATACCCTATATATATATATATCAGCCTGCTTATCTCTGCAATGGTATCAGATTCTTGCGTTCCACTAGACATGTGGATGGATTCCCCGCTACCGTGCAGTATTGGGCCAATATTCCTACTTTCTTCATATAACTCGCAACTGGAATTCTCTGCCTGTGAATTTGCAACGCATGGGGTCAGCAGACATGTGTAAGAGGCTTCTTTTTCAATATTTATTAAACAAGAATTAGACATGCGTTCGATGAGCTTGAGCAATCTGTAGTGTATTTGGGTTTGTTTGTCAGTATAACAGTAACTAATATAGGTTAGTATTTATTAATTTAATTTTTTTTATTTTATTTTCTAATGTATTTTGGGTGTTTTGAATTGTTTTCTTAATTTTTGTATTTCATTACCATTTAATCTATTTTTTCTTTTTCTTTATCTTTCTTTTACTTTATTTTGCTGTTTTGTTTTTCTCTTTTCTTTCTTTTTGTTAGTAGCATTTCCTGGTAGCAATTATTAGATGTACATGCTGAATAGATTTATGTATCGAAACTATCGGTGACTGTCGCGAGTCGTGCGGAACCGGGTTAAGCATCTGTAGAATTTGTTATTGCAATTACGGCAACTCACTTATGAGGTGAGATAGAGTTCTTGCAATGATGGATTGCCTAACTAAGCGTGGATCTAGCTTAAATTAAGCTAACGGACCTGCTACAATAGCTCAACGGCGTGCACTGGCTTGGTGCTATATATTTGAGGTAAGAGAAAATTGAGTTTAGAAGATGTTGTAGTAGAGTAAGAAACAATAATTTTCCCGAGAATCTGCGAGTGTATTTATATATTCACATGCTCCATTTTCTTAGGTTCTTTAGATTGTTAGGACATGCATATGTATGCATGATGCAAGTTTTGCGAAGAAGTTCACTTTTTTCAAAATTTGAAAATGGGTTTCGGAATTTTCCTTATTTCTTGGCGATACTACATATCCTTTAAAAGAATGGCTAATTAGACTAAATTAGACTAATTTTAAGGAGACTAACTCGACAGAGGGATCGATATAATCGAGCATAAGTCAACTCGGATAATAATGGATTTTGGAATGAATAAATGAAAATGGAATATTGGAGTTTCAAAGGAAAAATTTCCATGCCTAAAAATTTATGTTGCAAACGTAAGCAGCAGATAAAATTAAATGTTGGTTGTTTAAAGTAAGAACTCACGGCAAGCAACATAATGTAATTTTGAATTGCTTTCAACCACAAAAGAGGAAGAAAACTTCGAGAATTTTGATGATAAGGATTCGGATAATTGAACTGTTTTCTTAATTATATTTCATAAAAAAAGAATAGGAAAATAATGAAGAGTTATTTGATCGAATTGATTGATTTCTTAATATGCACTAACATGAAAAATGTTCTCCTACACAAGTGAATGATTTTCGTCTTCCAGTTCAGCTTGCTTCTCAGCGACTTCTGCTTAGTTCGAAATTCAGTGTCTTTTTAATGGCCTAAGCTGCAGATTGTAGATTTCAGGCTGGAATTACTGAAGAAAGAATTCCATTATCCACACACCTTTCCGTCCTTTGTCACATCTTTCATTGGTAATCTAAGATTTACCTTAGAACATCAACTCTTTTCGCCAAGATGTACGGTTTAATTTAAGCTTGGCTTAAGCAAGTCATGTAGCTTAAGCCTTGACTGTGAAACAGTAGAAATATTTAAGGCATAGCTATGGCTTAAGCCTGGACTGTGAAACTGGTCATAGTATGTTATGTCCACTAATTAGCATACTGCACAATATACACATTCTATGATGTTCTTATATTCACCAGAGAAAATTAAGAACATATTGTTAATAAATTCGCTCTAAAATCATTTATTTTAATAAAATGTAGTTTGCCTCATAAATTGACTTGGAACTTATCGTGGATAAGCAATTCTTTAAACTATTTTTCTTATACTCAAATAGGCGATAACATGCTTATTAGCAGTGAGTTAAAAGGTAAAACACCGTTGATAATAGCAAGAAGCAGCTTGCAGTCACCTTCTTAGTTTTTAGTGGTAGGTAGAAACTAAATCAACGAATTTGTAAAATGAACGTTCACACATTCCTTTTCTTTGATTAATTCAATCATCAATAATCAAAGAGATCTTCTACATATTTTATTGAGATATTAGATTTCAGTAAAACTGCTACTTTTTTTCTTTGGAATGATTTTTATCAATTTATATTTGCTCGGATATGTAATCTCCATAAACCTTTGTTGAGGAATTCAAGATATGTTTCGTCATTGCATTTAGATGCCCAAAAAATATGCCTGAATTGATTATGTGAGAAGATCTCTGAAAAAATGATAGGTGCTCGTAAACAGAATTTTTATGACCAATAATCATATATCATCGTCATTTTGGTGAGTTCCATAATTACAATGATAGCGAGAAACGCCTACATTTCACAAGCAATGTCTTTCGAGCCATTCCAAATAGATTTTTTCAAATTATTTTGCCTACAAAGAAGATTGTAAGAAATAATTGTAAGAATTATTGAATCGGTAAAGTTTCTGGAACAATTGGTCTTAGCTCTTCTTGAATTAAATGTGTTCTGAGACGTATAGGATAAAAGAGAAACAGTTAATTTATCATAAATGTTTTTTTTAAACGAAAAGTTACTTCTTACCAAACAAGATATTTTAAATGTCCAGCGGCACCTGCAGATTGCAATTAACTGTGAATTTTCGATGAAATTACCACGTAAGAACAATCCAATTAGCACCGATGTAACGTGAAAGTTGCTCGGTAAATGGAAACGATTTCTGCTATAATCTCGATAATTTTCATCCAATCTTTCATTAACCCTTAGGTTAGGCAGAGGCTTGAGATATTTTTCTGATTCATCTAGAAGTAAAGTACGCAGCGCTCACTTATAGCTCCCTACACATTATTCTTCTATATGTATATAGGCCGGCGCTGCGTGTATAATTCCAAGTGCTCACACTATAACACCGGCATCAAATCTGTCGAGCGGGCAGTTAATTGGATACCTCAATTATTGTAACCAGTGCCAAAATCTATGGGAACGATTTTATATTGAAAGTTCATGTTCATAAATTAGAGCCATATATACTTGGTACCTGATGGGAAGAATTTAATATAAAGTACAGGTTGTTCCATGATCATTATTAATCTGGCAGCTCGATCGACGGAGTGACTTCATAATAAATATACTAAAAATATGATTTGCTGATTTGCAAGCAACCATAACCCATAATTATTATTGTCGGGTATTTTGGCACAGACATAGCCTCATTAAAAAAAAATATGGTACGGCAAAATGGTTATGCCTGATATTAAAAAGAATTTTGATTTTTGCAGTCTTCTGGTCCGATTGTTCCGTCCGTCTGTTTTGTTTGTCCGTCTGTGTGTCTGTCCGTCTGCTCATCTGTCTGTTCGTTCGTCCCAGATGGATAGTATATTTTAATGGTATCTTTTCTCTCAGCCGTATTGAGGAGTTTAAGTGCCAACCGAAACAAATAAAATAACGAGCGAATTTAATTCACTTATAATGTGGTATGGTTCAATATGATAAAAAAAATTGTCACGAGTTGGTTTCAAATAGAATTCTCTTTAAGGTGCACCCGAAAATACTCTTAAGTTTTTTATATCGGCAAAATTCTAGTTGGTATGTGCTACCACCAAGCAATGGCGGATCCAGCTAGGTCGCACGGGGGCGCGCGCCCCTCCCTGTAGACCACTAAAAAAAATTGCAATAGATTTTCTGAAATTTTCTTAACAAAATCTATTCTACTGCCTTTTTTGTTAAAAATATTAACAATGTTTGGAAGTGTTCAATTTCGTAAGAACGCAGCCCTTATGACTAGCGGCTCAGCCCTCGCTCCACTTTAAGTAGTGGCTGTTCTATAGAGGAAACAGGAAGTGCTGATACCTTTAAATTCATGTATTTACATGAGCGTGGCCTTTCTCGGGGTGTTTGAAGCAGGACAGAGCTTATTCGGGTAAAAGCGATGGAAGGTTTGTTTTAAACAATTACAATTCTTAATTGGAGAAATTCAGCAAAACTTCACAATGGCAAGCAAATCATTGTGCATTGTTGTAGTGAGTGTTGTTACATAAAGCAAGAGGTTTATTTTGGAATATATTATACTTTATTTCGTAAAATGCAATAATTTTACTAGAATACTTGGTCCAAACATTAAATAAAAAAAAATGTAAATGCTGATTGGAAAGTTTTCTATCAGTGTCGTAGAAAAATTGATTGGTGGGCCTGTTTTGCTATTTGATGAATGCAAATTAGAACTTAGTGACATTTTAAGCCTTTTCACGCAAGAATACATGCCCTATTCCTGCAGCAGGTCTCCAGAACAGAAAAATCGCTCTTGGCTTAACGATAAGTTCAACCAAGTAATAAGAGCGAACGAGTCTGCCTTTCGCGCTTATCAATTGCATTCATGTCCAGGATTGAAACAAATCGACAGGACTGCGCACAACACCTCCGTATCCATTATCTTTTTAAAAGAAGTGTTGGACTCGGAATCTTGGAATCAAGGATAGCAAAGGTTTCTAGTCCCTGGTCAAAACCATAAGTAGTAAGATCACCAATACCATTATACCTTCACTATTTATCAATGGTAAAGTGGTTGTTGACACCCTGAATAAAGCCAATATTTTGGTTGGTAGATTCGCCTCAAATTTTCGTTTTCTACTCACTTCACGGACACCTATTTTGCATCTTCGGTATGGATGTATACAAGAGCTAATACACATCCGTAGGAAAGGGGATAAGCGTCTCTGAGGCCGTATGGTTTTTCACCCCTGTAAATTAAAAGGTGTGCCTCATCCTTGACTAAACATCTGCGCAAACTATTCCACTTGTCTGATTCGATAAGAAAATTTCTAACAGGTTGGAAACTAGCTCACGTTCAACCTATTCCCAAGAAAGAAGAGGGTAGTGATCCGTCAAATGATCGACAAACTGCAATCACTTCGATTCTTTCAAAGGTTTTTGAATCTTTTATTAATTTCAAATTAAGAATTAAGAATTAGAGGTCAAACAACTCATCAATGATCGCCGATATGGCTACCGGCTGGACGCTTGCTGGCTTTTCATCCGGCACGTTGGAACGCTAATAATAATTTTTTTTTATTTGTATAAGCTCTTTATTTAGTGGCGCATTGGCTCTTTTAAAATTCCCTAAAAATAGGTGGCAAAAGGCTCTACAAAGTGTAAACAAAAGGTCGCTAGCTAATCTAAAAGTTATAAGAGGTCAATAGGGACAATTAAACAATTAAAACAATAAGAAAATCTAATGAACAAGAAAAAAGACACAAACAAATCGAAAACAAACAAGAAAAAATTCTCAAAAGGGACTAAAAAACGGCTACAAGAATTTTGAAAATTGGGTAAGTGGCAGCTCCAAGAAGTGCCAAATTTCCAAAATAAACTAATAAAAATAATTGCCTAAACGAACGAATTTTCAACATAAAATTTTGAAATTTACCACCGACACCGAAACCGAATTAAAAATAAATGACCGAACGAACGAAAAATTTACGCGATACCGTTATAGAGTCCCGCGAGGGCAGCCTGTAGTATCATAGACCTCTACAAACTGCCCTCATCATCCCTCCAGCTTAGCATCTCTAACAGAGTGCTTGTCCTTTCCACAGCACTTCCAACGATTCTTAACCGGGAAGAAGCCCTGTGGACTAGTGTTGCAAATGCTGTGGCCTGTTCTCACCAGCGAAAGACAAGAGCTCCATCCTGCGCCGACGATTGTGGTTGCCATGTCCAGTTGAATGTGTCTGCGTTCGAGACGTAAACGTCTCTTCAACCTGTCAACGAAGTGGCGCTTAAGTGCGTGTGCATGGTGCTGTGGGTCAGTGCTCTGACTCCCATCTTCGACTCTCATGTAGTACAGGTGAATTGTAGATTTGGCCAGTGTCAACACAAAGCTAATCAAACAATTCACTCGACTACAGATCTTTGGTCCCCTTAGAAGCGATGTCCTAGTAATGCCGAAATTCGGGTGGATCAACTGACACATACCGCGCACGAGATCCATTAGACCCTACAAAGCCGGACAAGTGAAGAACCTGTGAAACAGGGTGCCTTCACCAGCACAAACTGTGCAAATCCTCTGAACTCGGCGGTCGATATGTGAGAACTGATTAGGATGCATAAGACTGCGATGCAGCAATTTGAATGCTACATCAGCATCTTTGTAACTAGAAGGATAACTGTAGACTACTCTGCAAGTTATCCCTCCCATCACGCCCATATTCACCCCGAGGTGTGTTCGCCATCTGTTGTATCCTGTATACTCCGGAGGTCTTATTGACATAAGCACGTCACGGAGCAAACGTGTTGTAAGTGTACTAAAAGGTGAGTGTGGTGGTCTGTTCAGACCGAAAGCATCTTCCAACTTAGTGCCAGGGTCACTGGTCCCAAGTTGGCGAAATCTCACCCGCGCAGAAACAGCCAGGTCGTGTAGTTGTGCAGTGTTAGTGTTTATTCGACAGTTTCCAGAGATATCAATAATCAAAAAAACCCCGAGCATTACTGAACACTGAATCTATTAATTCAGGATTAAACCTGATTGGAATCGACGCGAATTGCGTGTACCTTAGAGCATTCCACTGAAGGTGAAATGCCGGCCTGATTCTGCCCCAGGTCTGAATCGTTGAGATTAGATAGTGTGGCTAGTCACGAGGATAGGGTGGTCGAACAGAGAGTAGGTAGTAATACTCCCCTATGCTGATACCTCCCAGTACATTCACCCACAGTTGAGAAATCAAGCTGTCTCTCTGGAAAAACACTCTTTGGAATGCACGCATTTGGAGACACCTTGATTTCACAACCAAGTTAGTGAGACCTAATCCACCTATCTTGACTGGCAGACAGAGCGTGCTTTCAGCAACCCATCGTCTTCCGCACCAAAAGGCGTCATTCGCTTTTGCTTGAAGAAGACCTACAAAGCCTTCATCAAACGTCTCAGACTTTAGCAGATGAACGATGGACGAGGTAATCAAATAATTTATCACGACTGACCTACCCATTAAGGATAATGGAAACAGTCGAGTACGCCATGAGTTTACAGCTCTAGAGAGTTTCTCTATTATTTGATTTACTCTCGCGTCCGATATACACACCTAAATACTTCAGGCAAGTATTAGTCCATTGGATGTTCAGTGGAGTATCTGTACGATCTCTCCACCTTCCACACCACAAGCCTTGACTCTTACTAAGGTTGATCTTAGCGCCCGCTATACGTTCGAACTGTTCGAAAACAGCACGAGCGACCGGAAAAGCTTCATCTCCTGTCACGAAAATAGACAGATCATCCGCATACGCCAACATAAGAGGCCTCACATTGGTATATGGTAGACGAACCGCATACTGTCCAAGCATTCGCCGAAGATTCACCAGTAGCGCCTCCAAAGAAAGATCATAAAGCATGCCTGACAATGGACAGCCCTGTCTGATACTTCGATGAAACGAGATTGGAGCTAGAACTTGTCCTTGCTTCTTAATCAAAATCGCTGAATCTCTATACAGTTTCCCGACGATATCGAGCCACCTGGGCGGAAACCCAAATGCCTCGAGAGCAGTCAAGAGATACTCGTGCGAGACACTATCAAAAGCCTTTTGCTGGTCATGTGAAATCATGGCCATTTGTGTACCTGTCTGTTCATGGTAGGCAAACAAATGCTTGGCTACCGCGATGCTATCGTAGGTACTAGGACCAGGTACACAATAGGACTGTTCCGGGTGTATTACTGAAGCTATCACTGAGCGGAGTATCGCTCCTAATGCTTTGCAGACGATTTTGTAGTCTACATTGCATAGGGTTACTGGTCTCCAGTTCCCCATCCTCTGCAAATCTCCCTTCTTTGGTATCAAGCGCATAACAGATCTCCTCCAACTAGAAGGAAAGTCTGAATTCGTTTCAACCGCCGAATTGAAGACTTCCAAAAGGTCAGGAATTAATAAATCCCTGAAACGTCTGAAGAATTCTGGAGTCAAGCCGTCATAACCAGGTGAAGTGTGTCGCATTAGATCCTTTGCCGCAGCAATCATATCCTCCAATGTGATCACTGTATCCAGGAGCTCCTTACTGTCTTCAGAGAATATTCTCAAGAAATTCATGAGTGGTCGAGGATGTTGTCGACGTCGACTCAAAGTATAGACTACTGTAGTAGTCTCGAATATATTCTGATAGCTGTTGTCCGTTGAGGACTTGTCCAGATTCATCAATTATCGATTCGACCTCACAAGAAGCAGTACGACGTCTAGTCGCCTGAAAGAAGTATTCGGTTGGAGAATCGCCTTCTCTCAGCCAGCGCGATTGGCCGCGCAGCACAAACTCCACGCTGTGCTTGTAAGTCTGTGTCGCAAAGCGTTCCTTTATTCCATTGAAATAAAGAATCAACCCCGGCTGAGTTGGGAGAAGAGCTGCCACCCGAGAGACCTCGGCCGATAAGCTAGAAGCTTGATAGCCACTTCGATTGAAACTGGTCTCGATAAAAGACCGAATCTGGAGCTTTCCAACATCCCACCATTGACTAAGAAAAGGAAAGTCAACTTTCCTCTCTTGCCAATCGTGCCAGAAATCAATGATCTCATTGATGAACTGCTCGGAATTCAACAAATAGTTGTTTAATATCCAGTATGCAGTTCTTCTTTCAACTAGAATGCTGGTCGCCACTACAAGAAGATGATCGCTAACGGAACACACTTCATGAGTGACTCCAACGAAATGTTCTAGTATTCCAGGTGAGACGTAAAGTCTATCAATTCTGGAGCCTGCGAGACTTCCGTGGATATTTCGTGAGACCCTCGTGTATGATCTAGTCGTAGGATGCATCCAACGATAGATATCCACGAGACCGAAAACACCGACAAAATTCCTCAATCGAGTAGCATTGACAGAGTTGAACTCAACTCCAGAGAGCCGATCCATTGAGGGATTCAGGGTGCAGTTGAAATCACCTCCGAGGACAGTTTCGCCTCTAAAATTCACCAGACAGGACTGAACACAATCAAGAACTTGTCTTGTAATGTCCTGGTCATGAGGAAGGTACACGTTTACTACCTTGATATGTTTGTCTTGAACGACAAAATCCAAGGAAGAAGCGAAGCCTGGGAAGATATCTGTATAGACAGGAGACAATAGTGTAAATTTGTTGGATAAAATGATTGCCACTCCTGAGCCTCGGCGAGGCGTAGGTCTGGCAAACATTGCATAGCCAGTGTGTAAATAAGCATAGCACTCAAGTTGTGTATATGTGTCTTGTGTAAAGTTCGTCTCCTGTAGAAGCGCGATGTCTATATCGAACATTTTGACATGTTCGATAGTGCTGTGTAACCTTGTATGTGCACTTAAACCCCCGGTGTTGATAGAAGCTATCTTGCACATTCAAAGAGATGCAAAACTCAAACGATGATGGTACGACGTCTACGGACGAGGAGAGTCGACCAAGCGATGCTCCTGCATCAACTCCTCCACCTTCCTATGAAGTCGTTCTAACCGGGCAACATCGTTGTACTTCATCCTCTTCCTGGACTCCTGTTTTAAGAGTTGAAGCTGAGGAAGTAACAACTCTGGCCTCTCCAGCTCCCTTACAAGAATACTCCAGGTTTTATCTGAATTCTTCTTGTACAGGAGCTGGGCAAGAATTTCGGAGATCTTCTTCCTAGGAAGGGTCTCCATCCCCTTCGAGACTTCAAATTGGCTACCAGTCGAAATGATGCTATCACAAGACTCATACTACCGAAGCTCGAAAGACCAGTCTCATCCAAGCCGGTCATGTCGCAGTCCGAAAGCTGCTCGAGAGATGCTTCCACCTCCCTCACAACAACCTTCGAAATGCCAGCTCCACTGTCGTCCTCCTCCGAGTGGGTCCGCTTTGATGCGACTGGCTTTGCTGGCTCTGGAGGAGGCAGCATCACACGGTCAACCTTCTTCTTCCTCGTCCTCTTTTTTTTTAATAAATGGCTAGTCGACTCTTCGTCGGAAGTAGCCGTGTTTTCACGCGCCGACGTGGCGCCGTTTACAGCCATAACTATTTTTGCCTCTAGGACAACTTCAGGCACCTTAACCACTGGCTGCTCCAAAATAGCAGGTTGAATGCCGGCCGAAGGCTCCTTCTCCAGATCCACTACTGTAGTAGTGGCTTCCTTCGAGGGAACCCTCGGTTCAGCCTTCTTCCCGGTTCTCCTGGGGCAGTCAGCAATAAAATGCCCTACCAAATGGCAAGCATGGCATTTTGCTTTGGTGCCAACGTCTATCCAGTATCTCGAGCCGGATATGCTCAGGTAAAAGCCTGACGGAAGCGTACACCCCTTATTCAAGGTGATGGACGCTCCCCGGCTGGTACCGAAGATACCCCGCCCGAGACCCTCGTCCAAATTTTAATGGGAATAGCGCGAACCTTTCCATGAACCTTCCCGAATCTCCCAAGGAAATTCGAGAGGTCTTCATGTTGGGCTCGCATAGGGACCCGCGAAAACACGACCTTCGTGGGCTTCTCTTTTAGCGGGAACGGCACGAGTTGTCTACCCTCCACCTCGATGCCCTCGAGCATGAGCTTGGTAGCGCTTTCGAGGGTCGTGGTGTACACCTCGACCATTCCTCCAACTATAATTCCAATAGAGACCAGCTGCTCACAGGAAATGACGCGGAAAATCGCCTTCAGGTATGCAGTCTGAGGACATCCTCTGATGTGCTCAAGCTGCATCCCGTAGCTCTCGTCCTGCCACCTCCCATCAAAGAAGCCCTGGAGACCCGCACTGGTCTTGGACCGAGGCTTACCTGCGTCCAATGGGGCTGAACGAGGAGTGATGCCTTTTGCTCAAAATTTCGATAGTGCTGACACTTCTGGAACTACCACTTACCTGAGCATATGAAGTCCCTGGCACTACAGGTTGGGGTCGCAATGATTGTTCTGGTCCTGCTGTTTCCGCTGCTGCTGTTGCCCGCTACTTCTTTGGAGTATTCTTCGTTGAAGACAGCGGTGGCCTCATTACGACACCATTGGGTTTTGGCGCTGTACTTGAAGCCGCTTTTACAACTTCAGCCAATTTTTGGTGAAGTCTGGGTGTTGGGGTTGTCGGAAGTGCCTGGGGCACGTTTGCTACTGCGGCAACCGCAAAAGCTACTGCAGCACTGGTCCTTGGGGCAGTTAGAGCTTCTGATACCCCTTCAGTCTTCTCCGGAGGAGTTGGCTGCCATTTTGCCGGTTTAACCTCTTCAATTGGGCCCTGTTTGGCCTGTTCAGTGGGCCCTTTTAAGTTTTCCTTGAAAGAGGAAGAAGAAGACTTATTGTTCTTCTTCCTACTTTGGATTGATTTAATCGGGTTCTCCGTCTCCCCAGATTCACTACTGCTTGCACCCATTGCAAGTGCAGCAGGGAACGTTTACATATATATATATATATATATTTTTTTTATTTTGTCCAAAATAAATTATTACTTAGTTTTTATTTATTAAATTTTTAATCCGGGTTATTTTATAATTGTCTTTTTTTTACATACAAATTTCGAAACTAGAAATTTTGTACACTTGCCATGTTGCCATAGCAACGGCCGAAATTAAATAAATTGCCACAAATGCCACCAATTTTTTCGTTTTTTCACAATTTTTTGAAATTTTTAATGATTTTTAAATGAAAAAAATTCACGTCAAACGGTACTTCCTCAGAAGTGATATCGTTGATGACACTTCACTTCACTTTTCAGGCTTTTTTTATATCTTATTTATAGTAGTACTTTTATTAATTGCTGTGGAGCTCTGCTTTGACACATCTACTCTTTAGAATAATAATAATAATAATAATTTCTTTATTTGGAGTAGTACTAAGATAACAAGATCTTTAAATGTACATTACATGTAGGCATTAAACGAGCAGAAAAAAGTTCAAGCAAAAGACTACGTATTAAGAAATGAAAAAAAAATGAGAGAGCGAAGAAAACTTGCAATGAGTAAAATTAAAATAAAAGTGAAAATTTAATAGAAAAAAAAATAACAAATATAGAATAATAAAACTAAAGATAACTAAATAATGCACTCCAATAAAAAATAAAAACTATGTTGGTAAATATTTTCTTAGCAAGGTCATCCAAAACAAGCCGATCCGATTTTTATAGTATATCTATTGATTTTAATTGTCGAGTAACTTGTATATCATGTGGTAACAGATTCCATTTGCGAACACATTGGACAAAGTAAGAACGCTGCCCGTATTCGGATCTACATCGCGGTATTAGGAGATTCTTATGTCTATTCGACTGAAAGAAACTCAGCTTTTCAAATAGGTATCCTGGCTGCTGGCTGAATATGAGTCGATGTAAAAACTTAAGCCTATATTGAGTTAAGTAGGCTTCTAATGGACAATCAAGCAAAGAAATATGACTACCTCGAGATAGTTTATATATAAAGCGAAGTACATCATTATAATCCACTAGGAGCCTTCTCCGGCAGACGGAGTCTAGCGAGGGAAATATTATACGGCCATAAGTAAAATAAGGAAGAATTAGGGACTTGACAAGTTTTTCGAAACATGGAGTGCTAGCAATTCAGAATTCAGCCATAATCTTCTTAGGCAGCCATATATTTTACCTAAGGTAGCACTAATGTGGTCACTACAAGAAAATCTTGAAAGCCCAGACTTTTTGCAGAATCAACGTGGACAAGCTTCGCTTTATTGAGAAATATGGCTGGTAAGGAGAGAGAATCGATTTTATTCCTATAAACTGACAAGCGTGTAGATTTGTCAGGATTTAAGTCTAATTTATTACGCAAAGACCAGTTATAAATGCGTTGTAAATCATCGTTTAACCTGCATACACAGTCTTCCATTAAGCCTATGGGTCTGGTTAAGTATATCTGTACTTCATCAACATACATATGAATTGATGCAACCACGACGGCATCAGGAAGGTCATTTATGTAAAGACTGAATAATAATGGACCTAATATAGATCCTTGAGGAACACCGCGGTGTAAGAATACTGTATCTGAGAGCTGGTCATGTACTCTTACAACTTGGCTGCGCCTATTTAGAAGGCTGTAAATTGATGATGAAAAAGAGAATCGGGAGACAGCTTTTGCAACAAATTACTATTGTCAATAGAGTCAAACGCTTTGCTGAAATCAAGTAGTGCTAATATTGATAGATGGTCATTATCTAAAGACTCGTGAATGTCTGATGTTACTTTAGGCATCGCAGTTTCACAGCTATGATTACAGCGGAATCCTGATTGGCAGTAGGTTAAAAGACCCTTGCGGTCTACATATTCCGTGATTTGCGAATAGAGCAAAGACCTTGGCTAAGAAACAGAGAAGACTAATTGGACGGTAATTACTCGCCAGAGAACTATTAGACTTTTTTGGAATGGGAACCACTAGAGCTTTTTTCCATTGAGAAGGAAACTGAGATGTCATGAGGCAGTAGTTGAAGATATGAGCTAGTATCCTAGCTATATCTGGCCCAATCAATTTAATAAAACGGGGAGGTTGCTCATCTGGTCCCGTTGCATTAGATTTAATAGAGGACATAGTCAGTAAAACTTCTCTTTCATCAATGTTCCGAAAAGCAAAGCCATCAGAATAAAATTCTTCAGCAGAAATATAAGTGAGTGAAGCTTGTGAAAAAGTATTAGGCGCTGACGTCTGGCCCTCCTCTACGAGTCCTAGATGAGACCTAGAATGGAATACAAATCCCATATCTTTTAGAGCCTTATAGCTCTTTGGCGATTTGGAAATAACTTGTTAGATCAACTCACTCGAGTGCCGCTGCAATGTTGGATGCCTTTCGCTCTTCTCTCTATGTCCTTCCTACCATGCTGTGCTTTGCATCATAGGGTGTCTTCTGAGCTTGGCTTATTAGTCGAATTTCTTAAATTTTCCATGGTGTTATATACTTACAAGGTCTGTATTGCATCTGTTCTTTGACTGCTATTTTAAATAGATGCAAAGTACGAAGCGCTTTAATTCCTATATTTTTCAAAGTTGCAATTTATGATGAATTCGTGGATTTGAATAAAATGTATTTCGCTATTTTTACTAACCGGAATGGATGATTCGGAAGCTTTTCACTTCCACCATTTATAAACTTAAACAAAATAAATAATTTAACACCTCGTTTGACTTTCGAGATAGGAAAACGTTGAACGTCGAGAGTAGTAACTTATCTGTTCGACTCGGATTTTTCAAATGACAAATTTCGTGCATTAGATATTTGCGAGTGGTAGCGAGTGTCTTGGAGCTTTAGATGTTTCCAGGCTACACCATTTTTAAACCTGGATCGACCCCTGCCACCAAGGTGCATTCACCAATTAGTAATTTAATTACTTTCCTTCAGGTTACGTTCCTTCGGCTTTTATTTTCCCTAAATAAAGCAGTTGCCTTCCTCATATTAGGTCTTATGTGTGCTAGTGAAGTGTTTATTTTTTTATGAAAATTTCAAGTTTTATGCTATCCACGTCTATTGAAAATATGTGGAAAGTTTAAGCCAGGTCCTTGTATAAAAATTTAAAAATATATCAAAACGCAAGCTCTATATTTATTTCCTTCTACTCCTTATGCAGTCCGGATCTAGTTCATTCATGCGACAAAAATTTTCATTTAAAAACTTGTAGATTTTGAATGCCTTTTGTTAGAAGTGGTATAAGTGTATAAGAAGTGTATAAGAGTTTCACGCTTAAATTGCTCCTATAGAAATTTGAAGTTTTTAGTTTTCGGGCTTTTTTTGTAGTTATGCTGAAGTAATGGACGCTAAGTGTTTTCTACCACTGGTTACTAACGCCCATATAAACCATTAGGTTAGGTTTTTACGGTGAGCCGCCTGAACAAAAATTACCCTGCTAAACTAAAGTAACGTATTGTTATTGAAATATATTTCCAGTATAAGAAAACTCTGTCAGCACCTTCGTAGCAATTCGGAGTCTATTATAATTTGGCCTGACATTTCAATATGAGGCTGGCACTGTTTATTTATTATTTGCATTTTGCCATTGTCAGTCACGTAGGCTTTTAAGTGATTTAAGAAGAAATTATTTAAACTAATGCTTGGGGCTAAATATTACCTAAAATCGTTTTCAAGTGGAGGGAACATCTAATTAAAAGACACGAATTCTTACTATATTAGCACGAGTCACGTAATCACTGACTCTAAAATCGTTTTGAGCATTACTGGTATGATTCCATCGACTTCCGGTGGCTTATAAGCAGCAAATGCTTTTACGGCCCATTAGCGTGGATGACAATAATGTATTCTAAGTTTGGAGAGTGTACAATTGCGCTGAAATTCAAAATATTAGTTCCGTGGTAAGTGTGTAATCATAAATATAGATGTAGTGTCTGCTAATGTCAGTAAAAGAGTCATCGTCATTGTTAAGAACCGGTTCATTATTTTTTATGTAATCTAGATTTAGAAAGAATAATTTGTAATTCACTGCTGTTACACATAAAGTTATGCCTACTTGTCCAATTTTCATATAATCATTCTGACATAAATATTGATAGTTTATTGTTTTTCGGACAGCATTGTAAAGGGAAGCATATTTTAATCCTCGCACTAAATTGTTAACAGAATTAAAGAAATTCAGGTCTTAAATATTTTCTCCCACAAATGTGCGTAACATTTTGGTGATTCCGACGTGATACCCAAGAATCAAGAAGATTTTGCAAATTCTGCGAAATTGGTTTTTTTGGAAGTTTGCAGTTTGGTGAACATCGTGGGATATCCTTAAAGCTTTTTGGAGTTGGTTTGAGATCGGCATAGCGGCAACCTTTTTTATTGTTGATATCTAGACCTATATACAACGTCAGGTGTCAATTTCACAGCAAGAACGTGTTAAAGAATTTGTGCAAGCCAAAATTAATACAGCATCATGAAGTGAACTTCAAACAAGATTGGAAGCATTCCAAAAATATTTTGAAAATTTTGAAATTTCCCAGTCTTCCCTTGAGGAGCTGGAAGAAATAAATCTAAATGCCCAAGTACGGGCTAACTTCGAGGAGCTTTACTTCGAACTTCGTCGTTCATTACAAGTAGCAATTAATAATAACCGGCAACAATAAAAACAGAAAAGAATTTAGACCAGGATGTCAACATGACTAATCTAAAATTACTACAAATGACCCTCCCCAGTTTTTCGGGTGATCGTATGAAATGGACAACATCTTATGATACTTTTATAACATTGGTTCACAAAAACAATTCTCTAGACAATATTGCAAAGTTTCACTATTTGCGTTCCTCATTATCAGACGGCGCTTTGCAGAGATGAGAATTGTTTGAAGTTACTAATGCAAATTATGAAGAAGCGTTAAGGCTACTTGTTGAGCGATATGATAGTAAAAGAAATATATCCCAAGAGCATATTAAACAATTATTAGCGTTGTCATCAATTTCTAAACCATCTGCTGCTACATTAAGGCTATCAGTGGAAAGTGTTACGTCTCATCTTAGAGTTTAAAGTCATTAGGTCGACCCCCTGACAATTGGGATGACTTAATCGTATTTCTGGTTTCATCGAAGTTGGATGTATCAACATTAGAAAGATGGAATGAAGTAGCTCCGACTGAAAGAATGCCAACTATTAAAGAACTTCTCAATTTCTTAGAGATAAAGTGTAAATCCTTGGAAGCGAAGAGTTTACTCAAAGCAAGTTCTACTCTTTCCTATACGGGAAATGACCGGGTGAATGCACAACTTAAATCTTCTCGCACAAATGGAACGTATTCTTCAATGCCTGCTTCAGAACAACGGAAATGCCCTTGCTCTGTAGGACAATTTCATCCCATTTATAAATTAGGAAAACTTCTAAGCCTAACAACAAGTGATATATTGAGCACAATCAGAAAACTAAAGCTTTGTTCTAACTGTCTTAAGGGTAGTCATGATGTCACGACGTGTACTTCAGGAAATTGTTCAATATGCACTCAAAAGCATCATATGCAACTGCACTCTTACAATCGTATTGTTCCAAATGAAACCATGACGGGAATCTATACTAAAGTATTAGGTTCGACAGATAAGAACTTACAACAACAATCTTCATTAAGTGCAATCGACCATACATCACGTACCGCAACACCAACACAAGTTTTTCTCGCTACAGCTATGGTTCAGGTATTTGACCGAAAGGACACTCCCGTGATCTGTAGAGCTCTTTTAGACTCTAGCAGCCAACTTTATTTTATCTCAGGACATGTTGCTCAAAAATTAGGCATTACACGTCAGAAAACGTGTACTCCCATCATTGTAATCGGCAGTACAGAAGTAGTTACTAAACACAAGATAGCGATTACAATGAAATCCTTGGACTTTTAGTTTAGCACTGAGCTAGAAGCGCATATTTTGCCGAAGGTCAGTGAGATACAACCAGACAGATTTCTTGAGATTCATAAATTAGAGCTTCCGCAAGGACTTAAGCTGCCAGATCCAATATTCTACCGACCATCTCCAATAGACATTTTAATTGGAGTAGGATTGTATGCAGACATCCTTAATCAAGACCAACTACGGCTTGCAAACGTGTTCCACGCACGCAATTTGGGTGGGTTATAATGGGGAGAGTTTCTACTAAATCTTGTGAGAAATTCCAATGTAGCATTGCGGTTAAGCTTTCAATGCCCAACTTACATTTTTCCAAATCTGTTGAACGATCAGCATCAGGCAAATTCATTGTGGGTGAAGCGCTTGGACCTGCAAAGCGGAATTTCACAACATTAGAGCGTAAACTAAACCGGGATTCTGACCTAAAGGGAGAGTCCAGTAAATTTATTGAGGACTATGAGCGTCGTAGTCATATGGAGCGACTGTCCGCTTTGCCTGAGAATCATTATGTAATGCCACATCATTCCATTCAGAAATCTGAAAGTTCAAGTACAAAGCTGAGAGTGTTTGAGGCTGAGCTGAGAGTGTTTGAGGCATCAGCAAAGAGCAGTTCGGGAAAGGCCTTTAATGATATATTGATGGTTGGAACAACAATTCAATCGAATCGTTTTTCTATCACGATTCGTTTTCGTCTTCACCGCTACGTATTTACCACCCACATATGTATGTGAGATGTATAGACAAATCTTGGTACACCCGGAAGACATAAAATACCAGCTAATTGTTTGGCAGAATGAGCCCGAAAATAGTACTGATCTTTACCAGCTTAATTCCCTTACATATGGGATCCCATCGGCCCCTTATTTGGCTACACGTTGTTTACTTCAATTGTCTAGCGAACAGGAAAATGACTTCCCTTCAGCTGCATCAGCTCTCCGTCGAGATACTTACATGGATGACTGTATGACGGGCTCGTACCCCTTAGAACATGCAAGGCAATTACAGTTACATACATCTAATTGAAATACTTAAAAGGGGAAATTTTGAATTACGTAAATTTTTCCGCGAACCATCCTAAGCTTTTGGAGGGAATTCCGGAAGAACATAAAGAAAGGATCTGGCAGCCCGACTTAGATGTTTTTCAGTTTCATATAACCGAAGGAGTTTCATCAAAGATAACAAAACGAACAGTTCTATCTGAGGTAGCACGAATTTTCGATCCATTGGGATTAATTGGTCCTGTAGTTGTAATGGGAAAGTTATTTCTGCAGGAACTTTGGAAGCTTCATGTGCATTGAAATGCTGAATTACCGGAAGAGTACCAGATTAAATGGATTAGTTACAGGGAGCAATTATGTGTCCTAAGCGAACTACAAATACCCCGTTTTGTACTATCATCGGATCACACTGCTAAGGTGCAACTTCATGCATTTGCAGACAGTAGTGAAGTAGCATATGGCGCTTGCTGTTATTTACGTTCAATTTATGATCAAGGGCGCATTCAACTTCAGCTTCGGTATTCAAAGTCGAGAGTAGCGCCAAAAAAATCAACTTTTCTCCCTAAGTTTGAAGTATGTGCAGCGCATCTAATGGTAGAGCTAGAGATTATGGTTCCATGGACCCGACTTTTTAAATCAACCGGAAACAAGTTGGCCGGCAAGACGATATAAGGGGACCAGGGCCATCATTCCAGAAACGCGAAAACTGCGGCTTACACTATTAGTCCAGCAGAAACCAGTGGACTTAATCGTAGGCGTCAAGTATAATAGCTCACTTCCAACACTCGAACGTATATTCGCATATTGCTGCAGATTCGTAACCAACACCAAGGCTAAAGCACACAGCAAAGATAGTATACGTGGGCCTTTAACCACTTCAGAGATCGACAGCGCATTGCGTGGAGTCCTGTGGAATGTACAGCAGACATCCTTTCTCACTGAGTATACCTGTCTAAAGAAGACTAAAGAAGTACATGGTTCAAGTCGCAGTTTATGTCCATTTGTAGATTGTCATGATTCCAAATATCTTATTCTTTTAGCTAGAGGTCACCCTATAACAAAGCTTATTATGACGAATTTTCATTCAAGATATATGTACGCTGCCCAACAATCGCTTCTTTCCTTTATCAGACAATGTTACTGTTCAATTGATAAAAACTTGGCAAGAAGAATAGTACATGAGTGCATCCGATGTTTCAGCAAGTCATGGGTAATCTACCAGCAGAACGAGTTGAACCTTCTAAACCATTTTTGAACGTAGGAATAGACTTTTGTGGTCCGTTCAGAATATACATCAGACTACATGGGAAAACACCAACAAAGGGCTATGTGGCGGTCTTTGTTTGTTTTGCGACTAAAGCTGTTCATCTCGACTTGGTCAGCGATCTCTCTAGCGAGGCTTTCATTGCTGCTTTAAGATGATTCATTGGGCGCAAAGGGCTATGTCGAGTTGTATTTTGCGACAGCGATACTAATTTCTTAGACCCAAGAAATGAACTTCAGGAGCTCCGAAGGCTTTTTGAATCTCAACATCATCAACAATTGGTTCAACCAATGTGTCAAGATAACCAAATTGAGTGGAAATCAATACCGCCTAGATCACCGCATTTCGGCGGTCTTTGGGAAGCTGCAGCCAAAGTTGCCAAATACTATTTAGTCCGAACTGTTCCGTCAGCTACGCTAACATATGAGGGATTCAGCACAATTATCATACATATAGAGGCAATCATGAACTCTCGGCCACTTACCCCGTTGTCATCAGGCCCGAGCGACCTAGATGCTTTGACCCAGGACATTTTCTAATTGGTGGCCCGCTTAATTCTTTTGCTGAACCAGATGTTACCAATGTCAATGATAATCGGCTTACCAGATTTCGCCGCTTGCACAAGATGAAACAGGTATTTTGGTGTAGATGGTCACATGAATATTTGCACCTTTTACAACAAAGACATAAGTGGTAATCCAAAGGCGCTTAATTTAAGGAAAATGTTTTAATTCTTCTGGGAGAAGATGGACTTCCCCCTTACAAATGGCTACTGGGTAGAGTAATTAAGCTGTATCCTGGAAAGGGCAACAATATAAGAGTAGCAGATGTTAAAACAAGCGTGACATCACTAAGCTTTATCCATTACCACTAGAATTAGAAGTTGAAAACACTTAGTGTTGTTAAGGCGGCCGGGATGTTAAGAAGCGGTTCATTATTTTTTATGTAATCTAGATTTAGAAAGAATTTGTAATTCACTGTAATTCACTGCTGTTACACACTTTAAAGTAATGCCTACTTGTCTAATTTTCATATCATCATTCTGACATAAATATTGATATTTTATTGTTTTTTCGGACAGCATTGTAAAGGGAAGCATATTTAAATCTTCGCAATAAGTTGTTTACAGAATTAAAGAAATTCAGGTCTTAAATATTTTCTCGCACACATGTGCGTAACAGTCATTTTTTCAAAAAGAGCGGACACTACGAAAATTAGCGTATGAAATATGTTTGAATTTTTTATTGAGTTTTTCTATTTTCTATTGCCTTAGGTCCCTCTTTTCATTTTGCCTTGTTAATTATCTTTTGTACTTTACGCTTGAGTAGCATAAGTTTTTTGTTCCACCAAAGTGGAAAAGATTCCCCAGCGAACAGCTTTCAATGAAGACTCCACAAAGGATTTTAGGATTTGTATCATGTATAGATTCTGTTTTAGGTAGATTATAACAAAGAGAACTACTCTAATGGTAATAAGTCCACTGAAATTAACCCGGTCTGTATTCACTTGATTCCAGATGGATCTTGGGAGTCCTTGCTAATGATTATTAGTGAAAAATATCTACTTAACTATGTGTACAGATATCTCATTTTCGCGGATTCTCTCATTTCTCTCTTCCCATATTAGACTGACTCTGCTGTTTATTGCCAAGAGTTTGAGAGAATTCATGCACCCCCATTAGTCCAAAGTCTTTAAAACAAGATCTTTATTTGACAAAAAATCAGATTTTTATTGTTCGCACATATTCTTTAGCAGCACAAAGATCATGTATACCAACAATAATTGATGTCTTGCTCAACTATTGATGAGCAATCGTTAGCAATACTTGCTGCTGCAGCTATCCAGTCTTTCCTAACATACTATTAGTAGGTAGTAAGCATTTACATGGTATGTAAATAAAATAGTTCGAATTCCGAATGGCACGTAACAACAATTTAATTTGTACTATAGTCAAGTCAAACAAAATGTATGTCTATTGCGTCTTCTAAAACGTATCGATTTATGTACAACCATGTAACACGTACCCAAAACTTTTAAAATTACCAAACGTATGCTACATATTTTTGCTGTGCATAAATCTCTATATTACGAAACAAAATTCCTTACCCAGGTCACGAAAATCTAGACATCTCCTCTAGTGCCAACGAAGCAATCACTGAAAAATCCAACAGAAGTAGTCAACCGCAAACTGCACTACCTTCCTGATGAACAAGTGGAAAGTTCAGAAGCTCCATATGTTCTGGGAATACCCCGTTTTCGCAATCGTATGGATCCATTATTGATATACCGATTGATTACGTACATCAGTTCGTTTATTAAATTTCTTGTTAAGGTCTTGATGGTGTGGTTCTATGGAATTCTATTGACACGACAAATAGGATACGTGATCCATTATTAATGGCATCAATAAAGTATTATGTCCCTGAATTTCTTATAGTCTGTAAGAACTGGGCTAAATTCCTGACTTAAATTGATTATATGTGGCGTTAGTTGTTTCCCACTTCTATTCTATCTGACATGAATAATACTTCCAAATCGATTGGAACTGCTTTCTGAGTCATTTTCTAATTTTAATAAAATATTGTTATTGCGTTGTGCAGTAATGAAATGCTAGACACTTAAGAAAAGTTACGATTTCGTGTATTTTGTGTAAAAATCAACTTTTTCTTACGTCCTTCTTCCAATTTGTTCCAACGTGCAAGTAAAGAATTATGTAGTTGATTTTTTGAAGCATTCGGATATTTTGTTGTCAATGAAATTCTGGAAACTATGTCTCTGTCCCTCTGCATACTTATAAAAATAACCTCGAAGTTTTGAGAAAGATGAACTCTGAACGAAGGCTTCAATCTAACTCACTAATTGTGAATAATTGTGATTTCAAGTCGTGCTTTCGATCGTGTCCGCATTTAATTTCTATTTATTTATTTATTCGTTACTCTGTATATTTTATGTTTATTCTGTATACTTATTATATCCTTTATATTAAGTTCACCGCCGTGTCCGCAAACTTAGAAAGTCAAAATTGACTCACTTCCCGGTATCCAATCGAGCTGAAATTTTTCACATCGATTTGTCGTCAATGACAATACGCTTTGGAAGCACACTCATACAGACACACATACACGGCAATGCTGGTATTTAGTTTATGTTTTGTTTAACATCATTTAAACTTGACGTTTATGGAATAGGTATTTTCACCATTCAAAATCCTCAATGATGGTATTATCGTGCAAATAAAAGCAAAAGAAAGTCACACTAAGAATACAACTAAAAAAATAAGCTACAAAAACACATATCTAAGGACATCTCATTGATTCAGTGACATCCAAATCCCCTTAACAATTATATTCATTACCTGAAATAGATAAGATTTATTACAATTTTTTTATGAAAACATATAAAAGAAAACCAAATCACCGAAAACACACGTACCTCCGTGTATTTACTTTTTTGACATATCAAAATGTCATGACATGAGTTACATATCCACTCACTACTGAACTCAAGTAAGTGAAACAAGCATCGCTAGGACAACACCAAGAGGTGAGAAAAACATAACTGCTTACAGCGGCTATATAAAGCCAACGAACCTTAGTATATGGCACCCATTCGTTTCACAGAGTTAATCTGGATCAAAGCTAATCTTAGTTTAAAGAATATTCCCTACCTTATTACAGAAGTTTAATTATGGTCAGATATAATCTAAGTTTTCCTTTGATTTCCTACAGAAGTTTAATTCTGGTCAGAGTAATCTGAAATAATATTGCCATCTTTATTATAGAAGTTGATCCTTTTGCAGAGAATAGTCTGCTACCCCCCTGCCTACTCCCAAGGAGAAGATTCATTCTGCTGCAGAGATTAATCTGTTACACTTCTGGTCACACCTTAGCAGAAGACTCAGTCTGCTGCAGAGAATAATCTGCTATACTCCTGCCTACACTTAAGATTCATTCTGCTGGAGAAACTTAACTGCTACACTCTTGCCCTCATATACATATATTTTTCTACCTATTTATATACATACATACATTATGTATGTGCAATGTTCGTAAACTGACTGAGAGACAATTCAAGTGTGAGTTAAGGATTGCGTAAATTTAAAGAGGCATTCGCTCCATCCGGATAAAAAACATTTCGTCTTCAGTATCATTTATAACTTCTATGTCTGGGCTGGAATTTGCGGTTTCCTCATTCAACTTGCAATTTAAACGTTTCCTTTGCTGTGTATGAATGTGTAGATATTTTCCTTGCATTAGCTGGCATAGGCAGCCTTTGCTATATGGATACAGAGCTGCTTTCAGGTGGCGTTCCCAAAAAAACTTTTGTATCTAGTCTGCAGCTTATGGCGGCTGAGATATACAAAGCCTAAACTTTAACTGACTTTAAATTTAACACGGTAAGTGAATATTTTGCAAGTACAAAAATCATTTAATTTTGACGTGTACACACACACATATAAACGTCATAGCAAGTTATTTCGGAAGATGTTATTTGATTAAGAGTATTCCGGCTCCAAACCACAGTCAAAATGGGAGCGGGTATTCGGCACCCACGTCCTTGAGCTTGTTCATTTTAGTACGTAGTAAGATAAATAATAAATTAAAACCTCAATTCAAATTTGAAGTTTTCACATGTTGGCTGGGATCTGTCATATCAAAACCTTTTGCGCGTATTGCGCTGCTTATCACCATATTAATGAATGCCCCAACCTCGAAACAAGTTTGTGTGTGAATTGCAAGGGCACGTACAAAGCCTCACATCCGCAATGCCCCAGCAGAAAGCGGTACATCGAAATGCATGAGAGATTGGAACGTAGTAGAGAATCAACTCGAAACATTACAGCAAATAAAATCGTGTCGTGTTGATATTGCACTTTTAACTGAAACTTGATTAGGACCTGATGTAAGTATTAATAATGCATAATATTATTGTCACCGACTAGATAGCGAAAACTTCAGAGGTGGAGGTGTTTCCGTTGATGTGAATAAAAAATTAAAGCATAAATCATTACCGTCATAAAACTTGTTGGTTTTTTAAGCAGTCGGGGTAGAATTAAACATTGAAGAGAACTTGAAGTTCCATTTATTTTCAGCATATTTACCTGGGGGAGCAGTAAATGTGCCTAGGAGTAGATTTTTTAAAAAGAACTTGTGTATACAAAAAATCGCAACTCGTATTTAAACGGTGGCAACTTCAACTATAGGCACCAGGTTTGAGGTTGCTCCCGCGCGAATTGCTGCGGTAATATTCTTAATGTATATCTTGCATTAAGCCTTTCAGCATTTTCTTTAATCTCGATCCGACTTTCGTTCCAACAAACCAAAAAATGACTCCATAAGTCTTAGATGTATTCTAAAGTAATAGACCTGAGCTAGTCTCCTAACCTAATAACATCAACATGCCTGACATTAGCAACTTATACTCTAGGCAGACGGGCAAAATCAATGATCATTCGTTCGTAATTGAATTTTTCAAAAATCGATTTACCATTGAATTCTAATTCTAATTATTAAAAATGTGCTGTCAATTACATTCCAAAATTGACAGGACTCTCGTTTTAATAAACAAAACCTTGGGTAACTTGATTTTTGAAAAAATCAATTACAAACGAATGATCATTGATTTTGTCCGTCTGCCTAGGGTATTAGCCAACTGGAAAATATTTAGAGCCTTCACTTACTCTCATTTACGGCTAGTAATTAAAAACCTAGCATTAAACAATATAAATATGTTGCACTGAGTAGATTGATGCAATGGTCACCTTTTAACCGACCTGATCAATAACGCGACTGTTAGAGCATTACCCAAACATGTATCCAAACAAATGCGACAACCCAAAGTACCGAACGAAATTATGAATATGATTCGCCATCTTTATTACGCGTAAAGATTATTGCTGCGAACCAAATTAGCATGCTAGAAGTCAGAAATGCTAAGTTAGAACAAACAAATTAAGTATGAGATTACAAAACTTAGGAATACTAGGTGGAATAGATTTCTTAGCAGGCTAGACAAATTCTCAAAGGTATTCTGGAATATTATACAAAAGCGATCAAAAAGAAAAACCTTACCATACCTATTCTGAAGTATAAGATGAGAAATACATTACCAGAAAAGAAAAGGC
Organism: Dioctria linearis; assembly: GCA_963930735.1. Lineage (NCBI taxonomy): Eukaryota > Metazoa > Arthropoda > Insecta > Diptera > Asilidae > Dioctria > Dioctria linearis. Next base: position 81,961,493 of record OZ005740.1, read on the forward strand.
AGATTTGTTTAATGATAAATTCTTTGAAAATAGTTTAATCACAAGGAATCTTGGTAATGTTGATACTTCAAACGAAGTAACGAAAGTTGTTAACAATATTTTTTTTAGAATAATACCTCCAATGCCTAAATAAATTGAGACGATTATTAGTAATACACGATACAGCGAAACATAGCTTTGACGACGTATTAAATCGCTGTATCGAAAATCTTCCCAGAATTGGTATGATCACTCATGCCTAAAATTACAGTACTTTCCTACAAAATGGAAATTGGCTAATACTGAACCAATTCTAGAACTTGGGAATCATGCTGAAAACCTTTCAAATTATCGACCTATGTATAAGCATACTAAGTTATTAGGAAAAATTGCGGACATTATGGAGGATAAAAACATACTTCTGCATACACAATTTGGATTCAGAAATGAGAATACCACATCCATGCAATAGTCAGAATAACGCATCATATGAAAAGCAGCCTATCTCAGAAGAGCTGAAATAAAGGTTTGATCCTATTAGACATCCAATCAGCATTTGATTCAGTGTGGCGTAAGGGGTTAATCTATAAAATGATTAATTTCGAGTTTCCACCCTATCTAATTTCATTAATTCGGAAAAGGTTAACTGAGTAGGAATTTCGTTCCTTCTTTTACTCTATTTTCAATTTGTATACATTTAGGGAAAAGAATTAAAATATCCTCATTTTAAGAATGTGACCACTATCATACTATATAAGAGAAATGTAGTTGAATTGTAATTCCGTTAGCGGTATTTTTGTCACTTACAAGTATCTTTTAAAACTACGATGTCAACTTGTCCCCTGACAACATGTAAATGTGTTCATCCAAACTTTCTTTAGCAAAAATTTAAAATGAAAATGTGCTGAATATTTGTTTTGCCTTGAACAAAAAAAATAAAATTAAATTAAAAAGACACAAAAAAAAAAACAAAATCGATAAAGTATTTTTACTTGTCAAGTCTCCGAAACATTACTTCTCTTATTTCATGACTTTCTTGCAGTGTGTGAAATTCTGTTAAAACAAAAAAATCATGGAGAAAAATGTAAGTTCCAGTCACACAGTTCGTATCTTTGCATGTTATGCTTGCTAACTTTAGCATCGATATTTTATGCAATTGCACGATGTCGGCATTGGACATCCTTGTAGCTACATATGTCGACAATTTCAATAAATTTAAGCCAGAGAGTGCAACATGTCGTCCATGTATATGTACAGCTAAAAAGGAGCAAAACTGCAAAAATCTTTAAAACCACTTAAGCTGCCTAAAATGCAGCATTCCTCAGACGTTGAATTGATTTCTACATAAAATGTATATATGTAAGTCTGTGCAGTTTTATTTGTATCAAATTTTTTTCATTCAATAAAACACTACTTTTCTGATTCTACTAAACTAACTTGTTTTTTAAATATAGTAAGCATAACAATCCTTTAGGAATAGTCATGATCAAAAAGACGGCGCTCGTACTTGTTCTGGCCCTCGGTAGATAGGAAAATTGAAAACTTTAAGTCAGATTTCTCTGCAAACTCGATCTGTTACCAAGGAAATAGTCAATATAAAGTGGCCGAAGTTGACGTACCCTTTTGAGACCACATACGTTTTTAATAAACGTTGATGTCTGTAGAAAGCATTTTAATATTGAAGCAGTCGGAAGTACTTTTGCCGAAGTCATTATTTCTGAACTATTAACCATATTTGGCACCTTGGTTTCCCGCATGACGTTCTGACCAACAACGATCCAACATTTACGACTGAGTGCGTTCAAAAAGGTTTCTTTATAATATGGAATCCATCTTACTCGATTAGTTGGGATTATAGGAAACTTTTCTCTGATTAGCGCACTTACATTATCGGCTTCAATACTCTTATTTACCCGAATGGAAGCTTTGCAGCATAGAAAGAATGCATCTAACCATAGTCGACCAATCAATAGTTTAAAAACAAATTTTTCCTGCACTGCAATTAATACCCACTGGAAATATTGCTTGCAAAACACAACTTCAATCTCAACTCTCTTTTGTGAATTGGCAGTGCAGTGATTAACTTGGCGATTTATTTTCTAATGTTATTTTCTTAGTGTTTTTTCATAGTGTTCTACATTTTATTAACATACATACAACTGCTTTATTTAGTTGACTACTAAAATAATGATTTTTATTCTGTGTACCGACTGCGTTAAGGATTTTATTTGTGACAGCAATTAAATTAAAGGTTCTTATTATGGGTATTGACAGCCATAAGAATATCTTACTAACACATATACATACAACTGCTTTATTTAGTTGAATGCTAAAATAAAGATTTTTATTCTGGGTAGCGACTGGATTAAACATTTTATTTTGGACAGCAATTAAACTGAAGATTTTTTTTGCGGTCTCGACTGTAATAAGAAATTTACTAACTAACCACTTTATTGCATGTCTCGATTGCAATAAAGAGTCTTATTGCGAGTATCGACTGTAATTAGACAATAAAACCACTTTATTACGGGTATCGACTGTAATAAAGAGTCTTATTGCGGGTATCGACTGTAATAAGACAATTATTAATACAAATACTTTATTCTGGGTATCGCCTGGAATAAAGATTATCCAGTCCCAAACCTCAATTAAATAAAAGTCAAGTAAATCAGCTGTCTTATATTGATGAGGTGAGTACAAGTCAATTGCAACAACATTTTATCTACAATTTTAATATCTTTTTATACTCACCTTGATTGCATATTGATTTACTATTATATTCATATTATTATAGCTGACACACATATATATTTATTAAACAATAATATTTACTAAAGCTTCAAATTAGTGTGAGATTAAAGCGTAGACTTGGTGAGCTAACGCAATCACTAAATTTATACCAGTGGCATAATTTTCACGGCATCGCTTTAATTTTTGCATGTGCGATCTTACTACTGGCAATACATTTAATGGTCTTTCGCAGCCAAATATAAGGTCTAGTGGTTTATATTCTTACTCTTCACACATATCTGCACTTCAAAAACTTTTCGCTAATCAAGCCAGCTCAGCTCTAATCTTCGAAAAATCGTTCAATAACTACAACAAACTGATGTAGAAAAATACAAAAAATATACTTGAACAGTTAGGCTGGCCTCATACCAAAGCTTCATATGTCTCTTTGTGCTATTTGCCTCTAACAAGGTGCTTTATGTAACGTTCCGCTGTGCTGCATAAAGCTGTATACACAATAAATAAAATGAGTTCTAGTTAGGACGAGGTTCCAATTGTTTGGTATTTAATTAAAAGCAAAAGGGGCACAAAGAGAAGATGTTGGACTCAACCTTATTTTAAAATTAATATACCGTATAGTTCAACAAGTATATCGGCAGAATTAGAGTAGGTGAAGAAAAATTCAAAGGATATTGCCTAATGAACAAAAACAACTTCGCTGACTTGCTTCAGTTACTTGAACCAAAATTAAGAAAAAAAGATAGTAATTATAGAGTTGCCATAAAACCAGATGAAAGACTACTGATAACATTAAGGTAGCTTTATTTATAATTTATAAAAGAGATATGTTTTAATAATGATAATACAAATATCAGGGTTGTATCAAACTCGATATCGTTGCATCAATGATGTCGTCCATAGATTTTACCACTTTCACTTCCATATGCGAAACTAAGCTTTTTAAAAAATAGTAGCTAGCATAATCGGCTTCCTTTCTTTCTTTTTTAGAGTTTACGCATTCAATGAATGCAGAATCAGCTTTATTTATTTCTTTAACTCTCTCCTATTTTCTTCCAATTTTTGGAGCCGTTTTATCAGACTTTATCATATCATTGCTCTGTTTTTCTGCATCAACTTGATTTTCTGTAGGATCAGCACTTTGTAAAAGTCTCTTCTGGCTCGTTTTCTTTGTTCTCAACTTCATATTATGTCCTCTCCTTCGTTTAGCTCATTTTGATAAGCTGAAATGTTCTGTTTAGAATTTTGAGTACATAAATTTCCGATGGGCTTTTTTTTCGTGTAGGGCATCAAAAAATGCAAATATTTTGAAAGGCATTATTCCTTCTTAGCTATTGAACCACTTCCACTTCCAGGAAGTTTTAATGACCAACTTAGTCCATGTCGTATATGTTTCCATATTTCGCGACAATTTGGCACTAAAAATGAAAAGAGAAATAAACAAATTACAAATGTTTTGTTGTAGGTATCTTGCTGCTGTACGAAGTTTTCGGGTCTTAACATATTCATTTTATCGCGGAGAAACTACTATTAGACAAATCGTAAAGGAAACTTGTCGAGCTATATGGGATACATTACAACCACTATTTATTTTATGCCTATCCCCAATGAGGCAACATGGAATAATATCGCAAAAGACTATTTTGATAAATACATCCGTTCCAGTTGTCTTGGCTCAATAGAGGGAAAGCATATTCGGGTGAATAAATTTCCAAACACCGGATCCTCTTATATTAATTTTAAAGGATATTTTCAATTGTTTTGATGGCTTGTTCAGATGCACACGGTATGTTCACAATGAAAGATGTCGGTGACATGGATCGTAAAGCAACCGTAGTATATTTCGATCCTCACATATTTGGAAATTCTTGAACTCAAATATTTCTGGTATATCGAATGATAAAAAATTGGAAAATGGCAATAATGGAAGGCATTTTCCTTATTACTTCCTTGGCTTTTCCCTTAAAGATTTTTCTCATACGTCGTTGTCTTCAAAGGGTTTTGAATCCGAAGAGGAGGATATTCAATTATGGACTATCACAAGGCCGAAGATCAGCTGAATGCTCTATTGGCATGCTCACTTCGAAGTTTCGAATATTTGAGAATTCTATCACTTCGAACAGCGTAGATTCTGTAATTGTTATAGTTAAATCAAGCTGTGCTTTATATAACTTCATACGTAGGACGGAAGGTACATTAGGACAAATTAGTAAATTGCCTATTGAAAAGAAGTTCCTAATTAAATTTCCCCGAAGACAACTATCAACCCAGAAATAAAGCTGTGGAAAACAGAGGCTATTTAGCATAACATTTCGTGGCCAATTTTAGATAAATTCCTATTCAATGGAAGTATGTTTAAAACCACATTAATAATATAATGCAATGTAAGGATATATTCCAAAATATACATATGCATACATATATAAAACTCCTCAAACGATCAATATTTCATTTAAATCAAATACTGTCATTTAGAAATCGAAAATAAAACGATATTTTTCACCGTAATTATATACCTGTGTTTCTTGAGAAATTTCATTCCAAGCCATTTCTGTAACATCCCTTTGGATATATTGCGGCAACGTGTAGTTCCATAAATTTGCGTGTCGTTCAATATATTCAACAAATTCAACATTATATTGCGTGTCATCCATATTTAAATTTTGCAAAAGTTCAATAAGCTCAGACGATTAAGTAGCTAAGTAAAAAATTATTCGCAAAAATAAACCACTTGATACGAACTTCTCGAGATGCAAGCTGCAAGTGTTGCTTCGATTCACATCAAGCTTAAAGATTACCGCACCCGCATATTTCTTAAAAGCATCACGTGCATCTGCTAGTTAAGTGTGAGGCTTGCGTATTATTTTCCAAATGGGACAAATCTGCAAATGCTGCTTAGCTGCTCATAACGGTTAGCTGCCTGTGACGAAAAGCGGCATATGGAGCTTTGGTCTGCGGCCTGCCCAAAGCCGATCCCACACAATGTGTGCATTTGTCAAATATTTGGCAATGCGTCTCGTTTACGCACACCTCGTTAAGTGAGATGCATTGACAAATATTTGACAAATGCACACATTGCGTGGGACCGGCTTAAGACTCATCGAATACTGCCTCGCCTTATCGGTAAATTTCTGCAATCTCGCTGTTAATAGTAAATTGTCTCAATGGTAAGCAAAGTTTTTTTTTGTACATGCATTCGAAAATTAGGTAATCGGTTTTAAATGATTTGAATGGATCGTCACAGAAATTTAGAAATTTTGAGTTTTCTACTTGGTTTTCAACGTATAGAAACTATAAGAAATTAAAGAATTCGGTTTGCATATCTAATACAACTTTTAGAACTAAGTTAGTTTTGTTATGGAGACGGATTAAGCACGCCAAAGATTCGTCGAATAATGATTTTTCAGGATATCCTCCCGTAATGTTTATGTCTTGTCGATCGAAGCCTTCCAAATACTGTGTTAAATTTTTTAAATTAGAGCCTATAATATTATCTATATCAGCATTTTTCTGAAAGCGCTTTAAGGCACCAGACCATGGTTAAAAAACTAATTTTTTATTTTTATTTTTTTATTTTTTGAAAGATTCATTTGTTAAGAATTCTCTCAACAAATATTTTAAAGAAATTTGTTAAATTGACGAATTGAAACCGTTTAGTTTAGTTTGTATGTTGAATTATCCTTCAACAAAACTTTGAACGCGTTTTCCTCGAAGCTACGTTTTTCAACCTGGTTGACAACATGTTAAAAAAAATTATACATCCGATTTGCATGCGACAAATCTTAAACTGTTCCAAAATCCAGTTTCATGGCACCACGTTTGGTTTTTTTTATGAAGGGTGCCCTCTTATTTTTCTTTTATGAACGGTGAAAATTTTCCATGAAAATCGGAAATAAAATTCGCTGGTCAGTTATTTTCTTTTAAGTCATCGAAATTCCCCTACGTGATGCTGTAAACCTATATGTTTAGTTTCTAAATATATTTTTATTTTATTTTTTTATGAACGGTATGGCTTAAACGCTGGAATCCTCGTGAAGAATTCTGGAGCTTGAAATGTTAGGTTTAAGTGAATTAAATTCTGTCAAATTGTCAATAAAATTTCTTCACTTGGCATGAGCTATTTTGAAATGCTTAATTGATTGGTTTTCTAAAACATCTACACTACAGACATTTCGAGAAGTAGTAACAAAATTCTCATCCGCATGATGTAACCGATTCATATGTCTCTTATAAACGTTAATATCGAAAAAAAACGTGACTACAGTTATCTTTAACATGCATGAAATTACTTTTCGATTCTTAAGTGCGAAATTTGTTTAAATGCTTAATTAAATCATCTATTGGTTTAAACTTAGTTTGACATACGAAACAAATCATTTTTATTATATATTTATATACATCAATCTAAGTAGAATTTAATACAAAGCAATTGTAAAAATTGATTCCGTTATGAAAAAAAATATATATAATATATTATTATCAATCAGGTACACTTCATTGGAGTCTTTTTCGAGACAATTAGGAGAATACCTTCCTAGGAAGGTATTCAAGTTCCATTTTTAATAAAGTATCTGAAAACAGAGTCCAATGGAATAACAATCAAATATTTTATAATTTTGTTGGACATGCACTGTATTCCAACTTGTTTGTCTGTGGTGGAAAAAAGATACGAGTTTATTGGATAAATTTTATTTTGTTTTGGAAAAATAAATATTTGGTAAATTTGATTTTCACCACAAATAGATTCGTCGGAATCCAGAAAATTTCTGATCAAATCATAAAATTGTAAACTTAGACTTGTCGAATTATTACTCTGGATTCTTCCTTACTTTATATTGTTATAATGAGGCTCCATATTTAGAATTAATTATTCAATAATATATGTATATTTATATACAATAATAAGAATTACATTTAATTTATTTCGTCTATTTTATTATACTTGAACAGCACACAATTGATAGATTTTTATTTTCATTATATCATAAAAAAAAGCAAAGTTATTGCAGCGAAAACAGAATAATTTGACTTACATAGTTTGATACATCACTATAGAAGATAACGAAAACAAAAATTGTTAACAGTATACATACTCAAATGCAGCCGAATTTTATTAACTGAACTCAAGTTGATAGTTACTGACACTTTTCATATCAATGTAAAATAACCGTACTCGTCATTTAGGGGAACACTCTGAAAATTTATAATAGGAGATGATTATCTTTATCGAAAGAAATGTGTAAAAAACTAATTGAAAAAATCACTGATCAAGGTATTTGTTCAAATGCCTTGGTTTGATATATTGCAGTTTGATAATATGCAATTTTAATTCTATATATAGAATTTATTGTAAGCACACATGGCTTACGTTTCACTAAAAAAATTTATTTCTTCCACGAAATTGGTGTGTGCAAATAGTACTCAAAAAAACATTCAAGATCTTCTATTTCGCCAGCCATTTACTCACTTTAACTTTTAACTTGAAATAAGCACGTTTTCAAATATATTTCAATAATTGAAATATTCAATTCCAACTGCGACCAGGAATTGAGAAAACGCAACTCTTCACTTGCTAAAGAATGTTTTTACTTACCACTAGACTTCTTAATACTTTGGAGGTTTTATCAGTTCTACTACAATAATTTCCTTGAATATTAGGAATGATCTTTGCATTACTCCCTATAAAGTAATGATTGCACTTCATATGTACGGAAAATCCCTGAATAACGGAGGCATTCTTTGAATATTGAAAATACTCTCTGAGTTCTTATGAAAGCACAGAGATCGTTAAACATTCAAAAATATTTACTACACTTACCTCGAGTATTGCTTAGATTTATGGAAACGTTATTAATTTCTAAGTTCGTGAATATATTTTTAAGGAAATATATTTTTTATTTTTAGCAGTTTTTATGAAAACTATTTATGGTATGGTTATCCTAAAAAGTAGTACTTAATTTCTTTTACAGAAAAAAACGTTTACCAGAGGATAAAGATGGGAAGCCTTTTCACAACGTCCATGCAATCCTGAATGGAAACATTGCGGACGGATGGCAGAAAAGGATGACGATGACGAAAGTCAAATGATGAAAGGGTAAAATTTTCTAGGCAATAACATTTTAAAGCGCCGCTCGCAACGATAAATGTAAAAATAAAGCATGATATGCTAACTTACATAATTTTATGGTTTTTTTTTACCATTAGTCATAAGTAATGGCAGAACAATTTTTATTTAAATTTTAACATTCTATTCGTCAAACATGTGTAACGTTAAGTTACGTAAAGAAGAGAAAGAAAAAATTTAAAGCACGCGCTACTCAGTTTTCCGCGGTTACGTTTAAGAAACAACGCCACTTAGTTAACGCCCAAACAATTTTTCCGACACAAACTAACATTATAAACCAACTCAGTAACTAAAATCCTGCATGCAGGTATGTAAGCAAATCTTAATATTCAAGGGGACAGCTGTTCTAGGAAAAGAAAACGATTAACTAATTACTTTTGGGTTGGTAGTTCTAAAGTGCTAGGATCAACAGAAGGTAGGACAGTAAGTGATACTGCCACTTAAACCTTTATGTCTTATTGTCTACTTGCTACGGGCTGTCGGCATGCTTATAATAAACAATTCTATTTCCTCAGAATTTGTCCTACTATCACTCATTAAACGGAGAAGACTATTTCTTTGCAGTACCTTGTTTAATTTCTTTTCTTGTATATCCAGTCGGCGGGATTTTCCGATTTTCCCTTTTCTTAACGAAATACATAAGGTAAAATGTTGTAATTTGTTAGTAATTTTTCGACATGTCAATTTTGTAAAATAGCTCGTGCAATTAGGAATATGATATTTTTGATTAATTTTCATTTATTTACAAACATCGTCATTCCTAATCGAGACAAAACTATGTCTGGTAACAAAAATAAAATTAAAATTTTTGAAACTCAAAAAAAGTTTTCCTTTTCAAATGTTTTTTCTCTATTATTCCAAACATCTACATTAAATCAGACAATCTGGCAGTAATGACCTAATACTACTATTAAAAATGTATTCTTATTTAAGACTTTATTCTCTTTTTGAAAGAGCTTTCCTATTGTGTAAATTGTTTTTTTTTTCGGGATTGAAGCAGAAAATGCACTTGATTTGTCCCAGAATTTACTGCTTCGGCGGCGTGCAAAGATTAATCTTGTTTTAATTTAAGATTTTCTATAGAACTTCTACTAACATGTCTTTGCTTTCTATGTTTTGCGCTTTTAAATTTTTTATTCTTAATATAAATAGGATCATGTATATCAACACAGATTATTTCCTAATTTTTTTGTTATTATTATTTTTTATTTTTTATTTTCTTAGCAAGTATTTTCCTTTTTTTTAATAGTTCGTTTGTTCCAAAAATTAGATAAATCGAGTTTTGCTAACGAAAAACTTTAATAATCTATAATTTATATATAATTCTTTTCCGGTTATTATTAACGAAACCGCAGGATTGTTATCTCCATTCCCTTTTGGCTGAGAATACAGGCTATGTGAAGATTTGTTTATATGTCGTAGACCTTGACGTATCTTCTAACTTCATGAAATGTAGCCAGATAGTATAACGGTTGCACTTAACGAGTTTTGACACAAAGTTTCTGAAATTTTTAGTCACTTCATGAAGTGGTACGCTGATACAGTAATACTGACAAAAATTTTCGGACAGTTGGTGAAAAAAGTCACTTACGGGACGCCCTATATATATACACTGTGTATTTTCGAAACTCAATCAAACGAAATATGCGGATACTAGGCAAAAAATTGTATGGCAGGGATGGGGTCCACTTCAGCCGTGTGAAGTTACAGGGTGATTAAGAAAAAAAGCTTGATTTTCACATATGTAACACCCTTTTTTTCTTAAAAACTACAAGGCGTACGGCCACAGTTAGAAGCTAATTGTATGCAGAGCTTCATGGCCTTTCCAACGACTGCTCAACTAGTTTATGTCCCTCTCCCATAAGCTCTTAACCTATTCTAAACCCTAAAATGAATCATTTTTGTGGTATGAATCTCGCTTGAAAGATTATTGGATATTATTATATGTAACCCTTTAGGTACATCATAGTGTTACATATCCTTGGAAGAAGAATTGAATAAGCCACCAAATAGTTAAGAACAGAACACAAATTGTATTAGAAATTTTGAATAAATCGCTCGCAGAATAAGAAATTTGTAAAACAAAAGATTCTTTGACATTTTGTTATTTCGAAAGTATCGATCCGGATGTTTTCTCAAAGTAAAATATGTGTATTAGAATTTAAAACTCTGTACATTCCCGTACACAAAATAGTATTGCTAGCATAACTCGGAAACAACACAATATGTCGCAAAACTCTATAAGTTTTTTTTTTCTTAAATCGGTCCCAGCTACCTAAGTTTATCGTATCTAACCATACTTTCGCAATACCTTGTATACATACCTACACAGTACACATTATGTAGGTAAACATTTGATCTCATACAGACACATACGTAGTATGTTTTCGCTGGTTAAAAACAAATTGTTCTCAAAAACTCCTTCAGCTCCTAATGGATTATGATCGTGAAATAGTTACCAACAAATATTTAATGAAATCCTTCAGACTTCTTTTCAATTTGCTAGAGCGTCTTAAAATCCTTGAAGTATTAAGTAGAAATATTTTAAAGTGCTTCAAGGCTAAATTTAAATTGAAAGTTTTTCCTAGTCCGACCCAGATTGAAACTGCTGAAAATATTCGCATGCAGCAATTGTGTTAACGAGGTCAAAAGCCTCTGGATGTTATCAGCTTAAGTATAAAGTAAACATTTAAACCAATTATTTTGCAAACAAATTAAGTTGACATAGTGCTGCAGTTCCTGACGTTCTTTCTTAAATTTTTTAAATTTTGCGCTATGAATGTTGGATGGTATAGCACACTTCCAGCATATGTACACGAGAAATTTTTTATGATTATTAATGTTGAGCAAATTAATTTTTATGAATGTTTTTGAGGGAGCTATATACGTACATGTGTCTCCATTGAGAAATGATGGCATGTGGATATATTTAAGGAAATTGATAAATGAATTATTCGGGTTCCTGGTACAGCTGAGCATATACCGAAATTTCAGCAATAGTGAAAATATAAGCACAAGGACTACACGTAGAATCGTATAACTCTTATGGCCAATTAATGGAGGTATCTGATAATTACGGTAGATAGATAGATATATAGATATTGAAATTAGCTTGACTTTAGGAAGTTGACTGCACAATACCGTCAATCGGTTGTGCAAGTACCTAGTTATTTCTTTCGAGATTTCGACATTTTATTATATTTTGGAATAAGCTTTAGCCAAAACGAATTTATTAATTTTTATAATTATTTTATTTTATTTTATTATTTTTATGCGGGGCAGATCTATGTGAAATGTAAGTAGCTGCCGAGTTAAACGGCTAGGAAAGTTCATTTTTAGTTGAGACAATAACTGATAAGAATCAATAGAGCCGTGCAAAATTTTAAATAAGAACGTTTCGTCGAGATAGGAACGACGTGCTTCTATGGATATCATGGAGTATCTAACCAATCTGTCAACATGGCAAGAGCCAGTGCAAGTACCTACTGAACCTAACGTGGACACTCTCGATGTTATTTTTGTATGTCGTATAGAAAGGATTCCAGATTGGGGAAGCGTATTGTAATATGGATCTAACTAAGGTAGTATACATAGTTTTATGGGTAGAGAGCTGCTTAATAGGCCCAGTGAACCTTAAGACATACCCAGAGTTTTAGAGCTTTATTGGTGATACGATTAATGTCCGAATCAAACAATACCTTGCTGTGAAATTGTACTCACAAGTCATTAATTTCTGAAATGCGGGTGATGGGATAGTGTCCATTTTATATTCCCAGTATAATGTAGTTTGCTTTCTTATAAAATAAACACATTTGCATTTGTCCACGTTTAAGAACAATTGATTTTTGTTACACCAAGAGAGTATGCGGATGCTGGCAGTCGGATAGATGATTTATTACTTTGTAAATTTTAGTGTCTCAACATAGATGAAAGATAAAGAGCAGAGTTCATTGGGAAGATCGTTAACGTATAATTAGAAGAGAAGCGGTGCAAGAATCAAGCCGTGGGGTACTCCCGAGGTTTGATGAGAAGCTATTAATTACAACAGTAAGATGTTGATTCGTGAGATATGATTGGAAACAGACGGTACTGCTAGAATCAAAGCCCAATCTCCTCTTATCTGTGACTATATTGTGATTGATTCTATCAAATGCCTTAGATATGTCTGCATAAAAAAATCAACCTGTTTTCCTTCATTGAGGGCAATAAAGTCAATGAATAAGATTAGTTACCGTAGACTGACCTAAGAGTAAGCCTTGTTGTGAGGGCTGATGTAAGGTTTTATTTGCGGAATTAGATTATTGTAAATGAGTGTTTCAAAAATGAAAGCTAAGGCTTAGAAGTAGAAATAGTACGATAGTGTTTCACTAGTTTTTTATGCCCTGCTTTGAATGCAGGGTAACATATAAGTCCTTAAGAACATCTGGGTTAGTATGTTTGGAAATTGATTATTTAATCAGCACGAAATTAGGGTGTGATAGAATACAATCAATACCCGGATTTTTGTTTTCATCCAACGATGCGAGTATTATTTCAACATCAGTATGGTGTATCAGGGGGATATTTAGGCAGCTATAATGCATTTCATCAGATGTGTTATGGATTAACGAAATCTGGTAATCATCAAATGTAGTCTGAAAGCAGTTAGCAAACAAGCTGCAAATACGTTCTGGTTTGTTTGTAGATGTTCCATCATAAAACATTTCCCTAGGATAGGAGACAGAATGCTTTATGTTTTTTGCATAAGACCAAAAAATTTTAGGGTTGGAGGATGTAGAATTTTCAATGTCTAAAATATACTCTAATCATGTCTTTACATTGATGCGCAGGTAACTAAAGATAGTATAGTCTTCAGGATGCTTTGGTTTTTTATTCATTAGTCTATATTTTTGCTTTAGTCTGACGGCATGAATTAAGTTCCAGGAAAACCAGGCAGGACAACTACTCCGTGTCTTGATGTAATGTTTGGGTTAGTTTCTTAAGGAAAACTACGATATCTTTTTGTCCTTTTTTTTATTATTTACTCGACGTTTCGGGCCTTGATTAGTACCCTTCTTCACTGAAATATAAAAAGACATATATATAAGTATATATATGTGTACGGTATGTCTTGTACCGGGACATCTTTAAAATTTATATACATTGCTATACATATTCATTGTATATATTTTCCTAAAACAAATTGTAAAAATATTGAGTAATTATTAAATGTATATAAATCGTTTAGTTACGGGACATTTTGAAAAATTGTTTAAAATTGATATTTATTGCTATACTTCGGTATAGATATTCAATGTATATATTTTCCTATAAATAGTTTTCAAATATTGAATATTAAAAGTATCACAATAGTTTAGTCCCAGGACATTTCCCAAATTTATATATGTCGTAGACATTTGACGTAACTCAGCATTTCACGAAAAGTCTAGGCACTTCATGGAGAGTAGGCAAATAGTGTAATGGTTTTGACTTAGCCCCTTTTTACATTATGTATGTGTGTGTCGCAGGCCTGTTGCGACCTCCCCCTCCACCACCCATCTCCCAATACTAGTATTTGGTTATATAGGGTGGTATTACAGTATCGGCGTAAACGCTTTTAGCATTTGATGAAGTGACTAAAAATTTCAGACACATAATGTAAAAAGTGGCTAAGTCAAAACCATTACATTACCATTACTTTTCGTGAAATGCTGAGTTCCGTCAAATGTCTACGGCATATACATTGCAATACTTTATTATTCGTTGTATATAGTTTCCTAGAACTAGCCTCCAACTAAGAAAAAAGCTATAATTTGTTTAAGACCAATTCTTACGATACCTTAGATGAATGCCGGCATGTAGATACATATATGCTACCTCCTCTCTGCAAGTTGGGTTATTTATTTCTAGAACGGTTTTTCGGATACTGGAAATTCTTATAACTAATTTCATAGGAGTTTATATTCTGAAGCACTTTTCTTCACATTAAAAACGTCTAAGACAGACCGTTTTTTCATTATACGTGAAATATGGTAATTTTTGTATGGCAATATCATGCAGGGGTTTCCCAATTGCGTCCATTTATGAAAACACCGCACACCAAATATCAGCTCTCGACATCACCGCGATCTCAACCAATGTTCAAATATATATTGATAAGCGAAATTTTTGTAAGGCATTTGTATTGGTTTACTATAGGAATTCCCGTGCAACTTTAGTAAAAAGTAATTTCGAAGGTGATGCGATGGAAAAAAATTGTATTATAACTTCCGAGTGAAACGGGACATCATTGAGCTCTAAAGATACTATACGCGTTGCCGCTTCTAAAGAAGCAGTTAAAAATATTTCGAATTATATGATCTTCTCAGTTCCAGTCAGAGTTGCCATTTTAGCCGAAAATACTGAAGAATTCGCCATTTAGCCGACAGCCGATTTTTATATTTTTTCAGGCGATTCGGGATTGACTCAAACTTCACTTGGTTTGGTGATCGAATGTAATTTGAGCGACTTTCTTGGATGAAAAAGTGGATTTTTTCCCCTCGTGATTGTGCGAAATTGGTGCATCGTGGAAAATGACTTTCTATGAGAAAAATGTTCACAATAGAGCACTAATCTATCTGAAAGAAAGATCGGAAAAAATAATTGCGAAATGTAGTAACTGGGAAGAGTACACCACTCGATAGTAATCCCGGCGAGACCACTTTTCTGCTCGTGATAGTGCGAAACTGGAGCGTCTTGGAAAATGACTTTCTACGAGAAAAATGTTCACAAGAGATCACTAATGTCTCTTATAGGAAGAACGGAAAAAATATATGCGAAATGTAGTAACTGAGAAGAGTAAATCACTCGATGGTACTCTCGGCGAGACCTTTTTTGTATTTTATATATGTAGAATAGAATTAGGAATTTGCCAATTTTGAAATATGTTTAGCCGATTTCAAGATCCATTTAGCCGCTTTTAGAGAGAAATTATTGGCAACACTGGTTCCAGTTACAACTAACACTAACTACGGCGGATGTTCCTTTTGATCAGCCAAAGGATGGAGACTTGTTCACTATAACAAAGCTTGGATACCAGACTTATCAATAAGATTGCATTATAGTTCTTATATGTTATTTATTACTATGTACATATGTCCAAATATGAGTTTTTTATACCATTTAATTTAAACATATTTTATATAATTTAAGTTAAATAAATTTTATATACTGATAACAACAGCGTGAGAGATATATATTCTGTTTGATTCAAGTTGGTTTTATAAACGTCTCTGAAGAGTAAAGTTTTGCACTGATTTCCATATTCATTGCAAGAATTGGTCTATCTAAGGAACTCGAAAAAAGTTCTGAGCAAAGCAGCTCAACTTAGGTTAACAGTCAAATTAAAAGTAGAGCAGAAAGGAGCATAACATAAAGCTAAGAAACACATATTTCTGAAATTTTCCAAGATTAATCGCTGAAAAAACATAATTGTTTCAATTAATGTAAATAAACCTTTTTTCACACACAAAAACACTAGAATATGTAGTCCAGAAAGTTATTTTTCGCACAGAAAATGCATTTGTTGAATTGCTACCTTCATTCTTTTATCTTTTATTATTTGTTTTGCTACAATGTAAATCTACTATGTAACTTTCTAAGATGGTCCTAGCCAAAATCTTACCAGGGATTACACGAGGTAGTACAGCGTGCATGCAAGCCTTCCTTCCAACGCGATTTATAACTTGACAGCAGAAGGCAGTTCAGTTGATGTCTTATCATCTTGCGTGCAAGTTCATTCAAAAAATGGGATTGAGGGGTAAAGTCTTGCGTATATTGGAAAATTATAGCAATAAAGGAAGTAGCAGGCTGATAAAATCCCAAGAACAAATGAAGAGGAAGCTGTTGGTAAACGATGCAATGCAAATGATCCCAGAAAATTTGATTGTCCAAGCACAAATTTATCAAATTCTCTCAAGCATTTCTTTTCCGCCATCTTGAAAACTGTATATTACCAAATTACTACCACCTCAGCTGCCATGGTTTTTCATCATGCAAGTTCGCTGAAAGCTGGCTCCAGCATGGCAGTAGAGGTTACATGTGCAAGAAGTATGGCAGTGCAGCTTGCATGCAAGCTGTACTATTACGTGTAGCCCCCGGGCTAGAGAATACTTCCATTGCATTGGGAATCGGTTCTCTAAAATATTCTATATCGATACTTATGGAAAAGTGCCAAACATTGACTTTATATATTCTATAGAGCCTAAACTACTATCCATACAGGAAAATAGTCTTCTAGTAATTTACAGCTTGATTCGTTATCTCTCTTGATTCTGCCGTTATCTAAAAAACTGTGAAAGCGAAATAAATGATTTTGTATGTGTCTAATGTTTAAGAAATATGTAATAAATAGATGAATTAAAATCTGGAAAATATTTGTTCGCTTTTGATATTTTGACGTTACTATCCGATTGGTAGCGGGTGAACGCAGACTTTTTCGAGTATGTGTATATATATATATCTTAAAGAATAGTTAGATAGTATTGATGGTTACTCTTAATAATATTGTAAATCTTAACATTTATGAGTTACACTTAATAGGAAAAAAAATATTTTTTTTTTACGTTTATGTCTGTAATCTATGGCCTTAAGGATAAATGTTTAAAATATGGTTCTTACTATTATCTAGATTGCAAGGATATTAAGAATTGACTACTATAACTATATTTATTGTGTTTTAAAGAAGAAATTACATACTAAGTAAATACCAGTAATTATCTATATGTAAATAAAATTACAAATATGTCTATATTTTACGCCTTATTATTGTGGTAATTACATAGGTACCAGATTGCTCTTGAGCTTCTTCTCCTGTTGTTGGAGATTTTGTGTTCTGTAATTTATTTTTTAGAAAAATCGCTATGATTATCAAGATTAAACAAAGAAGTATGTAGCTAATAGTGTAGTGATGAATTGTGTGAACAGAATCTTTGGATAAACCCTTTTCCTTCGTTTCTTTTCTATTTGTTTATGGCTAGGTTTAATTCTCGTAGTTCATGATCATCGAAATATTTACTACTGCCGTTTTTTCCATTTATTTATTTATTTTTAATTAATCGAGAAAGCGCTTGATAATATTATTGTGAACTGTTCTGTTTTTGTTGCCTATTTTAATTGTGGTGTTCTCTTATGGTCCAGACCAAAGCGAGGAAAATTTTACTTTCCGTTGGTGGTTCTTTAGGAGAACTTTTTCACCTAAATTAAACTTTCATCGTAGGAAACTTTCGATTTTTCCATTTTTTTTAATGAGGGATTCTCTGGCTAATTGATAACCATGTTGTAACCGTTCTTTCAATTTGTTACTATAATTCTCATATGAGTAACATATCGTAGGTTCCTTCTTTACTGTGGTCGGAATCTCTGCTTGATAACCATAGAGCAGCTCGTAAGGGGTGCATTTAGTGCTTGCGTGGGGGTTGTGTTATACACAAACATTGCATATGGGATCCAGGTGTACCAAGTCAAGTGATCTTTGTTTACATAATAACGGAGATATTCAGCTAGTGTTCGGTGGCTTCGTTCTAAAGCACCGTTAGTCTGTGGATGGTATAGTGTAGTTTGGAGTTTGTGAAGCTTTAGAAGTTTGCACACTTCTGTGAAAACTTCGCTCAAGAATTTTGAGCCTTGGTCAGTCAAGATTGTTTTAGGTACAGCATGGCTACAAATAATATTTTCGACCAATTTGCGGGCTGCCGTTTGTGCGTCAGCATTTGGGAGCGGAATAGCTTCTGAATACTTCGTAAGATCATCTTGGAAAGTTAATATACCTATATTTCTTGCTTTCATAACTTATGGTAAAGGTCCCACTAAGTCTAGGAATATTTTTTCGAATGGTTTCGTGCTGGTAGTGGTTATTCTCATTGGTCTTTTTGGATTTCTTGAAAGTTTATTTTTCTGACAAGAAGGACATTTTTTTATAAAATTCTCGACGTCTTCCTGACCAATTGTAAGCAGTTTGGATTCTTTTATATACATACGAGTGATACCTTGATGACCTCCAAGAGGGCTTACGTGGTATGCGTTTATAACATCCGTTATTTGCCTGTCATCGGTTAACTCTTACATCTTGGTTACATAGGTAGTGATTCGAATGTTTCCTTCTATGAAAACGTATGTAATCATGTTTTTAACTTCGGAAAGTACAGTTAGTTTTAATGAAGGAATGGAAATAGCTATGTTCTGATAACCATGGAGAATACAAATTTGTTTTATTTGCACTATACTCCCTAAAGCTTGTTGGTGCTCTTTAGGAGTACGCATTTGAATTATGCATTTGGCAATTAAGAAATTGCAATTGGAGTTTTCGTAATAGAAGACTTTGTTCAACTCGAATGTGGCTTTCAGCTTGGGTGTATGCTCTTTTCGAATATTTTCGATTCCGTTTTCTGATCAAGGTAAAAGAAAACATTTTGTTTTTATCCGTTTATCACGCAACAGAGGTACTTTTTCTTCTAAATTTATCTCGATTGGAGAGACTATTGAATTTAAGTAGTCGTTATAAAAATGCTCTAAATCTTTGGATGTAAATGTTTTGTTATTCCTTTTTTGACCTCTAGTTACCACGTTTACAGATCGCTTAAATTGTTTTCTTCCTTATTTTCAAGAGGATTTAATCGGCTAAGTGCATCGGCATTAACGCTCAATTTTATCAAAAGAGATATAGGGCCATATCAAGTCTAAAAGTCTATTATTAAAATTGAAAATATTGTTGTAGTGCTTTAAGTCACGTAAGGACATGATATTAAGAAGAGAATGAGTAGACATGCTATAAGCTGAAGAAACTTGCTTCCCCAGCCCCACCGTCAGTATAAGTAACGGAGATTGAAATTACCAAGCCCAAGATATTAGCGTTGACAAGGAGCTGCAATACTTTCTCGCTGATATTGCAATAAAGAGCATCGTAAGTAGGAAAGGAAGATATAGGATATATACATATATAACATACACTTATTTTCTTTTATTACAGACCAAATGGCCTCATGAGCAGTTTCAAATGAGATAATACGAAATGACTTAAATTTGTTCTGAATTGCAATGAGACAGACGCCACCGTCCTTAGATTCAGACGATGCTATTTAAGTGCCTGTCCATTTCATAAACTGCGTACCTGGCAAGAAATATTTCACTGCTATTTACATCCGTTTGTAGAAATGTCTCTGCGCCAATTTAGTGCTTTCAGTTTTAGAGCAAAGCCCTCTGACATTTAAAGACAAGTGATGGATAAGAATTTATGGGATTATAAAGAGGAATTGTTTTGAGTAATGAGATCAAGACATTTTGCGGTATTAATTAGTTGAGCTTCACACCCATCATCCTTCTTCAGGTAGATTTTGCTACCTTTAATCCAAAGCTGATCCTCATTTGTTTCGCCTTAAAAAAAAACAATGTTTTTCTCTCTTCAGATAAAAATTCATTTTTATAAATTGGGAGATCCTTTGAGGAGCCCAACATTTTAGCTGTTAAAGTTTTATATAATTTTGAAGCTACCAAAGTACGATATTTAATAAAATCACAAGTATACTTAACAACAATCTTCTCAGGTAGCGTGAAGGGTGTTTCTTGATATGCTGTCTATATGCTTTAACGCCATCCGCTTCAGCAGTTAAAAAGATTAAGAAATTTGTGCAGGCTAAAGCCGTACTGCACAATATTCTCATTAGACATAATGGGAACATTGCGAAAGTTATACGTGCTTTTAAGACATTAATGTCGCTCACCGCAACAAAGTCCTCTAGTGTTCTGATTCTCGTAGAATGATGACGACATTCGCTTAATATCAGAAGCCATTAACCAGCGTAATACTTAAGACATATGTTCAGATCATTTTGTGTGTCACGCAATAATTCAATTTCCCTGGGCATACGGTTGACTGCAGCAAAAACACTTGCGCTCTTATCATCTGAATCAGTGTCACCACCAGTAAGTAATTGACTTATTTGGATTTACAGAAATGCAACCTTCAAATGAAAAGCTTACTCGGGATAAGGTCCGAAGATAGATTGGAGCACGATACATTAAATTTTGTGCCGCAGACAACACACTTGAAGCCTATAGTAATCTTATTATTATAAGATGCACAAAGCATACATTTAACCACCATTCGGAGGAAATATATTGGAGATACCAACTGATTACTGCACAAACGTCACGAATAGATGGCAGCAGAGAAATTGGCCACAAGTCGAGAGCCTTATTTGGCAGATTAAATTTACTGCGCATATAAGCTGCAGCAGATGTAAATAGATAAAGAATAACAATGCTAGATGAATATTCAGATAAATTAGCTGGAATATGATAAGCCAAAAATAACCAACAGGCAGCAATCACGAATAATAATGAGACACAAAAAAGAACTTTTCGAATGACGGCTAGCAGCAGCACTCAGCGTAGGCCACACGGCGAATGTGCTGCTGACGAGACTCGACCAGACGATTCAAGGCTGACTGGAACAAGTGCCCGAGAAAAAAGAGGAAGAAAAAGAAGAAGAATCGGAAAGGTCGAGAAGAAAAATGTGATTTTGTGAGTGTGGTTGGAAAAGTCTTAGAAAAAATCAAAAAATTTCGCGAAAGATCGACTACAAAAATAGAAAAAATAAACCGGGAGAGAATCAAGATGTAGACAACCGTGAAGGAGGAAAAAGATTCCCAAATTCGGAAGTGCTAGAGTGTAAAAAGAAGAAAAAAAGTAAATGAAATGTACTGCCAGTAGTCGAGCGTATATGCAAAAATGAATAATGTGGTGAAAATTGATGCCACTGGTATAAAGTTAGTGGTTTTAATTGTTTGTCCATAAATTATACACTTCACTGTTAAACTAGAGCTTTAATACTCGATAAATTTAAAATACTAATAGCTCACTTTATCAAATTTCAATAAACGGAAAATATAAGATATATAATAAATATACTAATGTTGTTGCAATAAACTTTGTACTCACCTGACCTATGTTTGGCAGTTGATTGACTTGATTTTAATAACTTTAATTGAGGTTGGGATTGGGATATTCTTTATTCTGGTCGATACCCAGAATAAAGTGAGGTGAGTAGTTCTTACTGCAGTCGAAACCCACAGAATCTTTATTGCAGTCGTTACACACAACAAAGTGTTTTATTAGTAATTTTCTTATTACAGTCGTTACCCGTAATAAGAATCTTTATTGTAGTCGTTGCCCACAATAAAGTGTTCAATGTTAGTAATTGTCTTATTACAGTCGTTACCCGTAATAACAATCTTTATTGTAGTCGTTACCCACAATAAAGTGTATAGTATTAGTAAAATTTCTTATTACAGTCGTTACCCGTAATAAGAATCTTTATTGTAGTCGCTACCCACAATAAAGTGTATAGTATTAATAAAATTTCTTATTACAGTCGTTACCCGTATTAAGAATCTTTATTTAGTCGCTATCCAAATAAATCTCCTAATCTAGTCGCAACCCAGAATAATAAAAATTTATTTCAATTGTCAACCAAACATAGTGTTAGACTGTTAAAAAAAATCACAACACTAGCAAATACCACTAAGAAAAAATTATCAAGTCACTCACTCCACTGCCAAACTGAAAAAGAGATCGAGTCAAGTTAAATTGCTGTTTATATAGCCCCTGCTTGCACACGACACCAATGATGGAGTAGCAGAGGCGCATGATCACAAGAATTGGCCGTGATTCTGTAATTTTACGGTACTAGAAATAAAATATGCATAGCAACGAACAAAAATGCATAGTAACAAGAAATTTAAAGCAACCCATGCTGCTGTGTTAAATTGAATTCTGTATATTTGCAAAAAATTTTATCTCTATCACGTAGAGAAGTTCCCGTTCGATAGTACTTATAATGATGATAGAGTTGCAAATTGATCTGCTTGATCTGACTGTATTTGTGCCATGCATTATATGCTACATGACAAGACATGCTTTGGTTAGATGTTGTACCTATTTTTGGGAAAATTTGTAATTAGATTGAATTTGTTTGGCTTTTTTCAGCAATTGTTTTTAGCACGAATCTAATTGCTTCAATCATATGATAAGAATTTTAATTTGATATGCTCAATGAGGCTATATTGTTGTATTGTATTTGTGCAATGTGCTATGTAGATAACAACTACATGGCTTTGTTTTCAGGATGTTTTCCCTTTAAAAGTAATCGGTAAAAACAAAAATATATTCGAACCGATTTGGTTCGAACAGTAAACGTGCAAACGAAGGTTGTAAAATATCGAGAAGAAAAACCACAGATGAAGATAATCGTGAAACAGATAAGAAAAAGGGAATTTCGGAAACCAAATAAAAGGAAAACTGAGACAGGGAGCTCAGCACAGATAGGTTAACAATTTTTTTAAATATAAAACTTTCTTTTGTATACTTCGGCAATAACCTTTCAATTATCACTTGGTTCGCGGACCAGGAAGTGGAGCCTCCTAGGACAAATGAGCAAAAAAATGAGCACTGACTTAAGGGATAACCCAGAGTCTCAAGGGTCTCAAAGTTTGGTCGAGTTGAGCGCGAAAGACGTACCATAAGTAATCACTAATCCATAATCGTGCCGGACAGTTTATCAGTGGCATTAAAACAGGATGCTAAACTTGACGTAAAATGGCAGAGCCTTTGCGAAATTAGAATAGGGTTTCATAAAGCCTAGCATACAGTCGGTTCATCGAAAGAGAAATTGGTCGGATAATTGCATTCAATTACATAAGACTTTATATGTACTATCATTTGGCACCACATACATTCCGTCTGTGATAATTGAATAAGAACGATAATTATTTACAATTTCATAAAATGGCGCCCAACGTGGTGCCCCCTCAGTTAGACTTCGGTGGTCTAAGTATGACTTTTGCTGAGGGCTGAGATCGCTTTGTAGATATGGACATTTGGCTGTCAGCTAAATCGTCTGACTCGGTAATCTCGCAATCAGTCGAAGTTATATGCGGACTTGAGTCTAACTGGTTTTGTGATTTAAAGTTTTTGTTTTGAGTAAAGTTTATGGCTTTGACACGTTGTGCGCTTGCATAGTGTCATAGTACCATAATAAAATGGGGCCCAACGTGGGGCCACCTCAGTTAGACTTCGGTGGTCTAATTGTAAATTTCACTGGGGACTGGGACTTGTTGCGATGATCATCTGGCATCTGCTAGTTGATTGACCTCAAGTCTCACATCCAGTGGAAGTTACATGCAGACCTGAGTCTAACTGTTGTCGTTATCTAAAGTTTTGTAGAGTAAAGTTAAAGTTTTTAAAGTTTTGAGAAAGTTTAGAGTTTTGAATTTTTTTACTTTGACGTCCTACAACTTCCGACGGAAGATATCAGGAAGACTGATTGGGCATTTATTAGAAAGCTGAGACAGCTTACTACCATCTGAGATTAATTCCACCTCCTAAGGGTGTATATCAAGAAAGTTACATGGTGTAACGTGGAAGAAATACTAAAATTCTTAAGCCCCCGTACTTTAGTTTTGTTTAGTCTTTAATTTTATTCTTATTATTATTAAGATTTTCGCACTTCTACAAAACCCACGCATGGGTCATGTATTCGAATATTAGAATTTTGTATGTAACAGTGCTTCCCCTTTTTGTCTGTATTCTAGCAAACATATAAGACTTGGACCCTATAGGGTAATGTAACCACTCGCTGATTAATTGGATTGAATTTTTCTAAAAATTGTTTACAAATTCCAATCCAAGTAAAACGGAAATTCAATTCTAAAGCTTAACTTTCATTTAAGCATTCTGTACAGAAAAAGCTCACGTTTAAAATCAAAGCTCTTATATATATGTATGCAGGATTATGCTAATAACAAGCGGTGAAGAATGTACAATGAATAAATAGGAAATGTACGTGCATTCGCACAACTTATATATTTACGTAGGAACAACTCCATGACAAAGTTCTAGTTTGAGATTTTATTTATCTCTTCCCGCCCGACTAGAATAAAATGAAATATTCCAAGCGGAATTTTCCGGTTCTTGATTCAATTTTCAATTTGATTTTCTGTTTTATTTTGTTGCCATACTTTCTGACAGACAGCCGTAAATATTTCAAAGTTTTAGTGAACTATTTATATTTAGCAGAGTTTGCATCGACATTTATGTTTTGTAATGAAAGGAGAAAGTTAGATTTGAAGTTTTGATCTATTTACGTGCAAAAAAAATTTTTTTGTTTTAATTAGAAACCTTGTGTTAAGATAAATTCATTGTCTTACGTAGATACTTTTAGGAGCACAGAAAATAATTTGACTTAAGCGTGTAGTATTAATCCGTAAATGAAGATAATCTATCACATTGTTCATCTGCTTTTTATATTGTGTTCAGTTTTAAAATGAAAGGAAAGCAAAAATTTAGAATTTGGATATTTATGTGTAGGCATATAAAACTATTTATAATCCATATAATGCGCCACTGCAGATTAAAAAAACAACAGCATAAAGTACAAGGTACAATTCGATAAAAAAAAACCCGTTGGATGGAATACATAAACAAGAAAAAAGGGAGAGAATAAAGCAGGTTTTGTAGGAAGAGCAAGTCAAGTACTGAATTTAATTAAATTTATTACAAATGTAAAGATAATCTTTTATTTATTTGTAAATATTTGAAAGAGCTAACTGAAAACGGACGGCTCTAAATTTTACAAAATAAAATTAAAGTAATATGGTACGTTATGATCGACTTTTTCTGAAAAATGTCTCGTTATCTACATACGTGAATCTTGAGATTTAATAATATATATATATATATCGCACGTCCGGTAGAACAATGGCCTAACTGCAAAAAGCACATTTTCCAGAAATCGCGTTTAAAGTTTTCTAAAATCTTATAAGTTAAGTTTTGCATTGTTATTAACATTATTATAAAGCATTTTCGTAGTCTTAGCTATATGGGCAAATACTTTTTTCATTTACTTAATATAATATCCCCACCCCAAGCTGTAAAAGGAAGGAGCTACTCTTAGTTGTGTCATTGTTCCATTAAGTTTTCTTTATTTTTGTAGGTTAAGACGTTTTTTGGAATGCAACATTAGTAGATAAATTTTACCAAACTATTTTTTTTTAAGTATTTCTTAATTAATTATTACATTTATAGGAACATAAATCAATCTTCATTTTTTGGTAAAGTTTTGGCATAATACCTTATTATTACTATAAGTTTTAAATTCGAAAAATTTAGAAAAGGTTTTTATAAAATCCTTCATAATAAGTTGGCACAGTGTTTGTTTTTAGCAAATGTAATAAATCATCTTTTTTCCTTCCTGAAACTATAATTTTTTTTGGGTGGGCTGGTTTTATTTTTATGCCATTTATGTTTTTTTTTTGTTGCACGTACGTCCGACTTTGATTCGAGCCTCAATCCAATCTCCATCGTAGGAAGTTTTGTAGACATAAGCGTCGCTGGCCTTGGTGAATCGCACCATTTTCACCTCAGATAGCTTTATGGTTTGTCCCTCAAAGTTCTTTGTAGTATTTAATCCCACTTTATCGGCAAGTGATTTTATGTCATGCCCATGCCCACGTTTTTTTTAATTTCTAATTAAAGAAATATATTGATCGAGTACGTAAATGGGCCCAGAATTTTTTGCCCTCTTAATGGATATCTCAATTATTGAATGAGCCACGTCTCCCTCGTTTTGCGTGTGGCCTCGAATTATAAACTTATGTGTCACTGATATTATTGGCAATGTTGTGACAGGGAAATAATACATAGCAAAGATCAGCAACTATCACAATATACTGACCGGTTCTTTTGCTGACCGCAGCAATTGTCAGAATCTGGCTGATTTTGAGACAATTCCTCTAGGAATTTAAAAACGCATGACCCTATTTCAATTGCGCCTAGGTTAGCCAAACCTTCGTGCCAGAAGAAGCTAGTTGTGGTATGACTTTTTGCATCTGTTATCTGAAATATAATTAATTATTAGTATTTATAAATTATTAGTACATTAGACAGGTACCGTAAAATTGCATCAATTCAGTTTTGATTTACAAAAAAATGCTGATGATTTACCAATAGGACAAGGCGTAAGTCGTAGATGGCCACGATGGTATTACTTCCAATTTTTTGGCAATACTTAATATCTTTTGTTTTCTCTATTCTGCTTAAATTTTTCTCATGTTGATGGACTTGATAATAGTCCTCCAATTTAATTTTATCTTGACCTGCAGTATTATGGTATGCCACGCATTGATCAAATTGATCTTTTTTGGGTACAAAACAAGCAAGCAATGTTGAATTCAGTGTTGAAAATGCGACAGTACGCATCATAGCTAGCTGATTTTTTTTTTCTATATCTCGTAAGCCTTCGTAATTTTTGTGCATTTCAGCAATTGTCAACCCACCGTCGATATATTCTCGGCTAGTGCTCTTAAATAGTGACTTTCTATCCTTGGAACAGAGTTTATATGATTCCACACCGAGTCTAACAGCTCCTTATCTAGTTTTACATGTTTATCGTGTTTCCCGCGCTTATCCTCTGGGATAGTTCCAGCACCACTGCCTTTAGCCTGTGTGACTGTTCGAATTGTTCATTGTGTTATTCCCAAAGTATTAATTAAAAAAGTTTTGCATACTCTAATATATTTTCCTTCGGCAAGTTGAGAAAATGTCCAATTTGGTTTCCTGGCATCATTGGCATCTTTTGGCTTCATACGACGATACGTGAGCTCTAAAGGAGCAATTCGAGAACTTCAAAAGACACGCTGCCTTTGCAATGATCCTAATGCCCAGGACATTTCAAATATTTCATTCCTTTTAAAGGAAACTCCGATGAACAAGAGAGGCGACAGTTACACGGCGGCCCCATCGTTTTTCCTTGCGCAATCTTACCCGTTCTAGACACGTATTCCTTTCCTGAATTTTTCAACATTTTTGCACGAACTTTTTTCCACTGCTCTGGATTACGTTTCATTTTTTTCCTTTCTTTGGTGATGGTTGGACAATATTTAAGTTCGACTCAGGATTTTGGGTGTCATTACTCTCAGAAGAAGATGAGCTACCGTCTGGCGGCTTATAATCATCACTATGCGTCCCAGAAAAATCTCCAGCTTCTGTTGTATTATCTATATAAGAAACACTGGTTTCGTTTGTATTAACTGAAATAAATTATGAAAAATCAAGCCTATTTACTTGATTGTCTAAGGAAGTATTTAACAATACGTACCCTCCTCACAGACATTGGTTAGCATCGTGAAGGTATTATTTGAATTTAATTTAGAAGCTGGTTTTTCAGTACTCAGGTTTTCTGAATGTTATAATAAAAAATAGATTTGGTATTACTGAACCTACTTAAATAACAACAATTAAGTCTACCTGTTTTATCACGATGTTCGGAGGAAATTTCATTAGAATCTCGTTCATCAGAAAATTGGCTTTCTAAAACCTTAGATGTCCTCTCCAGTGCTAATCGCACCAGCGTCAATCCACGGCTCTCCATATCATGTACAGAAATAATTAATTTATATCTAAAGCGGCTAGAGAGTAAATCGAATTTTATTATGCCCACTGGTTTTATTTACCATACTGTACTATGTAGGTAAGAAGAACATTGCCTTAAAACCTATTTATGTGCACGACTATTTGAAAAAATACGAGTAACAATAACCGAATTGTATTTTGGATTAATAATTCTCGTATATTTGCAAGAAATTTGGAATAACAATGACACAAAAGTGAAATTATGACATTGTTCTTCCAGAAGAGATGATAATAATTTGACACATTTACCTTTTGTGACGTTGTAGCTTCTCGCACATCCATTCACTGTCAGACCCGGAGCACAACTGAGAGAGAACTGTCGTTCCAGTAGTGAGCTGAATTTGGCGCCAGCCAATGCTACAACGAATTAGACGCATTCTAATGGAAACCAATAGAACTATTATTGTCTCATTGTTACTCAAGAAACTATTTATCATGCTTTTCGAACATTTTTACGCATTTATATCAATTTCCCGTTTTTTGCACTTAGGTCGTTGTTCCACCGGACGGGCGATATATATATATTGTAGCGAAAAATTACAACTAATGGCTAATTTCAGACTTCAACTTTACAGATTCTAAATTGATAACAGGAACAGTCTTGGTTTACTATATCTTCCATTTGAAGAATTTCCATCTCGGTGAAAACATGCTCTGATAAAGTTTCACAACATCTTTGTGATTGTTCTATACAAGGTGAAAATGAGCAAAAACGTCCTCCTGATTTCTTTGGAGCTTTAAGTGCATAAGGTACTGCTAAATGTGGGGCAGGAAGATCCAAAAAGACGGCATCTACCTTCCCATTGAGTTCCTCAGTAAAACCATATTGGCATACATCTCTATGACAACTTGTAACAAAATCACTAATCCCACACGATTTGAGTGCTTTCTGAAATTAAAACCAAAACACCACAAAGAATCATTCTTAAATTTAAAATTATAAATTGACTTTACCTAATCAACAATTGCTGTTGCTCGGCTGTTAGGTATCTGTCTTGAAGCCGTCATAACGTCATGCATCGTTCCAGCTTTGCATCGTTGCATTATCCAAATGCGCTCTTGGGTGCCTTCGCCTGAAAACAAACAAAAAGATCACAACGAACCACTTCTACTTTTTAATTGTTAAATGCAACTACCTAATTATATCTCCTTCCCTCGATGTAAATGAATAATGCCGAATGAACGTCTGGGCTGGAAGCGGCGCAGCGACACAAAAACTTGAGACACTCGCGAGTTGAGATAATGTGATTTCGGTATGCAAAACACAACACTTAAATCAGACAAAAACGAGCACTTCAAGCTTGCGAAATCACATTATCTCAAATTACCAGAGATAAACAAACGCGAATTATCTCACTAATAGGGCAAGTACAGACGTCAGTCAGACCGAACATTCCGCGTAAAGACGAAATCGTACTAGAACACAAAATGGAAACGAGGTACGGGCAAGAAATTCTCATTACACATCACGTTCCGCCATGCGCCCCGAATGCGACCTAAAATTGTCGGAGCCAATCTACGGCGTTGATTGCCACAGACGTAATACAATGATTGCGACATTGTCGTCGTCATTTCTAGATAAATGAGTTGAGTTTTGTTTTCTTTGGGATGTCTACAGGGAAATTTTTACATCTTTTTAAGAATAAGTTTAAGTTGTATTTAAAGCCGATGTGCATTTATGCCAGATTTAAAAGGACGGTGCTCGAAATGGAAGCAAATCTTTGACGACGACATTTTTGTGGCACTGCATTTACTATGTTCTAATGTCGTAACATGTATTCGAAAATTATTGGTTGGCGTCGACAGGTGCGTGTCGCACTCGTTTGTATTTCAGCCTTTAATTGCAGCTAGCTCACCAGAAATCACTGTGCAGCGGAATATTGCGATGGTACATATAAGAGGAAGTGCAGCAACTCGTGCGTGCCGCGTCCAGCTGCGTTTAAACCAGCTGAAGGTACGGTTCTAAGGAATTTATAAATTATTCCCGGTAAGAGTTTATTTTTTTTATATATTTTTTTACACTTATACCATTGAATTAACAATAAATTGAATTTACTCAAAATATTTTTTTTAGATAATAAGCTGAAAGCAGCCTGTGGCAGCAATAACTAAAATGGTAACACTCATGACAAATGATGAGGTGCAGTTGCTATGCCAAGTTATTGTTGCTATGCCAGTTGCTGCTATGCCAATACTGTTGCCATGCGCCTTTGACTACCGTTCTTTGGTGCCGTGTGCAAACTCTGGCTATATAAACAGCAGTCTGACTTGGCTCGATCTCTTTTTTAGTTTGGCAGTGCAGTGATCAAGTGGTTCTCGATTCCTAGTGTTATTTCCCAGTGTTCCAGTTTTTACTAGCAAATCAAATACTTTATTGTGGGCAGCGACCGCAATAAGGATTTTATACTAATCAAAGAAGTGCTTTATTTTGGTTAGAGGGTTGAAAATTGAGATTTTTATTCTGGGTACCGACTGGATTAAAGATCTTATTTTTGATAGCGACTAAGATAAAGATTCTTATTGTGGGTATCGACTGCAATAAGAATAAATTACTAACACCAAACTCTTTATTGCGGGTCTCGACTGTAATAAAGATTCTTATTGTGGGTATCGACTGCAATAAGAATAAATCACTAACTCAAAACCCTTTATCGCGGGTCTCGACTGTGATAAAGATTCTTTCTGTGGGTAGCGACTGCAGTTAGAATAAATTACTAACACCACCCTCTTTATTGCGGGTCTCGACTGTAATAAAGATTCTTATTGTGGGTATCGACTGCAATAAAAATAAATTACTAACTCAAAACACTTTATCGCGGGTCTCGACTGTGTTAAAGATTCTTTCTGTGGGTAGCGACTGCAGTTAGAATAAATTACTAACACCAAACTCTTTATTGCGGGTCTCGACTGTAATAAAGATTCTTATTGTGGGTATCGACTGCAATAGGAATAAATTACTAACTCAAAACACTTTATCGCGGATCTCGACTGTGATAAAGATTCTTTCTGTGGGTAGCGACTGCAGTTAGAATAAATTACTAACACCAAACACTTTATCGCGGGTCTCGACTGTGATAAAGATTCTTTCTGTGGGTACCGACTGCAGTCAGAATTAGTAACCCCAATCCTAGAAACCTTAATTGAGAACCAAGTGAATCAGCTGCCAAAACACTGACCAGGTGAGTACCAAGTCAGATACAGTAAAATAACTTTTCTTTTAAAATATTCAGTTACAGTAAGAATAAATAAATTTCCGTTTAACTAAAATAATCTTATTGCTTACATAACATAAATTATATATTGCCGTAACCTTTTTTCAATTGCTAAGAGTTCGGTGAAATTCTTACAGGAGTTTTAAATATCAGAACAAAACTGCTCCCTCGTTTACCGCTCGGCCGGAGCAAATTTTTATCCAATAGATAAAGAAACGTTACAATTGGTGTCAAGTGTGGGGTATTAGAAAAATATTTCCTCAAATATTTTGTCCCACTCAAATACTCGTTTCAGTGTTTAAAATTTCTGAATGATTTCCTCGAAGTCTCGCGATTTTAACTAAGATATTATTTTCGAGTTTAAGTTATTTTTTTTAAAAACGAATCGAAAACTCTACGTAACGATTGAAATTCCTTACGCCTCTGGGAGATCAATCTTTTCAAGAATTTAATTAACGCTACACTGTTACGACATTTACGTATAATTGCGGCTTTTTGTGATCTCTTTTGGTATAATTGAGCTGCTCAAAATGGATTCCGAACAGCTGAAGGAGCTGAAGGATGAAATTAAGGCCATGGCAGCAAATTTGGTGAAAGAGCTTGCTAACGAAATCAAGGTCGAATTACAACAAGAACAAGCTGCGTCCGTTACAGCCATAGAGTCAGAAATCACTGATCAAGTGACTAAACTATCGAAGAAAATGGACGAGTTGGATAAGACTTTAAGTGGGACGGGATTTGTTAACCGAGTTTTTGAAGACTTTTCTTCTCTGGCAAATACGTCTTCCCCTACAGCTACTACTATGTCGACTACAACTTCTGTAACTACAACTTCGGTAGCATCACCTATCTCTTCGAGCGCAGCAATAATTCGTTCAATTACACCTGCAGTGTCGATTAGCAGCTCGCTACCCAATTTTTCTGTGTCTTCTCAGGGACACCTGCCGTCGACCTATAGAAACCAAACATTTAATTATCCTGTTCAACCTACTTCAAGCTGGAGCCACTGGCCAATTAATGGCCATTCTCCATTGAACCCTGCACGAAGTCAGCCTGCTGTGCAATCTGTTGAACAAGCTCCTTTACCAAGAGACTCCGTCGAAAGGCTTTATTCCCTACAAAAGCCTAATTCAAATTTGGCGCAGCAGTCTAACACCATTTTTGCTCAGCACCCTAATTGTAACCTTGCTTAGCAATCTAATGCAATGGTTGACCAACAGTTTAACTCAAATTTTACTCAGCGATCTAGTTCGAATTTTTGCAACAGACTAATCCTAACTTCGGCGGGCAGCCTAACTTCAGCGGGCAGCCTAACTTCTACTTCATGCCACCTTCTTCTTCGAATTTTAAACGACAGCCTTCGTTTCCCTCAACTTCAAATGCAGGAGCTGTCAGCTCTGGACGAGTCGGGCTAGTCTGCAATCTAAATCCTTTTGACGGGACAGTATCCTGGTCGGATTATAGAATACAATTCGAGATTGTAGCACGAAATAACAACGAATAACAATGTCGTTGACAGAATGGCAGCGTTACGATTTTTGGAAGGAATTCGGGACGACGAGTTGAGGACTTTGGTCAGAGTTCGGGGACCAAAATCACTGCACGAAGCAGTGAACGCAGCACAAGAACTAGCCACAGGGATTAATGTGGGAAGGAATGTCAGAGTTCATGTCGCGCAAGCCTCAACTAATAAACGCAATTATGGAAGGCGTAGAAAACAGACGAGAAACGTGACAACAGATAGAGAGCAAGAAGTTCGTGGCTCTATCGGTGAACATACGACTAACGCACTTACGAGCCCCCCCAGGTTTTATGATTCATTTACTCCAGCTTCGCATGTGGAGATACCATCTTCTGTTTCTGGCAATCCGGTAAACCCGTCAACATCGACCCTCAGGGGCACCAGTCGATGAAAATTACTTCTGCCCCAGTTCACCGGAACAACGTTGACGACTCTGCGGAATTCCTGGCTATAACCATATCATCTCAAACCATTTTCGAAATTCTAGACGATGAGCTTTCTAGTGACAAGTATTTGGAACTTATGGAGGACCGAGTTGAAGTGACTATCCAAGCATTAGGTTCATCTGGAAATAGCCTCACAATACGAGGACTACTAAACGAAAAGCCATGCAATTTTATTCTAGACACTGGAGCCACGGTCTCTATTGTTAATCCCACTTTTCTAAGCCGCTCATCACTGACAAAGCTTGAGAAATCGCATGTCGTGATTAGAAGCGTGACGGGAAACAGTATAGATGTCTTAGGTAGATTGAAGGTCGGGCTTCACTTAGGCAGTTATCGTACCTTTCACACAATGTTAGTCGCTTATATTGAACCACTCTGCATACTAGGCGTGGATTTCCTAGACCGTAACCACTGCAAGCTAGACTTCGGAAAGAATGTCCTTCAAATAGGAAAAGGAACTATAAGACTTCATAAACCTATCCTGAGATAAAAATAAATCTTGCCGAAAGCATATTGCTGGCGGCTCATAGTGAAACCATCATCCCGGTAAACCGAAAGCAAAACGTGGAAAATGGAGCGATTTTACTATTAGACCCTAATCCAAATTTGCCATACGGAATACACGCTGCACGCGTCTTAGTAGAGTCAAAGACACGAAATATCCCGATTCGATTTATTAACCTATCGGCTTCCGATGTTTTTATTCCTCGCGATAGCTTCATCGGATATCTGGAGCCGGTCGTTATTGCAAACGCAGTCGCTTCTACGAGCGATGCACAGCTAGACCCTCTTGGTGTCATTCTCAACGGAGTGCCCGAGGGACTGTCTAGCGAAGACAAGCAACAGCTGACCTCCCTTCTAGATGAATTTCGCGATATTTTTTCCACTGGCTCCAGCGACGTGGGCTGAACAGCAATCACGAAACATCACATTGATGTTGGAGACGCGAAACCTTTCAGAATTCCACCTCGAAGAGTTCCACTGGCAAAAAGGGCTGAAATTTTGTACGCCAATTGTAAAAAAATGCAAAATTAAGTTCGGAAATGAGACAAATCGGGCAATCCCTTCGTTGCATTAAAACAATTTCGTTTTCCACTATATATTTGGACACTGCCTGAGAACACATTAACATAAAGCGCTGAAACTTGGTATGTACATGGTGTTTCCAAAATAGAATAAATCGGGTAACCTCTTCTTGGTGTTGCCGTATAAAAATTTAGGTTTTTTTCGTATACTGTAAAAACGATATTTCCTAGACATTAGAATATGAAATCCTATAAAATTGGTTAAAATCATTTTTTCTGTCCGACAAACAGTTCTAGAAATATATGCGAAAAACCACGGCAAAAATAAAAATTGGTCAACCATACGAATTTTCATACGGGCAGTCATCTAGAGCATCATAAGGATTGGTCTTACACCAATTCTAGCTTTTTTAATTTTTATTTCTATCTTCTTATTCTTTTTATATATATTAATTCTTATTTTTTTCAACAAACTTATTTTTATGTATTTTTTTTAAATATATCTTTTATTCGTAGTTACTTATTATATTTTTTACGAGATATTCTTCAAGATTTTTATGAGACACTTAATTTTTACTGCACTGACACTTCTCTTTATAAACCTTAAAATTTGGATCTTGAGTATATTCGCGTACTCTACGGTACTTTATTATTGCAAAGTGTCGTGCATGTGATGAAATTTTATTTGTATAATTTACAGTATAACTATTTTGCTGTTGCTCAATATCTTTTAAAGTTTTTCTAAGTTGTTTTCCTATATAATATTCTAATATAATATTTTTAAATATAATGCTACAGTAGCTATCAATTGACAGTTCGAGAAGGACATACTTGTTAAATTTTGTACCGTGGCCATAACCAGCAAACTCTCACATTCGCCGACAGTTGCTACCAGAAAACAATTTTGCAAATATTCATAAATTTTCGAATAGAGCTATTTAAATAGGACATATACGTATTGTGTTTGACAAATAAAAAGTACGGAGAGTACAGTTGTTCAGCTTTTACGAAAATTTGCGTGCGTTTGACCAAACTCTCCACTTCTTGCATATAATTTTGCTCGAGAGTAGTTTCAGATGTATTGCGCTGTTATGGCTAATAAAAAGTGCGTAATTTTGCTATATAAATAAATAGAATTTCTATTAATAAAAGAATGTTATTCTGCTTTGCATAGTTGTTATTTAGATATTTACAGACTGTGAAACAGAGATCTCCGAACCCACCTGAAAATGCCGAAATTTGGAAATTTTTATGAAAACGCCGCGCCGTGTACAAAACATTAGCATTCCATGCCCTGACATTACAATAAGAATGGACTGAGCGTTTTTGCTTCAAAAATTGCAGAAATTTTGAACAGGCTATGAAAACCCTTTATTTAGTACAATTGTACACTGATTCATAATTTTTTACTATTTGTCGATTAGAACACTAAAGATGTTATAAAATAGTATTGAATTTAATAAAAAATGTTTAAGAAGATAATTTTGTTTTGATTAATATAAAAATTAATTTATAATATTACTGAAAAATGTACTCCTCTGCTGATTTTATATTAAAATTTAATTGAGCTGGAAGGAGATAGACGTATAAAAGCAATATATTTGTCTGAATTTTTATATCAATTCCAATGCATTCCATTTAATAAGCTCGTACTGTTCCCAAAATTGGTTACAGTTCAACGTACATTTTGAAATTGAAGGAGAGGAGGGCTCAGTCCATTCTTATTATATGTCAGTGATTTTATGTTTACGTGTTCTCAGAAAGTGACCAAATATATAGTCAAGCACGACATTTCTTATGGAGTTGCCATTTATTAACACAACATTTTTTTTTTTTAGAAAGTCCTTTTGCAAAATTTCAGCTCTCTATGTATACCCGTTCTGGAGTTATCGTTAGGACAGACGGACGGACGGGTGGACAGACAGGCAGATGGATCGACAGTAGGACAGGTGGGCATGCAAAAATCATAGTAACTTTTAATATTATATTTGGATGACCTATCCGTGCTGATCTAGCATCATTATTGCTATGTGTTCCAAACGGAATGATAAGTCTAGTATCCCCTATGATTTCATCATCTAGGGTTTGATTAGTAAAATTTTGTTAAAATTTGTCTTTGCTGAGCCGTAAATCCGAGACGGAAAGTAGGAGTCTTGTGCAAAACTATGTAGAGAAAAAAGGTTATGTAATTCTCAAGGAATTTTTTCTGTGCCTATTTCTTCAAGCAGTATGCTAGCGAAAAGAAATTCAATCAGGAAAATTTTAGTTATTGATTGCAGTGAGTCCTCCAATTAAGGTACAGTGTGTAGTTAGTAGATTAAGAAAAAATGTAGTAGAATTTAACCCAACACTATTTCGACATTAAAAGACTCCAAAGAAGAAATAAACTGACTTGTGCAATTGCAATGCAGTTTGCACTCTTGCAAACTTCTCGAATCGAATAAAAGATTATTGCCCGGGCTCGCTGTACATGATAATATATAATATACTTATAAAAGAAAGTTTCTTATTCATTGGTTGCGTTGGTTCTGTTTGGCGGGCCGGGCAAGCGTCGGTCACTTGATGCGTGAACTGAATGACACCATCGTTTCACCACCAAGTGAAGTTTACTTCAATCGGCAGTTACTGCAGTTGCAACCGGATTCACAGAATGAAATATGTAGTAGGAATCTATTTGTAAGAAGCAGGTTGTTTTAGATGAAAATTGTAGTATATGTATCTACTACAATTGTAGTAGGGGTAACACTGGTCGGTTATCCTTTATCGAAAAATCCATTTACGACAATATTTTTTGGAGAAATAAGTATCGATACACTTATATCTGTTAGAAATTTTGACGTTTGTGGAATATTTTGAAAAACTGAAGTAAGGACCGGCGATTTTGCAAGAGTCTGTAAGTAAATATAATTGCTTTCATACTTTGAAATTGTATTTAATATCATGTCAGTATTACAGCATTGTGAACTACATTGACTAGTTGGCAGCACATTTTTTAATTTGTTTATCTTTTGAAAAAATGTGCCTAGGGACTAAAAGATTATGCTTCTTCTTTTTCCACTGTTCTTCTTTAAACTTCGTTTAACAGTACAAGATTTGGAATATAAATGATCCATGAAGCAGCAGATCTAGTGTATTTCCAGCTACTCTTTATTTACGCATCTTTTAAAATGCCTTCTGGTCCTTAATATTAATTTCACTGAACATTAAGCTATCTTTTTTTATCAAGATGCTTAAATAAATGTGTGAATCACAACACATCTAAGATTTTGAGTACCACTTAAAAGGTTTATATCTTAAATCTTATGTAAAGTCTGTTTAAGACATAAATAATAATCTCAGTAGCATAATCCCATGTTCATCATGAAAATTACGTATATGATGATTCCCAAAAAGATTTGAGTTTTAGCTCACTATGTTATGCACAGTCTCAACAAGTTGCTGTGGGTGTGGGTGACAAGAATCCATTTACCGTCCTCTTGGCACTTAAGATAAAACAATGAGGAAAAATCGTCATCTGAAACTTGTGTCGTACTTTATGGCTCCTAAGAATTTTATAAGTAAGTAGATGGAAATGACTTGAAAGCTGAAAGTAAGAAGTCCCAATTGGGAGTTATTAGAAGACTGCAGAGAGTCTAATTTTAAGAACTTCTTACGGTCCTTATATTTCCAGCTTTGGTTTGTATAATTTCTTTATAATGTGGGAAAAAAAACATATACACAATTTAATTGTTTTAATCAATTAAATACTAGAATGCCTGAGTTAGCCATTCATTAATTTCGCAACATGCTGCATTGATGGAAATTTCTTTAAATCGATTATTAAATGTGAATACCGTAATTTAATACTACCGCTCAAGACATTCGAATTGGATTATAAATACTTGAAATCGATTTTTTTAAAGAATTTTCGAAGCTCTAGATTCCTGTAATCCAACAGAAAGATAACCTCAATATACATCCACGAATTGAATTTCATCAATATCCAAAAATATACCGGACTTATGAGTAGCTCATGAGATCGAATAATAGAGTCAAAAACCTAAAGGTTTGTTAAGCGAATTTTAATTTTCAAATTTCGACACGAAATTTATATTCATTCACTATCCTGATCAATTTATTACGCTTCGCAGACGTCAGGAGCTACATATGTGTTTCTAAACAAAAGTCTTCCCTTTTATGAGCATATGCAAAAAACTGGAGCGGAGCCTCCTACCATTATTAATTTTGGCTAGCGTTGTCATATCCTTAGTTTTGACATGAGATCGAAGTCTTTGCTAACCAGCTGCGGGTACATATGGTGATATTGTTTGGTATTCTGTGAGAAGCGATGGCATCGAATCTTATATCAAGTTAATTTAACTCAGTCTAAGATTAAAATTATTAGCGCAGACAATTTTTTTTCAAAAATTAATTTAAACATGACATTTAATTCAACGCACAGGCACTGATCCCTGCCCAACGAGATCGCTTAGCTATTGTTAGAAACTAGCATATATAGTAAAAAATTTCGCCCGCTATTGCAATTTATTAGCAAGCACGTATGTACGTATATGTTAATGTTCTTGGTTTATATATTTCGTGCTAAAATTATGAAGATAGCCAAATAACTAATCCTCTGTCACACGTTATTCGATTAAATTTTTCTCTACCAGTTAAAGGTCTTTACTTAATAAACTAATGACACAACAGACAAACTATCCTATTAAATGCCTACTCAAATAGTATCTGAAATTGATAATTGTTTCATAATTAATTTTCATATTCATCTCATCTTGTTATATCTATTATCAAATTTAATGGAGAATACAGTCATGACAGTAAAGGCACAAACTTAATTATTGCGGACCTTCTATCATCATCCCTTAGACAGAGGACCAACGTGACCACCTGAAGCATAATTACCGCCACTCGTCTGCAGGTTATAATTATGGGTTCTCCTTTTTGGACTAACTAGAAAACTGGATAAATTTTTAATGTTATGATGTAATTGAAAATTTAAACAAGCTTAATTTTATTTATTTCAATATTTAATTTTATTACATGTACGTGGGTATACATTTCTAAAAACGTGGTTTGTCCTTCCCGGTGGACCTCATCCGCGGAGCTCGTCTGCAATTAGGTTTAGAATAAAAGGGAGAGTAAGAGTATTTAATATACTCAGTGAGCTTAAGGCTATGCTAATGATCACTACCAATACTAATAATTTTAATAGGGTGGACACTCACACTGGAGTCTATCCATAGCAATGTCACACACACTTTTCGACCCACGGCTAGCAATTTGCTTATACGCGCGATGACACACACCTTAACAAATACAGACGTACTCTTAAATGCAGCTATCTTCCTAGCACTGCGTGTATATTGATTTCTAACTTCTTGTTCTTTACACACACACACACTCTTTATTTAGACTACTTATATTCTTTAGCATGAAATGTTTCTAATATTAACTAAATTAACTACTTAACACTCACAAGTAACTAATAGACACTACAAAACTAACTAATAGTACTCAAAAAAGCAGCAAACCTCAAGTTTCCAGTTACATGCACTTAATGGGATAGCAATATTTTTTACAACGGGTCACCTTTCTCAAGTGCCGCTATATTTCATTAGTGTAAATTCAAAAGGAATTTCCAAGAAGGAGTAAATGCACTTAAGGGATAGGAACCTTTCTTAAGTGCCGCTCTATTTTATTATA
Organism: Dioctria linearis; assembly: GCA_963930735.1. Taxonomy (NCBI): domain Eukaryota; kingdom Metazoa; phylum Arthropoda; class Insecta; order Diptera; family Asilidae; genus Dioctria; species Dioctria linearis. Next base: position 82,001,734 of record OZ005740.1, read on the forward strand.
GAGTAAATTTATGTAAACATTTTCCCAAAGGTTGCATATTATCACCTTACCTCTGAGATACGTTTAACAGCTCGACCATCCTGACATCTTGAACATCCTCGTTCATGGTCCCGTCAGCGTTGGAACCCGATTTGCCGCCTTTTGATATCCATCTCTTTAAATGATCTAGTGCCCCGATATTTTCATACTTAGCTCTTAATGAACGGTGCGATCCTGGTAGTTCTCCGACCATATAACGATCGTTAGTAAGTTTCTTTATTATTCTGAATGGTCCCTTAGATTTGGAAATTAGTTTTCTGTTCTGACCCTCGGCCGCTGTACTCATTTTTACAAGAACGAGATCTACTACCTTGTAAATTTTGCCTGACCTTCTTTTTCTGTCATACCGTTCCTTCTGTTTAAGCTGGCTTCTTTTTATTCTCTCACTGACCTCCCTTCTTTCCTCATCCCGTTTATAAAATTGGCTTTCTGCTTTTCGTACAATGCTGTTGAGTAAAGAATCTCCTTTGGCCCTAGGCTTAAAACCGAAGAGTAGTTCACTTGGAGTCTTTTGTGTTATGCTATGCACGGTGTTATTCAACGCAAACTGAACTCTATCTATTTCTCTATCCCATTTATTGTCATCCTTAGCTGAAGTAGCCAATGCTGCCAGAATCGTTGAGTTGAACCTCTCTACTTGTCCATTGGCTCGGGGTGTAGATACTGCATTTTGAATATGTTGCTCTCCTAATCTTTCGCAATACTTCTTAAACAATTTAGAGGTGTAGCAAGTTCCTTTATCCGTTATTCTCCTCTGTGGTACTCCAAATTGTTTTATTATTTGGTATAGAAAACGTAGCACAGACTGTGTTTTAGTATCTTTGGTGGAGTATAACATTGTATATTTTGTGAAAGCCTCCACCCACACTATTATATACTTTTTGCAAGTAGTGCTCCTTACAAATGGTCCCAAATGATCCATATGCATGGTTCGAAATGGTATTTCTTTCTTTGGAATTGGGTATAATAATCCTTCACGTTTACCCTTGGCTTGTTTGTGGTACACGCAGGGTATACAACTATTGATATACCGGTGTATATATTTGCGCATTCCAGCGAACCAATATGTTTCACACAGTTTCTTAATAGTTTTCTCTAACGCAGCCGTTCGTACTATTTCACTTCTTATGCCCTTAGGCACTAGCCACTTCAATCCGGTGTCTGTGATTCGATAGATCCTTCCATCTTCTATTTTATATTCCTGTTGAGTTTTCCTCTCATAGTCGCTACTCGGTGACCTACCTAGTATTTCTCGAGCAGCTTTTATTTTGTCATCATTTAATTTGTTGGCGAGGACCCAATCAGCGGTTTCAATGCGGCAAACTTCTTCAGATTCCTGGAGTGTGTTTCTGCTTAGTGCGTCTACGTGCAACATCTTCGTTCCAGGTCTGCATTCGACGGCGAATGTAAACTCTAGCAATGTCAGCCACCAGCGGGCTATTCTGGGTATGAGGTCTTTTTTATTTGCTGCCATTTTTATTGCATGACAATACGTCACAACTTTGAAGTCCAGTTCAAGTAAGTACACTCTAAATTTCTTTAGAGTCTCTACTACTGCTAGCGTTTCTAACTCATAAGAGTGGTAGTTTTGCTTCGCTTTTGTAGTATTTCTACTATAATACGCCACAGGTCGTAGTTTACTCTCGGCCGTTTTCTGCAATAGTATTCCTCCTATACCTAACTTGCTAGGGTATGTGCACACCTCGGTTTCCGAGGTGTACGGTTTCCGCTTTCGGATTGTAAATTGCAATCACTGGTCTATTTCTGAGTAGTGTCTTTAATTTCTCAAAGGCATTTGGTTCCCTCGCCCATTTCACATCCTTTTTGGTTAAATTTGTTAGAGATTGGGTAATAATCGCGTAGTCCTTTATAAAATGTCTGAAAATCCGGTAAGTCCTATGAACTGCCTCACCTGCTGTACACTTTTTGGGACTGGAAAATTGTTAATGCTTTTTGTTTTCTCTAATCCCGGCTTCATACCATTCTTATCTATTTGAAATCCCAAATAAAAAATCGATGTTTTAAAGAAGTGGCATTTTTTTTAATTTAGAGTTAAATTATGTACTCGAAGGGCCGTTAATATGGTTTCTACCCTGTCCATTCCTTGAGTAATATCTGATGATGGGATTTGTATATCATCCAGGTATGCAACTGCAATTGTTCCTCTTAGGGGTGCAAGCACTTTATTTATCATTCGAAGAAATACGCTGGGAGCTGTAGAGATTCCGAATGGCATTCTATTGAACTCGTACTGCCCATCTGGTGTAACAAATGAAGTTATGTACTTTGAAGATTCAGCAATAGGCACTTGGTAGTATCCAGATGTCATATCTAAGGTTGAAAATTACTAATAGCCCTGTAGATAATCCAATTAGTCGTCGATTCTAGGCAGCGGGAAACGATCACGTTTTATTTTTCTATTTATCATTCGGTAATCAATACATAATCTTTGTTATCCATTTTTCGTTTCCACTAAAATGACAGGACTCGAAAACGGGGAGTTAGATTCCCTCACTATTTTGTCCTTAACCTTTTCCCTTTTTTGGTACAACCTAAATCTTCAGGAGTATGTGTGATACAATCTCTGTATTTCTTTAGGAGTTGTAGAAGATCCAATTTTTGTCTCAAATCTAAGTTATCTCCTATAGTTATTTCAGCAAGCGACAGGTTATCATCATTTTGATCAATGGGTTATATTTTCTCGAAGTCAAACGTACCGTGTTGCCCCATTGCCAGCACAGAGTTTGGTTTAAGGATGATCTCACTGTTTGAACAATTAACAACAGGTAAAAGACAATCCCCTTTAATATCGGTTTGCACAACACATCTTAATACACAGTACTCAGAATTTTCTTTCATACTTACGCTAGTATCAAACAAGAATACTCCATTCTCTCCGGAGCCACATTTAACGATCATAGCATGTTGGGGTGGACTGTTGTTTCGTTTATATTAAATTTGTTTTAGATGTTTATAGATCTATTACACATGGGAGTTCACTAAAATGTCTTTCGTATATTCTTAATTTTTCCGAATTCTTAAAAACTAATATATGCGGCTGCTCTGTAAATGTTTGCCCAATAATTGTGGCAATATTTTTCATATGGTTTTGGACTACTACGAAGTCAACTTTAGCACTCGCCTCGTCTAATTTTACTTCGACATTTTCAGCTCCCCCAAAGACTCCACGACACTACCTCCAAAACCTTTTTTATTCATCAAATGTTTCATATATTGCAGACTAAGTTTATGTAAGGTATCTAGTTTCATTATATTATAACAGGCACCGAAATCAACAAATACCTCTACTGGAATACTATTTATCAAAGCCGACATAAAATATTTTTTACCTTGATTTCTGCTCTCTTCTAGGACAAGCACTTGTGTGTGCTGTTGTTGCTTCGCTATCTGTTGACATTCTCCAAAATGATTGCTTCCATATTTGTTGCACTTATGTTTCTTGTTGGGACAGTTGGACACGATATGATTTCTAATACCGCAGCCATAACATTTCCTTTGGTCCGTTACACTGGTTGGATCACTAAACTTCTTGAAAGGTTTTCGAATACTTTCAATTTTGTCCGGATAATAAGAAAGTGAGCGTTCTTCGGGAATTGTTCTTAAATAACTTAATAACAAGTCAGGACGTGAATAATTTGAAACGTTAGCCGCTGCTTGGACGGTAGTATTGGGTATTGCCTCTATAATGCAAGAAACTGCCTTTTCACGATATATTTCGCAGATATTAAGTAAACACAATTTCTGATAATAATAGTTCTGTATGGATTCATCTCTTCTTTTTACACGATTCAGCATTTCTTGTTGTTGTCGTGCATAATTAGATTGTATGGAAAATGCCTCCTTTAGTTTAAGCTTCCATTCACTCCAGTTGAGATTGATAGATGTAAGACTCTGATACCAGGTGTGAGCCAGACCTTTGAGTTTCGATATTGCATAGTAAACAGTTTCCTTTTCCTTCCATTCGTAAATTGATCTTAATTCATCAATTTTATTCAACCATTTTTGAACGTTTTGGTTCTTGTCTTCAGGATCGAAACTTGGGACAATATCTGCACCGCCCCTTGGACCAAGATACGGAGTCCGAGTTGCATTAATATTACCACATACGCCGGGTGTTATCGCTAGCCCCGAGCTAGAACTTCCTTCACCGGTTAAGAAACTAATAGGTGAGGGCGATTCTGTGGAATTACTTAATTCCCGAACTTGCTGTCCTCTTCCCAGTGTCCAGGTGCCATTTTATGTTTAAGTAGATTTCGCTTGAATATTAAAATGAATATCACTATGTCTACGAGACGTGTACTATTATTTATTACTATTTTAATGCCCTACACAAATTCCTCCCTACAAATGAGCTCCAGGGTTTGATACCATTTTTGGCTTGAAGATCCCACTTCTGAAATGATAGATGTAATTGAAAATTTAAACAAGCGTAATTTTATTTATTTCACTATTTAATTTTATTACATATACGTGGGTATACATTTCTAAAAACGTGGTTTGTCCTTCCCGATGGCCCTCATCCGTGGAGCTCATGTGCAAATAGGTTTAGAATAAAAGGGAGAGTATGAGTATTTAATATACTCAGTGAGCTTAAGGCTATGCTAATGATCACTACCAATACTAATAATTTTAATAGGGTGGACACTCACACTGGAGTCTATTCATAGCAATGTCACACACACTTTTCGACCCACGGCTAGCAATTTGCTTATACGCGCGATGACACACACCTTAACAAATACAGACGTACTCTTAAATGCAGCTATCTTCCTAGCACTGCGTGTATACTGATTTCTAACTTCTTGTACTTTACACACACACACACACTTTATTTAGAATACTTATATTCTTTAGCATGAAATGTTTCTAATATTAACTAAATTAACTACTTAACACTCACAAGTAACTAATAGACACTACAAAACTAACTAATAGTACTCAAAATACTAATTACTAGCACTCACATATTAGAACTGCCTGCGCCACTTTCAGAAACTTGAACGAAGACATCATTCGGGCTTAAGCAGCAAACCTCAAGTTTCCAGATAAATGCACTTAATGGGATAGCAATATTTTTTACAACGGGTCACCTTTCTCAAGTGCCGCTATACTTCATTAGTGTAAATTCAAAAGGAATTTCCAAGAAGGACTAAATGCACTTAAGGGATAGTAACCTTTCTTAAGTTCCGCTCTATTTTATTAAAGAGTAAATTTATGAAAACATTTCCCAAAATGTTGCATTTTATCACCTTACCTCTGAGATACGTTTAACAGTTACTCGTTTTTTCGCGGAAACTGCAGCAATATCCCCCAATTCTGGAGTTGTTCTGTTAAAAATTGACATTATTATCATAGCCATATGTAATCTCATTGAATTGAATGTGCAGATAGTTACTAATTGCTAGATTACACATATGGGAATATATGTATGTAAATATATTGTGTGTTTAGGTAGTTATTTGTTAATTAATTTGGAGAAGAAAATACGAGATAAATCAAAGTTAATTTTTCCAGAAATGAGAGTGAGAGAGAGGGGGGGGGGTTAATTTTTCCCTTCTTCGATACAGCTACGCTGTCCTCTTTAGTACAATCATATGAGTTTACCTTATTTTCTGGGCACATTTACTGACGTCATATCGAGGAGTAGTACATCATTTCGACATCGCTATTTTATGCGGAGCTAAAAGTTGGATATACTCAGATATTCTAGATTATCAACAATGACCACCGTCGAAGAAATTACTTAGTGTATCTATCCCCAGATGTGCCAGAACTCCCAATATTAAATAATAAGTACCATTTTTTTGAAAAATATACTATATTAATAAAAAAATTCTCGTTCGCGTTTCTATAGTTTTTTATGTAAAATATTTCCGTTATCTACAATTATTTTTGAAAATGACGTTTGAAGGCAAAAAATAACCACCTATTCTGGGCGGGGGGTGAGGTGTAGTAGGGGAAACAAAAAAATAAGGGTGAGTTATTTTTGTGTTTCATACAAACTCTGAAAGTTCCATCTAAATTCGACCCGACCAAAACAAGTCCCATGTTTTCGTATGGAATGGCTGTATATAGACATAAATTTTAAGTATCCCCCGCTTGAAAAACGTCGCATGCTTGCCGATGCAACTTTTGTGCATCAAGTCTTAAATTGAATGTTTATTCTGCGTTATTATTTGCCAAATTCTCTTTTCGTGACAGTAGGCACATTTTGAGAAGGCTACCTCTGTTGCATGCTCATTTCTCAAGGTCTAACATTAGCATGTATGAACCTATTATTCGCATCTGCATTACTGTTTCACAAGACTGAGCATTTTGCTGTGACGTTTCTAAGCATCTTTTAAAAAAAGTCTATATAATAGTTAATATTTTTAGCTCCATTTAATTTTCTTTGAATGTTTTTTGTTCAATGTTGCATTGCATATAAGTTCATCTGCTGTTTGGTTTATGATTAGTTTAACATACTAATACTAACACCGACTAAGTGATGAAAAGCATGTATTGCTGACCGTTTATTTATTAAACGTGTCATTACAGCGAGCTTGTGTTAAGCTGGTTCTGATAGTAAAAAAAAAATATGTATATGATGTTTCCGCAGGAGGAGACAGTACGCACCTATGCAAACAAAAGATTGTATGGTGGAGGAGGGGGGGGGATATCAACCTATCAACCGTTTAGGAGTCATAGGGTGATTAAGAAAAAAAGATAGTTTTTCTCAAAATACCGGGTTTCTAGGTGAATCCTATCGCCTCCTGCTCTATTGACCTAGTAGGGTGAAGCACCCTGCATATATTTAATATGGATACAAATATATGTAGGATCCAACAGATGGTAGCACTTACTGCAATGAAATAAACCAGAATTGGCAGCACCAACCAACTACACAACGGGCATGTTGAAAATTTCAGAAAAGCATAGAGGACGTCTCACTACTACCGCCGTCAGCTTCGGCACGAATGATCGACCACCCATCACAGCTCCTGAGTGGAGAGGACTACGGGGCTGGTCGATCAGTCGTTTGAAAGGTTATGAAGTTCTGCATACATTGAGCTATGTAAGTGGCCGTACACTCTGTACTTTTTAAAATACAGGGTATTTTGTGAAAGACTACCGGATTTTCTTAATCAACCTGTAACTGCGAAACGGCTGAGATGCCACCCCCCTTACCTTACAATTTTTTGTTTTACTAGGTGACTACTATCACCTCCTGTCTTATGGACTACCATGGATGAAACACCCTGTATAAATGGTACTATATGTATACATTTTTTTCGAAGAATGCTCACTTTTCCGCTGCTGTAACTCGTTACACATCAGACTTACAAAAAAGTGTTTTCCAAAAAATGTAGGGAGCTTAGTCTTCTTCAAATTTATATATATATTTTTGTCGTAGGATCAACCGTTTAGGAATTATTTCGAAAAAAGAAAACAATTTTGGGTACCTTTATCCAAGATGGCAGATCGCGCGGAATTCCCCAAAGTGTCTAAACTTGGATTTTTCATCAGGGTCCGGAACTGAATAACATATATAAAAATGACAACTACCCCACCTTTTGTACGGCAAAGGCCCTATTTAGTCCGCTATTTGGCAAGTAGCCACATCTGCTATACAAAACAGAAATTTCTCTGGAGACCTTTATCACAGTCTATAATTAGAGTGGTATTTCATTTACGTCGTAATTGTATTCATTCAGAAAAAATATACTATTCCATTTGCTTCAATATAGAGTTAGGTGATTTCGCATAGGACAGTCACAGATGCTCTCTTCCTCGATTAAGCCAATTTTTTTTGCGAAATCGTGCGTAGATCATTATGTATAGATACAAGAGGAGAGGATCGAGAATAGAACCCTGAGGTGTAACGCAGTAGAGAGTTAGGGAAGATAATAGTGACTGAGTGGCTTTAACCTAGTGCCTACGGCAGAGCAGTCAATTTTTGATGAGAATTTGAGATTCCGTTGCAATTTAAGAATTAGTTTATCATAGTGAATCGAATCGATCGCCTTGTTGATATCAAGAAGGACTAGTACTTTTTTCCGGGCTCTTTTAAGATCGTCGTCAATCACTGACATCACTTTGAATAATTGCAACTCACAGCTGTACTGTTGTTATCGTAATTGTCTATTGCTCTACTAAAGCGCTGATAGCACACACCTATTATGCTACTAAGCAAAATAACCAACGGCTGCAGCACATTTCCACGCGAGCTAATTTTTTAGCAAACGCTGATTATTTAGTCAAAATGCGATCTTGGCTGTTGTTAGAATTGAATCTTCTTACGTACATCTTGGACCATATTCTGCCAACAAGCAATCGTAAAAACGGCAACAAAATAATTGGAAATAACAAGCGTTGAAATACTGTAATAAAGATTTTGTTTAAGTACAAAGCTTAGGATGAAACTAAAAAACAATAATTTACTAGACGCCGAAAACTTGATTAAAAGAACTACAATGACTTCGGGAAGTGTAATATTATTATCATATTACCCGAATTTGATAAAAGCAAAGATCACATTGACTAAATTATTAGCTGAACTTAGCTGGGTTTTAAAATTCGTTAAAACATGATCTAGGAAGCTTGTTATGCGGTAGATAAGGAATATTACCAATGAAAAATAATTGGACTGTATTTAAATGTAATTTATTATTAAATCAGTTTACAATAAACTCCGCAAATGGCTAATTCAAAAATGACTAATCTCTACGTAAATCGAACAGTAAGTGAATTCGTCTATTTTAGGAAAACAAAACAAAGCTGTACCGTTCTTAATTACTCTCTCACAACTACAATTAAGTCTAACTCATCTTTTGGTTAATAGCGTTGCCAACATTCTGCCGCCCTTGAAAGGAACTTTCAAGACTATCGTTCTGGTTGCTAGTAGGAAGATAACATAGTTTATGTATCGGTCGCTGAATGCCACCTGTCTTAGTCCGTAATGTAACTACTCGCACAAGGCCGTCTTTGCCTGGATGGACAGTTTGGACACGAGACAATAGCCAAGAGCACAGTGGAAGATTATCCTCTTTGATGATGACTAAATCGTCAGTAATCAGGTTTTTATGTGGTTTCATCCATTCTGTGCGTTGTTGTAAATTATTTATGTATTCTGCACTCCACTTGCGCCAAAATGTCTGTTGGAGAGTTCGTAGGTACTGCCAGTTATGTGAACTGGCGCTCCCACGAAGGCAAACAGAATATGCTTATGATACACATTCACTCAGAAAAATGCGTCTTGCAATTTTAACAATTTTAGCATAGTTATTTTAACGTGACAAGAAAATACCAGTTTTACTCTAAGAATCAACCGGATATTCAAATAAGTTCAATCAGAAAATAATTGTTATATACAGGTGCAAACTACTCTATAAAATAATTCGAAATCAGGTTAATTTATAATTTCTTAATCGTATAGGAACTATATGGCGTTCCCATTACTTTTCAATAGGATTGATCCTATTGATTTCAACTAGATAAAGAATTAAAACAAAAATAATATCCTATATTTTCACTTTTATGTTATTTACTTTTATATGAGATCCTCTTGATTTGATGCACTTATTGCTTTCGGCATCAGTACGATCAGAATTCAGCAAGCAAAACAGTTCGCGGATTAAGCAGGATTTACATTATGATGACATTCATTTTTTACAGAAATTGTGAAGGAGATAGTTAATTGAAATTTAAATTCTACGGAAGCAATCATTACAATACCTCACACGTACGGTCCCCTCTAGTTTTTATGGTATAAATCGCAAACTGTCAAACGGTCTAATTCGAAATTCTCATGCTTTTAATCGTTTTTTCGTAGATATTCAAAGACGGATCTTGGAAAGAAGTATAATTTTACAATTTCTAAAATATTGCATGAAAGCACGAAGGAGTTCGAAGCAAATGACGAAAGTTCTACAATCAACATTTTGTACGATGACGAAATTTTTATTTATTTATTTCGTAGTAAACAAAAAATTAAGTAACTACACTGCACTCCACTGGACGCCGCGCTCCATTAACCGTTAGAGTTTAAATGAACCGAATAGAAAGCTTTGATTTTGATAGCATTGAACATCACAATGTATCCGAGAAACTGCAAGTCCAATGATGCTTGTAAAGTATCACTTCAGAAAAGGAGTCTCAAGCAAAGACCCTACTGTGGTCCAATAGTCTAAGCGAACGGATTAAACGAAACGTCCGACTACAACGAATGACAACTTGAAACCCACTTCACATTGTTTACGTATTTTCCTGTGACAGCTGAAACGTCCGATTCGAGGATCGAACTATTTTCCACAAACGAGACTTTCATATGAAAAGGGTCAAAAAAGCTACCAACCTTGAAGGTTGAAAAAAACTGATAGAATTAAAAAAACGGGTAAAAACATATGTTCAAACAATGCAGTTATTATAAGATAACCATCATATTTCAAACAAAAATATTATACAGATAAATTTTAGTAAAATTTCTAAAACATTAAAATTACCCGTACAATACGGGTGCAACTAAAGAATTCTGGAATTTTTGAAACATTATTATTACAATTTTGGAATCGGATCGTGTTGAGCGTTAAACAAGATCAGAATACTTTTGAAATATTAAATCTTAAGTTTGAAATCGTTTAGTGCGCTTAAACAAGAAGTGTTTTAGATGCTAAAAAATTTTCGGCCACCTTTTGAATTCTGTGTTAAGTTGGTTTGAACATGAAAGGTTCGTGGTTCTTTGAAATAACATAGGTATGTAGTTTGAACTTTGAATTATTTAGTTTTGAACTACAGAATAAAATTAGGAAAAAAAATTAAGAATTCAAAAGCTGGTGTTTTTATTGGAAAGTTATTTTCATTAGTTAAGAAAGAGTTTGACGTAGTTAGTAAGCGCTAAAAGTTTCGTTTGGGAGTCCCAAATTCGACACCAAATTTGTGTGAAGTGTTTTTAAGTTTTGCTATGATCGATCTAAATACTGATAAGGAGTAAGAAGGAAAACAATTCCTACTTTAATAAAAAGTATACTGACACTTTTTCACTTTCAATTTAATATAAATTTAATGTAAAGTAATATCAATAGATGGTTTGTCTTCCCCAGCGGCAGTCATCCACGGCCCCCATTTACAAAGAATATTGAGAAGAGAGTGTGAATATCTAATATACTCAGTGAGTACAAGACTACAATGACTGGCGCAACTAGGATGACACACATTGGGATAATTTAATATGCACGCGAGACATACACTTTTCGGCACACGACTTATATGTATTTCTAAAGAATGGAGTGATGGCACATTTTAATTAGGTCCATAAGCATTTAAATATAAATCTACATAATCAGCACTAAGTATTAATATCTCACTACTCTCACTATTGATCATCAACACTAATTGTGCTACTTACAAATACTTCTGCACGATATTAATATTTTTACAAGATTACTGTCCCTGAAATTATCCTGTCTAATTATAAGTGGCTGAGAATAAAGCCCATCCTCTCAGCCCTTAGAATTTACTGGGATATTTTCCATGCTCAAATTTTCCAAATTTAAATTTGAACAAATCCAATTAGCTGGTCAAGGTTGTTGACTATTATTTAAGCTTTACTAGTCTTCTTCCTCCGTCCTCTTGATTTGCCATGGCAACGACCAGAATTAATTTAAATTGCACTGCCAAATGTCACAAAATGCATAAAATTTACACAGTTATTTTTAAATTTTTTATAGTTTTTCTAAAAAATAACACACACAAACACTTCCTTATACACAATTGTGGTTGCAAGAGCTATTATTACTCCACTGAAGCTTTTTGTAACCAGAACTTCTGTCTTCTTACAATTCAAATTCCTTGGAGCGCAAATTGACGTCCGCTCTCTTCAGAATAATAATAATAATAATAAATACATATTTCGGTATTGCGTACACAAGATTGTATAATCTTTTAGAGTAAAATTAGGTAGATGGAGCTAGATAGTATTCTAAGTTAACATTAAAAAATATATCTAAAATAAATCCAAAACCAAAAAAGAGACGAAAAAAAAATTAAGATGAGCAAAATACTATGATGTTGAAGAATTCTTAACTGATGATTATTCTGGAACCTCAATTGTGGAGGGAGAAACATAGTAAAATATTAAGAAAAAAAAATTAGATGAAAGAGTTAATTCATGTGTGCCTTGATGAGACTTCTGAAATCCCTGATACTACCCGCCATCTGAGCTCCATGAGGAAGAGCATTCCATAAACAGGTGATTTGATCAGAATAAGAACACTCCATTACTGACCTATTGAAGCGAGGCATTATTAGATTTCGACTTCTTTGGGACGCGCTCAATTGAAAAAATTCTCTAAGATAACGCGGCGTATTAGTCTGTAGTAAGACATATAGGAAAATTAAGGACCTTTGCTTTAGGTAGCTGTAAATAGAGCAGCCCAACAGGTTAGTCCTGAAAAGCGAAACATGGTCGAATCGCCTCAAGCCAAAAATAAATTGTATGCAATCGTTAAATGCAACCTCTAACTTGCGAGCGCCTACCCCATCCAGCTTAGGATAGATGATGCTGCCAAATGTGAAATGCGGTACAATAAATGCCTTTATAAGCTTAGATCGCATACCTCTCGATAAGATGTGGGCCGAAAGCCATAGTCACCGCAATCCTGAGAATAAGACTGACATAATTGCAGCACTTCATATCCTGGTTTAATACATTTCCTTGGTTTGTTACTTTGCTTAAAATAGGTAACGAGTACCCATTTATGACCAGGGAGGGACTTCGGATAACACTTCTTTATTGTCATAGAAAGGGATGCATTGCGATTTTTGAGGGTTCAATAGCAGTCTGTTGTTTAAGGGCCAAGAGTGGAGTCTTTCTAAGTCGTTGTTTAAGCGAGCTACGCAGTCCTCAATAAGTCCAATGAGCCGACATATATACAGTTGTACATCATCTGCGTATAGATGGATGCGATAGATCTTGCGTAAAATTCGGTCGTTAATGTATAAGTTAAAGAGCAACGGACCTAATATAGATCCTTGTGGTACTCCACACAGTAAGGGTAGACAATTAGATACTAAGTTTTTGGTCTTCAAAAACTGACTGCGCCCCTTCAAAACGTTATCAATCATCGCAATTGCAGATGCGCTGAAACTAAAAGAATTGTAAAGTTTGTGGAGGAGGATGTAATGGCCTACGCTGTCAAAAGCCTTCGAGAAATCTAGTAGAGCCAGAATAACAAAATTATGCGTACCATGGCGGTTGTGATGTCCGAGGTTACTTTTAATACAGCGGAGTCGCAGCTGTACGACGCACGAAAACCAGATTGCCAACATGTCAGAAGATTATTGGTTTCCACGTGCTCAAGTATTTGCCTGCAGATAAGCTTCACTAGTACCTTCAACAAAAAACATAATATGCTTATTGGCCGAAAATCAGAGGGATATTCTGGAGATGGTTTTTTGGGTATAGATAGGACTTTAGCTGACTTCCAGTTACTCGGGAAGCAGGAAGACGTAAGGCAGAAGTTGACGATGTGAAGAAGTTACTTACTAATAAAGGGTAACAAAAGTTTAAGAAAACGCTGTGGTATACTAAGACCAATAGATTCTGATTTGATGGAAAAAATGGAAGAAACAGGTTCATCAGATTCGACTCCATGGAAAGAAAATGTCCTGGTGGAACGGTTTGGTACCCATGCACTATCCAAATTGCTAGGGAGATTGGAGATCGGTGACTGTAAGTGAGACGAGGTTCTGTTGGCGGAGCTGAGGATTACAACATGAACATCTACAGAAGCGCTACTAAATATAGTGTTCCACGGTAACTGCTGGCACTCATTATATAACGTGTTTTCATCAATATGTTTGTAATCACGATATGTAAAGCTGTTGCGAGCGGGACTCAAATCCAATGTGGAGTTGTAGTCGAGGAACAAAATATCGTGGCCAATAGTACTAAAAGGGCTGATTTGATCTTGTAAATTGTCTTTATCTCTGTTGGTAACGAGAACCAAGTCGAGGATCGAAGGGTTAGCGGTGTAGAAATAAGTCGGAAAGTCATTAACTCTGTTAATGTGAAGCTATAGTAGAAAATGTGAAAGTTGACTTGACAAGGCATCGCGAGGTAGCAGATTCACAATAAAACCTCCGCCTACTATCACGTTTTCATAACGTTGAGTTATGATATCGAACTCACAAATTCATGGATATTATCATTATTAAATTGATTTGGAAGACAATAAACTGACGAGAAAACGAATTTTTCATTACGTGTCACAACCTTAACACACAAAAACTCGAGCGGAGAATTTCTAGAAGAAAAGATCTGTTTAGCTCTAAGCCAGTTTTTTACATATCTAAATGGCAACACCACCTCCACCCGGCCGATTCGATCGTTACGAAATAGGTTAAAACCCGGAATTGTAAGAAATGAGGATGGGATCGATTCGTTCAAGCATGTCTCGCTAATCATCATAACATGTACATCCGAACTAGAAAACACGTACCGAAATTCGTCGATCTTTTTGCGGAGGCTTCTCGCATTGATAATATATAAGTTCAAACCGCGATGCTTGTTACACATAATGTTTAAGAGAGCTCTTATCCTGTCCAAGCCCAAAATATTATCTATATCCAAAGATTAACGGAGGCCATCAGAGAATCCAGCCATGCAAAAAGCACTACTCACAGACATAATAGATACATAGACACCGATTATTAAACTCCACACAACAGATTAGAGAAAGATAAATAGTTCATGAATATTAATTAATTATTAAAAGCTATTGAAAAATACATAAAGAAATCAAAAGAAAACAGATACTAAAAAAGAATAATATTAAAGAATACAAGTGTGCTAATTCGTATTATACCTATTTAAAAACAAAAGCTTGTAATACAAAGCTACATAGTATCGGCTCCAGAAAGACTGGCTACAGCTGCTGCTGGTTATGTGGTATCAGAGACCCCATTCTGCACTGCAGCGAATCTTCTTAGTAGTAGGTCACGATCGAAAATTTTTATTTCATTACCCCTGTCACTTTTCCTGATGTAAAGTGAGCCGTATATCGTTCGCGCTGAATGGATTTTGCCCAATTTTCGAAGCTTTAGCGCCTCAAGCAAAAGAGAGTTATTTTTCGTTAATAAAGATAGGACTAGTTGGAGAGAAGCCCTCCATCTCTGCAAGATGAACACCATTACGCCCGCAACAAGCGGATAGGAAAGCCTTTTGCTCCAACTGACTGCAGAAACGCGCAACAATAGGATTGTTTTGGACTGAAGATTTATTTTGTATGCGAAAAGCATCTGTGTATGGCGATAGTGAATGTCCGATCACTCCAGAGATATTTTTGAGTACACTCACAGCACTTTCGCCTTGCTGGCGAGGTACTCCCCTTATGATTACGTCGTTCAAACGCTGTTGTCGTTGAAGCTCATCGATCTCCGATCGCAGCAATGCATTCTCCTTGCAAACCTCAATCAGAACACCTTCGCAAGGTACTATTCTGCTCAGTAAAGGGAGAATGGCATCATCAATTTTGGCTGAGAGACGGCTTTCAAGCTGCTGAAGACGGCGATTGAATTCAGTGAGGATGCGAGACTAAAGCATTTGAATATTGTTTTCAAGAGCAGGCGAAGGGATTTCCGTTGCACTCGATTCGTCTCTGCTGTGAGTGACGTTCTGCTCTGGATTTTTGGTTTCCTCACAACCTGACGTAGATGGTGTTTTTTCCTTTTTCTGGCCTTTTCCAACCATTGTGTTTTTAACAGTAAGCTAAGAGAAATTACCAACGAGTACCAGAGATCAACAAGAAGGAACCCCTAGCTTGACACAAGTGCACTTTACAATACTTTATGAAGAATTTCCAACCAAATTGACGATTTAACAAAATAAATTCAATGTTAAGTAACTTTGTGGCGAATTACGCTTTTAACTACACGTCTAAGCGGTCTTTTTAACTGGTATTACCACGATTTCAAAAACAAATTTCGGGAGCCGACTAAATGCACGTCTATTCACTAGCTGACATTGTCACAGAGAAAAACAGAGAATGATCTTGATAATTATAGAAATATAATTCATGCAAGTAGATGTTTCATTAATATTTAAGATATGTACTTCTTTTAAGTTTAAATTTGTCGCTACAGCATATAAAAGATCACATTCTTTATAGCCTGACTTTTTCCTCAGGATTCTTTTGACTCTCTCGTCTTTTGAATAAGTCTTTTCAGTAGAACTGGAGTTCCACCACATCGAACCTTTTCAATTTCACCTTTAACGCAAGACATTTCTTTTTTAATTCAGTAGTAATTCTGTAAAAGTATGCATGGTCTGCACCCGTTTCGTTAAGATATAAACAGCAAATACCAGGAGGAAGGAGAGGTGTGCCTTTTTTATCACGAAAGTTTAAATTTGTCCATATTTTAGGAAATGTCAATCGGATAATAATATTTCTTTATTTGGCAATCATCCTTTTGAGAAATAATTAGTTTTGGAAAACAAACTTTAGGGATTCATACTTTTGAACAATCGTCTTTAGGCCAAATTTCTGTTTGGGAAATTGAATTAGGTAAAATGGAATAAGAACGTAGTCATCATTATAGTCCTGATTCAAGATGATTTCATCATCTCAAAACACTTTGTAGTCTGAAAACTGAGTGTCTAATAGTTACAGACAGTGTCTTCGCAACTCTCAGTGCGACTATCGTCATATTTTGTAGAAGTCCTGTCTCATTAAAATAGCCCTAAGGCAGAATTTTGTGGAGTAATTGGATTGCAAGTAATTCGTCAATATTCTCACAAAAGTTTGCTCTTGCTATGCTCTTAAGCAGAACTCTAAGTTGGAAATTGATTTGTTTACGTTGGAACTTTTTAACTGCATTAAATGACGTCAGGCTGCTATTTAATTACATGTTCAAATATTCAATGTAACCGTTTTCACTCTTTACTAACTGCAAAATTCCTCTTAAAGGTCAAAAGGGGATTAAACAGGAGAAGCCTTAAAGGAAATGGGTCTAATATAAAAACGTTATCTCACTCTTAGGACGGTTTTATTTTCATTGGGGACCACTTTTTGTTACACAAATATACCTTGAGAAAGTCAAGTTGAACCGGCCGGCCCTTTTTTGCTTTTAAATTTTCCTCTATGCTATCCACAAGCTGACTTTATTTCCTTTGCCTTAGGCAAACACTTCACAATCCAATTTAAGGACATTATTACGCTTATGAATTTTCGTCAGAGGAATTTAAATATTTGGAATAAATGGTGTCAAAAGCAGGGTCATTTCATTTTACGTGCTTTATATTTAGCACACACATATTAGTTGTAAGGATGTAAATTGTACGTATACATATTTCATTTTTTAATGGATTCGGAATCTACAATTTTTTCATTCAAGTTCAGGTGTTCCTAAAAGAGAAACAGTTATTTGAGAAATAAGGGTAGTTCTTATCTTGGGGTTGCAAAGCCTAGAATTATGTATTAGACATAATCTCTTTTATAAATATTTTATGCAATCAACAAAGTTTTTTCTCACTTTCAGTATTTTTTTTTACTTTCAGGTATGTTTATCCGCAAAAATATGAATTTACAGATATGAAACGTAAATAAGTACCTAAAATGCACTTTACTTCCGTTGTATTGATGATAGGAGTATCTTGTAAAAAAAAAATCATGGTGTTGAAACATGTCTTTTGAATGAGATTATAAAAGTTAGTCTTGTTTAGAAGGGAGGACATCTTTAGGGGTGGACCTTAAAGAATTCAGCTTAGCACTGATTTTAGAGTGCGTAAATTAACAGAAATGATCACTTCATGTGATCTACATGATCAATGAACAACACTGAACAGATATTTTAAAAATAAAAAAATAAATCTACTCTTTCTGATGGAATGGTTGACCCTATCTCTTCTGTGAATTTTTTCTGATGTCAAATCCTGATGAGAAAATTGAATTCTTTATTAATATGTCCCATCACTTATCTAAAAGTCCAGTAATTTTATTTGCCTTCGACAGTAATGTGACGATTATGGTATTTGGAAAGGTGGTGAGCCTCAAAGGTTAATGTCGAAATATGCTGTGATTCCATGTGTTCGCTTCTCTGCCATCCTTAAACAAGTGTCAAATTGTGCATTTTGTAAATACCTCGATGACTTTGGGGCTATGAGAAAGTTATAAAAAGCATCCTATAGATCCCGAAATAATCTGAAATTCTCGCTTTATGGACTTTTTCGGAGTATTATCATTTTTAGATTTATAGCGCGTGAAAGATGGAAATAATAACTTAATCACGAGGTTTCGCATCGTTTCCCGTCAGAATCCTCTTTTTATACCCTAGATGATATCTATGGGGTATACTAAGTTTGTCATTCCGTTTGTAACGCCTCGAAATAATGATGGTAGAGCAAAATGGATTGGACACCCACGCATAATATTAAAAGTTATTTTGATTTTTGCATGTCCGTCCGTCCGTCTGTGCGCACGATAACTCGAGAACGCGTATACTTAGAGAGCTGAAACTATGTACACGGACTTTAAAAAAAAAAGTAAAATTAAGTTCGAAAATGAGACAAATCGGACAACACCTTCGTGGAGTTGCATATAAAAATTTCGATTTCCGCTATATATTTTGGACACTGCCTGAGAACGCGTCGACGTTGAGAGCTGAAATTTGGTACATGATGTCAAAAACGGACTAAATCGGGAAGCTCCTTGTTAGTGGTGGCATATAAAAATTTTGGTTTTTTACGTATACTTTGAAAACGATCAGTCCAAGACATTTTTATTGTACTAAAAACTTCTGCAGAATACGAAATCCTGTAAAATTGGTTATAATTATTTTATCTGTGCGACAAACCGTTCTAGAAATATATGCGAAAAACAACTTTAAGAATCAAACTTGAATAGATCGGTGACCATACGAAATTTGATACGGGTATTCATCTAGGGTGTCATAAGAGTTGGTCTTAGACCAAATCTAGCTTTATTACTTGTTAATTTTTGCCGTTATGCAAAGCCACATTCTGAAACTTTTTTGGTTGAAAATTAAATAATAATTTCTCCTGTAAATCTGTGGCTTAGACTATTAAGTTTCAGATAAAAGTTTGCTAAATATTCATCCCAAATTGAACCATCCGGACGTGTTTTCATTGATGAAGCTAACACGAAAATATCTTTTGATTTATCCATTAGCCCTTGAACCTCGTCCAAGCTTCGTTCAGTTCATATAGCTTCAGTTTGGGTATAATTCATTCAATACTTTCTACAAATCCCAGGTAAGTAATTCAGGCCGGCAAGAATAAATATTTCCTAACGTTAGGAATGAGTCCAACATATTTAATGGCTTGTTTCAGAGTTAATATTACTTCCCCAAGTATTTCACCAAATAAAACAATATGGTCCATATGTTTAAAGTAGTAATCAATATAAAACAAATAACTCTTTAGAAATTAGTTTGCGGATTAATCAGTCCGAATCTCTTTGGAATGGATAGTTTGTTTATATTTGTTACAAATTCCTTTCAACTTTCTGGAACACGCTTCAATAGGAATTTGGTAATATCAACTCATTATGTATAAAATTATAAAAGCACGATTGAATTCAATTAGGTTAGATTAGATTTGTGAACTGGTGTGTAGGCGTTAACCTCGCTATTACTGCGACCTGAAAGATCTATTGTGAGTCCCCGTTGCATTTACTCCCTTTCTAGATTGAATTCAATTACTCCTTTATGTAAAATTTTTCACGCACTGTATTTCATTGAATTGTCTGAAGTCTAAGACGAATAGCTTATGACAGGCATCATTTTATTTTTGAAACAAAAATTATCGGAGTGCTATATTCGCAATTTGAAGTTCCGAATATCGGGTTTCTGTATCAGGTCAACTTAACATTTCATTTTTGGCATATACGGCCAGCATGAACTAGCCGTATTGAAGAGTGTTAAGTTCCTGCTGATACCAAATGTCCTTATCGTCGGTTTCGCGTCATACCAATTATTTACTTCAAAATCATTCAGTCCGCTGGGTGCATTCGGATAATAGAGAAGTTTAAAAACAGCATTCAATGTCGGTTTAAAACTAAAGCGGTAAAACGCAATTTGTTTTATATTATTGAATTGTTTTTTAAGCGATTACGTAATTTATTCGGAAGGTATTGGATGGTTACACATTTGTCCCGACAAAAGTATTATATGGGATAAGTGTAAATACGCTTCAGTGGTAATTGTGCTACTCTTCACACACTTACCAGAAAGGCTTTAAAACTGTGTGTTAGGTTTTAACACCCGCAGATTACAAACATGTATTTACATTTATATAGTTCCAAACATAATGGTTAGAAATTATATGTGGAAAATTTACGATGAATATTCTGAGAGCGACTTTAATAAATCACTGATGTAGACAAGAGATAGGATCATATCAGAGAATAAATATAGCTGAATAAAAAATAAAGCATCATAAGTAAAATTGTCCTCCAGAATAACAGGGAATAAAGGAACAAAAAATTGTACTAGAGTTACAGACACAGCTTTCGCAGTTCGTACAGAAAAAGAATTTTAGAAAATCATCATCCATATATTGTATTGTTCAGGTTTTTAGGGTTATTTATGTTATATAAAGGAAACATATTTAAACCCATCTACCACACAAATGACACAT
This sequence comes from Dioctria linearis, assembly GCA_963930735.1. NCBI lineage: Eukaryota > Metazoa > Arthropoda > Insecta > Diptera > Asilidae > Dioctria > Dioctria linearis. The sequence goes on from OZ005740.1 coordinate 82,022,426, forward strand.
TTTACTCTCGCAGCTATTTAACAAGTTTTGCCCCTACTGACCAGAAACTATTACTCTGTGATCCCCTTGAACAGAAATCCCTTCTATTTTAAGATAAATATTATGGAGATAACAGATTATCCTTCTGTTCAACTGATAAGGTCTTAATATTTTTTTCAAGAACAGAATAATGAAAACGCTGACCAAGATATATAAACAGTCGATGCAAGATGAGAGATTGCTAAAGAAGCTAAAAACAAGCAAACTCACATACATCCATGCTCACATCACTCGAATGGGGTTTAGTTTCTTGTCTAGTCCAGTTGCGTTGAACGTGACATGTAATAGAAAGAGCTAAATATTGAAACATCATCTCAGATCCTTGGGCAATGTAATATCATAAGTACCTTGTTACATAAAACTCTTGTGGGATATTGGAAACTATCCTGACGTGTTTTGAATTCTGTACATAATCAACCGAGTGTATAAATACTTTAGTAAACGACTTCAGATTACATTAAACAGGAAATTGTGTTGTACATATTTACGCTTTGATAAAATTGATTATTTCTATAAATATACTAGGGGGAGCCCATCGGCGTTGCCCGACGATAATATAGATACCTAGATGGGTGGGGGTGGGGTTGGGTTTGTTAAAGATAAGTAATATCTAAACTATTATATGTCTCGATCGCGCGATTCCGTACTCTAGAGTTTCACTGAGTGTGTGCGAGCGTGTATGTGTGTGTGGGTGTGTTTTCACGCGTGCCTGCGCGTGCATACAATCATTTGTGTGGGAGAGTATAGCTTTCTACGTCGACGCGTTTTAATGCGGAGCCCAAATATATAGTAAAACGCGAAATTTTGGTATGGCAACCTTCCGAAGGAGTTGCCGATTGGTCCCATTTTCGAACTGAATTTGAAATTTTTATGAAAACGTCGTGTACAAATTATGAGCTCTCCACCTCGAAGCCTTCTCAGGCAGCTACCAACCAATTTATCCCATTTTTGAAATTGTATTTACGATTTCTATGAAAACACCACGTAGCAAATTTTTTGCCCCTACGAAGGAGTTGCCTGGTTGGTCCCATTTCTGAACTAAATTTAAATTTTTTTTCAAGAAAATCCTGTGTACAGAATGTCAGCTCTCTACGTCGACGCATGAGGCAGTGTCCAAATATATAATGAAAACCAAAATTTTTATATGGCAACACCAAGAATCGGTGGTCCGATTTGGTCCATTTTTGAACTTATATTTGCGGTTCTCATGAAAACGCCGTGTACAAAATTTGAGCTCTCTACGTCAATGCGTTCTCGGACAATTTCCAAATATTTAGTGAAAACCCAAAGTTTTGTATGGCAACATCAAGTAGATGTTTCCGGTTTAGGTCGTTTTTGTAATTTTATTTACTATTGCTATGCAAACACCAAGTATCAAAGTACCAAAATATAGTTAAAAACGACGTTTTTGTATGCAACGCTACGAAGGAGTTACCCGATTTGTCCCATTTTTTAACTTAAATTTACATGTTTTTTAAAACGCCGTGCAGAAAATTTGATCTCTCCACGTGGACGCGTTCTCAGGCAGTTTCCAAATATGCAGTGAAAACCTAAAGTTTTGAACGGCAAAACCAAAAGGTGGTGGCCCGATTTGGTCCATTTTTGATTTTGTATTTGCAATTTTTATGAAAACACCGTGTACAAAATTTCAGCTGTCCACGTCGACGCGTTCTGAGACAGTTTCCAAATACATATATAGTGAAAACCAAATTTTGTATGGCAACACCAAGGGGCTCCTCAAGTTAAATCAATTTTTTAAATTTCATTCAATATTGCTATAAAAACACCACGTACCAAATTTCAGCTCTGTACGTGCACTCGTTGTCAAGCAGTGTCTAACTTTATACTAAAAAACGAAATATTTCTATGGCAACCCTACGATGGAGTTGCCCGGTTTATTCCATTTTGGGACTTGTATTTGCAAATTTTATTAAAACGCCGTGTACAAAATTTCAGATTTCCACGTCGACGTTTTCTCAGGCATTTTTTAGATCGCGACAACAGCGCCATCTATCGTGTCTAAAACTATCCTATATTTCAAGCTGGAACCAACTAAGCACATTCACAAAATTTCATTAGAATCGGTTGGGCGGCTTCGTAGATTAGCGTGTAGAAACATCGTGACACTGGATTTTTACATATTAAGATGTGCATGTATTACCGTAGTAAAATATCCTTTATAATCAAAATAATCATAGAAAGAGGAAAATGGTGATATTTCTAACTACATACATATTTGCATAGATACGTACATATGTTGCTAAGCTATCCGCTTTAAAGTTCTAATCATATTACATAGCATTTCTTTTACTTGACAGAGTTTCGCACTAATCTTAAGTTCTTTCCTCATCATAAAAGTTAGGTTTACAGATTTCAGCTAGGATTGTTATCAGGTAAATTTTCACATCTAGGGTTTTTCAAATTTGGTAGTAATCATAACTGACGGATGATAAGTCATAGAAATAGTTAGCCTTCATAAAGTTCTTATTAATCTTGTGACTTGTAGGATTTATTCCCAGAATATTGACGTTGAGCTATACATCGGCGGATGTGATTTGGGCGAAATTTTTCCATTCTGGTAGTATCGAAATATAATTTATATTTTTATCCCCGTCAGGTAGAATTATTACCGTTTCATGGTACCTTTATATAAAATTCGATCATTTGCTTTCACTGAAACATGACTTACAGAATTACACAAACCATAATATGAGAATTTCAAAAGCTATAATCCCCTAAAATATATTCTTCAGCCTAAATTCCGACTCAAATTGCGATTTATTGGTGAACAAGAAAGCAAAATATTTGTTGAAATCACTGGGACAAATGCGATGTATATGGGCAAAATAAAGAAATATACCCATATCATGCTAAGTCATTCCAAATTTTTATTGGGTGATGGCTATCTATGCTACTATTTAATTTGTTATTTGTATAACAAGTATTTTTTGCGTGTATCCTTAAGAAATTTTGCTGTCCTCATGAAAATAATTTATGTTAGCACACTTTTCATAAAATATGTTTCGCGGAAATTATATCAAAGTTTTTTTTTTTATTTTTCAGTCGAAAAAGCATATCTACAAATCTAATCGAACTCTTCTAGAAGGCATACAAGAGGTGCACATAATTATCAAATATTTTGAAATTATGAAACCCATTTTTCAAATCCAATAAGTAGAAAGAGGGTAGTTGTCTTTTTGTATGATTTCCGAGGACTGAAAATTGCAATTAATTCATATTTTTCAAACCACACATTTTCACCCAGTTCCTATGATTTTTAAATTTATGATTTTATTCAAATATAATGACGTTCTTTTGAATTTTTATTTTAAAAATATAAAATTAAAATATTTTTTATTTTTTATTTAAAAGATCAAAAATAAAAGAAAAAAATGGAAAATGATTTCCATTTCACAAAATGAATCAACGAAAATGAAATGAAGTTATTTGTACGACAGATGGGGTGGAATATTAGGTATGAGTTGGTCCGGAACGAATGGATCCATTCTGAACAGGTCCATACAAAGAATGCATGAGATGGGTCCATAATAGTGGAGTTGTGGTTCACTTGTTTCTATGTTTAAACCAATTTATTAAAAAAAAAAACTTACTGATCTCAGCATTTTCTGATTGCATATTTTAATATTTTGTAGGAACTTGTTTGATTGTACTCGTACGCCCCTTAGAGCATATGAAAAACATGGAATGCGGGTTTCCTATAAAATTTGTGTATATATATGAGTTGCCTCAAAATGTAGTAACGAAGGGTGCAAAATGCAGAGGAAAGTTAGATGATAGCCAAGAAGAAAAAGCCAGTAACAAGCGGTAAATTAAGTGATGAATGAATGGCATCGTGTAGAAATGTAGATAGATTTGTATTCCTAGAATAAATTAACTGCTCCTTCATGAATTGTGCTATCTGTTTTCAGGCAGCACTCTGTTTTTACACCAGTAAATTTAAGCAAATTTAATCCCAACACAAATATTGGTCCGGTATTACTTAATTTAGCTTATGTAGAACGTAAAAGTGCGCATCGCCTCTAACATTCCCTTTATCAATTATGTAAAACCAAATCGGAAAATCCCGCAGCCTGGCATTGTTTTCTCTATTTGTTGGTGAAATTGAGGCGCGTATTTTTACGTTTAATTTCTGTTACAATTGGTAAAAATGTGGCTTTGTATACCAGCAACTTCAGTCACACTTGAAAGCTTTTGTCCAAAGCATGTCTAAGACTTTACTGATAACATGAATCGACACTTTTATACGCTTATATTTTTTTTTTTTTGTGAGCTATGTTTTTAGTTCTTAATTCTATAATAAAAAAATCAGCTGACACATTTCTATGGAATATATTTTAATAACATACATACCTACTCGTTTTACTGTGCTTTATGTATCTGTGTTTTTCCAGCACCCTGTATCTTTTATTCTACACCATTTATTAAAAAAATTATGTCATATCATATGATCTGGGTATAGTACAGTTGGCAAAAATACACTTCTCAAAACGACACTTTGGCTAAAGTCACCAAACAAAAAAATAACTTTTGCATAAACTTAATTAACATAAAAAGAGGTTTGTAAAATAAAATTTCGCAAAAAAGACATTTGACAAACAGATACTTAATACGTGCAGTTGATATTTACAGTTTTCTGCTCTAACAAAACAAATTTCTTTTCGCAGCTCTTCCAGTAGCCTATAAAAGCTATCGTGCTCAACATAAATAATTTCTTGTATTCTATGGTGCCATGTTTCTGCATAATTTTCATTACGAGGAGTATTCTTTGATCAAGTTCGAAACAGTTCCAAAAACTTGGAGAAAATAAAGTAGGTCTATTAAAATTTTCGAAAATGTATACCTACTTCTTTAAATAATGTTGGAACTTCGTTTGTCTAGCCTTTCGAAAATTTGTCGGTATATTTAAGGATATCATTGGGTAGCAAAATATTTAAGGCCAAAACTACTCTCATTTGCAAAGAAAACCCTTCATCATGATTACATTTCAATTTGTATTTGGCCATATATTATATGACGTGAAAATGACGAGTTTGTAGATAAGGAAAAAAGCTCTTTGCGTTGATTGCAGCTTTTGCAAAAACCGTGATGGAAGTTTTTGGCTCTATTCTTACGCAAATTTCTACCACACGATCAAATAATAATTGAAAGGTTTTTTCATATATTTCTTAGGATTTTCTGAACATAACGCAAATGCAACTGGAAATGATTTTGAACCATTGCATATATTAGAGCGAATTGATACTAAAATAATTCGAAGATTAACAAATACACAATCTTTAATCATAAAATGTTTACTTAGTTGTTGCTCCTTATATTTTGCATCTAATTCTAAAAATAAGTTATCTGGCTCCTAAATCTACCTTTCTTTCTTATGACCCTTTTTCTTATGGAGGGAATTACACTGTGGAACTGCATTCTGAGCAATTTAGTAAATTCTTTTATGCAAAATTTCGTATATTAGGTTAGATACAGAACTTTTAATAACCTTGGCTTTATGGTTGTGATGTTGTTTTAATACGTGCTTACCAACTTCTGATAGTGGAGAAATACACTTGGCAGAGTATCTCTAAGGCTCAGTCAGTCTTAGATCACAAAGAAAAGAGTTCCATTTATTTTCCTACTTAAATTAAATTCTCTAGAAGATTTGAATATTTCACAACAATTTTTCCTGTGTGTGAGAATTTCAGGAGGAAAACTCGTTGCCAGAAACAAAAACGAAGACTAACAACTTTCTTAATTTTTATTATTTTATAAAATTTACCACAGAAATGAAAATTAAATTCTATCTTGAACCCTTCGACCGACTTGCAATGTTGACCTTATCACCGAAAAAACTTCTCTGAGGCTAACTAAGAGGATTTAAATTAATACCTTGCTTATATTCTCCCATTACTCATTTAAATGATATGGTACATTTTAGTTTTGTCATTACAAGGTCGCAGTTCACTAAGCTAGAATTAAAGAAAAGGTTAGTTTGGCGAAATGGGAATTTGTTCATAAATTGTCAAAAGTTTATTTGATATTACTATTTGAAGAGTTTCCCATTATGAGAACTAACATTCGGCCAAAAACATATTTTTTAAATAGGTTTTGTTAACTGGTGTGCTCCCATCTTATATAGAGGGCCCTTTTCCTGCTCCAAGAACTCTTGTAGCACCTCCATCACACCATCACGAATTATTAAAAAAAAATTAAATGGAAATCATTTTTTGATCTTGATTTTTGACTTTTTAAATAAAAATGAGAAAATAATTTTTTATAAATGATTTTTCATTTTGTATTTTTTGAAAACGTTAATTGCTCGAATTCTTTATCTTCGGAGAATTACTTTGACGAGTTCTTCCTCGAGTAAGAAAATCATATAATAATTTTTTAGTTCCGCTGCATGTGAGTACGGTAATCACCTAGGAGTGCAATTGGATTGAAGTTTACATTCGCAAGGGTAATTTTCAACTCGAATATGCATCGATTTCATTATTTATAAATCTTTTTAAATATTCTTAGTGGGACTCGAAATTAAACGCTTGCCTTCTCTTATAATAATGACGTCAGCTCTTTAGTGTTTACACATGTCCATTCATTCGCGACGATTTCTGATTGCTTTGCCATAGTGCAATCTTGCTTTTGCCTAAAGTGTTTGCATAATATCCCCGCTAAAAGTTATATTCTACGCATATCGATTGTTTTTTTTTTTTTTTCATTATTTCGCGTACGCCTTCTTTTTCCTTTTTATATGTTAAATTTATCAAGATCGTAGTTCACATCATTAGATTAGTTAAGATTTCTCATGGAACATTTTCATTGTTTAAATTATTATAGTTGTTAACTGGGTTTTTATTAAAATTACGTTTAGTATGAAATTGTAGTAAAAAGTTGATACCTGTTGGATCTCAGCAGTGTGATTTTAGTTTTTTAAATTTTCTCAAATTTTGTTTCAGCTCGATAAATTTCTTTGCTGTAAATGACAGTTATTTAATAACCAAAGAATCTGGATTACCTTTCATTATCTAGTCTTCTTCATTAATGTCGTATAGTGCCATATCGTGAATGGTCCACAAATTATTAAAAATATGAAAAAGTTTTTGATGCCAAAATATCACTAACCTATTTTCCATCGTAACGTAATTTGTTATTGTCGGAATTCTTTTTGAGTTGCTTACCAAATGTGATTGAAATGCTCCATTCGTTGCAAAATATGCGTAGTCCAATGTGAAGTGAGTTCCAAAGTGGGATATATCAAACAAAATCCACTCAGTTCCAAACGGTGCCAGTTCGTATATTAAATGATGATCTGGCGGCGTGTATGTAATTTAGTAAAACAGAAACTTGGTACAAAATACAGGCATTCTTCTAAACAGGATGATCATATTCATATTGACAGAATAATTGAAGATCCAAAATATCATGTCAAAATATTTTTTAATTAAATGCTTTTTCATTTCCAAATCGCTAAATTGAATAAAATAAAAATAAATAAAAATTAAAATAAAGAACCACAAAGTTTATCGCGTTGATTCTTTCATATCGCTTCTTTAATGTCATAAGTATATCAAAACCAGTTTGACAGTAGAACTTAATTAAAGAAATGGCTGTGTGCCTGCAGTTTATAATGAATCATTATATGAATCATTATAGACTAATGAGTCGTTAGTTTTTTTCTTCTTAAGAGCCCTGTGTGTCTAGGGCATTAGACTCTCTGCGGACGGGGGCTATGGTCAGAATAAGAACACCTCAGTGGTCACAATGACTTTTATTAACCAGGAAAATTCACCTCAACCACTACGATTGTTAGAACATATCATCTCTCCTTTATGTTTTCGCACAGATTTTTTTATCATATCGAATCAAGGATACAGCGAAGATATAAGTACGGATGTACGGATTATTTGGGTACTATTTCAAAAGCATGGAAGTTTTCTTAAGGTGGGAGACGATCTCTAAATTAAAGATTATGGAATAGATAGAGGAATGAAATCTCAAGTTCACCAGTGGCAGCTTTTCCTTAGTTACGCTAGTTGTCATCATTTCCATGCGACCCAAGGTAAGAAGTTACTAGGCTAGTGGTTGACTGGAAAATGCAAGTTGGCTTTTAAGCGATGTGGTAAAGTAGGTTTGAGGTCACTAACAGGAGTTGTTAATTTAATTCGCAGAAACTTGTGGGAACTTAAAATATTGTTAGTAAAATAATGCCTAGAAAATACTTATGTCGTTAGATGGTGAGAGACGTGAGGAATTCTTATAAAATGCTCGCGCGCAAATACAGCGACTGCAACAATTTTGGAACATTGTTCAAATGAGGAAGGAATTCAGATACTTCGCTGATAGGAATGCCGATAATGGGCTCTATTCTGTAATTTTTCATAAAATAATATTTTATGTTATTTTATGGCGAAAAAATCACTTCTTCATAAAATGAAAATAAAATATTTTAAAAATTCCTATTCTGTCGTGGTTCCATAAAATTATTTTATGAATTCTTTTATGAACACGTAACATAAAATATTTAGTACATTCCGCTATGTTTTCTATTACTTTTTGAACAGCTGGTCAATTGACATTTGCGTGATACTCTATCAAATCACCCATTAAATAGTCATTTATGAAAGCAGCAAGGTAAATAGAAGACTTCTATATACCTTGTGAAAGTAGCTGCTTTCTTAATAGCTCTTGAGATACCTTGGGTGTGAAAGTGCTAAAATATGACAACCTCTGACTGGAGTTTGATACGAACCATGTCCGTAGAAATGCAAAGCAGCAGAAAGACATCCATTCCGTTGAATTTTAGATTCCTAACTCAAAGTGAACGGAATAGATGTCTTTCCGGTAAGGCTATAGTTACTCTATAAGTATTTCAATTTGTTTTCTTAAAACGAAACATTTTCGGTATAAATTAGAATTATTCATAAGTTTGCAAAATAAGTTTACAAATCACAATATAAGAAATTTATTAATTATCCAGCCGGAAGAACTTTTGAAGCCTAAGGCCGGGCAACTCACATGGATCGTAGGAATCGCGAAGATATCGTATCCTATGATCTCTTCTGCATAAAATTAAAATATAATTAACTTTTTATATTTTACCATACCGCACCAGTGCAAATTTCTACAATTTCTAACAAAATTGTAATTTTTTTGTATGGCGGTGGACATTTACCTTTAAAATGGGCTGCTTAGGTTCTTTTATGTTATGCTCCATAATAGGAAATATTTTATGTTACGATGCATAAAATAAAATACAATTTCTGGTACAGAATAGGAGTTTAGGGAAATATTTTATTTTAAGGCATAACATAACATAAAATGATAAAATTTTACCGACAGAATAGGGCCCAATAAGTGAAAATTCAGTTGATATTCACAATGATAAATAATGCAAGTACTGCCATGAAATTTAAGGTGCAGTTAGGGGGGGGGGGGGGGGGGGGGTGTAGACTTTTAATGCTTTTAAAATAAGTTTTTTACTGTTGTTTGTTTTTCTTTTCATTGTTTTCACTGTTCGTATTGTTTTCATTTTTCGTACTGAATTGCTAAGATTTGTATTTAAAAATGAAATGAATTATAAGTTTCTTATATGACTACTTCTAATCATTGAATAAAAAATTTCAAAAACATAGTTTTGTTTTACTAAATACTATATAAAATCTTTACAAAATTTAAAGAATGTTAATTCACTTATAAGATAAGTCCTTGTGATGATTCCCAGAAAGTATAATCTCCACAAAAAAGTTCTATATTGTGCTAAGTCCAAACTAGAATTCAATACTGAAATCAATAAATTAATCACATTTTTTTATTTATTTTATCAAATAAAGAAGAAGTACGTCGCAAAGTCAAACAATTTTTACAGTTTCTCTAAATTCAAAATATTTTTTCAAATTTCAACAAAATTCGTAAGTGTGAACTTACATATCATGAAATTGTAAGTAAGTATGGAAATTTCTTCCATAGCCAAAATATATTGGTGAATATTTTAATTTCAGCATTTTATCCGATTTCTAAGAGTGTTGAGTACATCATTACACCGTGATAGAATGTTTTTACTAACGAGGTTGACGAGATGACCGCAAATATAATTATGCAATTCCTGGAAGCAATAATCTTGAGCAGATAAAAGATTGTTTTTCATCCAAACTATAAAAATCTTTGATATCCTTAAAACAAAACGGTGGGTGGTGAAGAGATGCTAGATTCTCCTACAAGTAACAACTTTGAAATTCCCCCTTGTTTTATTATGATTTAATTTAGTTCGATTCTATGTTATAAGGTATTTGCGTCTAATTGGTATATTGATCTGTGGTGAAGTTTTGAACTCGACTTCCTTACCATTTCTTTAATCGTTAGCAATGCATACAGATTCGATTCATTATTATCAACGATCACGCACTTCAAAAACTTATGATAAACAAGTCATAGTGTTAATAAGTACTTTCGGTTAACACTAATTTTGAATTTCCTAGAATAAAAATAATATATCGACCACAAATGTAAGTGCCATAGTGGCAAAGTCGACAGCTGCAAAGCAATTAAAAAATATATTTAAAAGTAGTCCATTAAGTTAACTAATGTAATGAACCCAGGTACTTTTTATGAACGAGCATGTTTGGTGTACTTGAAGTAGAGTTTCTTTTTTTTTTTACTGTTTTCAACAATTTTCTCATTATCTTATTTATGTATCTTCACTTTACCCCATACCTTTGAAAACAAAAGGAACCCGTCTTAAATCTGCACTGACGTTAAACTCTCAAGGCATGGCTGGTATTTTTTTTGTTTGGATACAAACGCGCGTAATTCAATCCCTTCACACTTTTTACTCGTTTCAAAAATGCCTCGAAACCAGCAATCTAGAGAAATTATCTCAAGCTCACTGCAGACGCTGAAATTACCGAAGGCAACTCAGATTCTGATCGGGTACAGGAATTTCAGTCGTCTGTACTTTTTTTGTGTGCATAATTTTTACGGGCCACGCGAATAAATGCAGATGATTGGGGAACAGGTGACTACGTTAATAGCCGAGTAAATGGTTGAATTCGATTGCAGCGAAGGGCACATACTGTCGACATGCGTAACATTTATTTATTTTTGGTGTTGCTAATAATTAAGGTTGTCACTTTGACCATAATTCATAAAACTTTTGTTGGATAACTGACAAGTAAGAAACAATAATTTGGATTTTATAGATTGCTAATAGAGATAGTGTGTCAGTAGTACCATAAATAGCACAACAACTAGATGTCGCATGGCATACTAGAGCAGATACAGATTGTGAAATGGATAGTGCATTTTGGGATGTACCATAACATGTTTTAGAGCATACCGGAAGCAAATGTTTTTATAATAGCAGTTTTGTATACATTTGATGGACTTCCTCAACACTTCAGATAGGAAAAAATATGAATCACTCGCCATATATGTACATCATTTCAAATGTTGTGGTCCATTCCGATATGGACCACCCGGTCATATGAATTGTGTATACTTTTGGAACTGAATGCGACATCTAGTTCTTGTGCGATCTCTGTTCGTGTATCACGACTTTGTAATGTAACCATACGCCACTAGGCCATAGACCTCAGTTAATCTAACGAATGAATTGTGTTTCTAAGTTGGTTAAGCTTTTAAGTGAGAGGCATTTGAATATATAATTGGTTTACGTTATATAAAATACGGAAAAGAAACACTTTTTTTTATTGCCGCCGATATAAAAATAATACGCAGGCGTAATATTTATGAATTATATAAACTCAGATTACGTTTTGTACAGAATGCTTGTATTTTAGGCTTACATTTGGATATTTTAAACATTATTCCCCAGAGTGGCCTCCTTTAAAATGCCCAATTTGATCATATCGAACTTCGTATCGTTCACAGGTCGATACATTATTATTTTCCTTTGTTACATTCAATGCTCGGCGCGAATAATTTTCCTTGTTAAAACCGCTTTTTCATAATTTTAACGAGAATCAGTCTCCGGTTCTGAAGATTTATGCCTTGTTGCAAATGGCCTCAAGCCTATATTATGTGGTTGATAAAATTCGAGCAGTTTTAGTATATTGCCACAAAATATATATCATATTTCAACTTCATATGCATATCTTACATTTTGTTAGTGTACTTTCGTTTCCCTTTTTGTGAAATTAAATATTTATTATTGGGCACTTTACAGTTCCGTGATTGATACAAGTCGCCATAGTGCTTGCCATTAAAAAAAAAACATTCTCCAAAACAACCGTCACGTCGGATGTTCGTCCAATTAGTCTATTGTGCTTTTTATTACAAGTATTGGAGAAGTACGGTCAGATACTTGAAGAAATCGAGAATAAAAATATCTTATTATATTGGTAATCTTGTTTCTACTCTTCACATTGCTGTGATACCTCAGTATTAAAAGTTTCCACCGGTATTATAATGCTATGTGCACCTAGATAACTATACTGCCGTTGTTCTACTCGAATTTTCCAAATTTATAGAATCGACCATATTATTCTGCTTCAGAATTTCTCGAACAGTTTTTGCTTCAGTGCGTCAGCTATCTCTCTATTCAGGGTCTATATAAATGATCTATATAACGCATTATAAGATGTAAGGATCCATGCATGTAAGCAGGTCCATCGGACTTCTTTCGGGTTGCGTGGTCCGACTAAGCGACGGCTTATTTCGAATAAATTGGTGGGCCCGATATAATAAATTTGGTTTAATCCAATTAAGTCGCAATGAATATTTGAGTCATCTATCTTGAAAGTGGGGCAAGTACATTTTTGAAAAAAATTATGAAAAAGATAATAATAGATAAAACTTAATATGATTTTTTTATCTGTAAACAATTTATAATCAAAATAATTTAGATTTCCTAATATCTTAAACTGAGCAAAATGAGTGGATTGACGGGAATATTTTTAAAACACAATTCCATTGCCATTTCCACCATCCACGCAAAAACACCTGCTAAAAATGTGATATGCTTAATATGAAAATATAAACTTCTCGTAATATCCAATAGAAACAAAACCTGCAAGAAGATAGAGATTTAGCTTTAAATAATCCGGAAAAATATTCTTCATCATTAAGAAGTGGCAGCTTATAGTGATATATGCACTGCCTTAATGTGGATGAAAATTGTTCAGTCGATTATTGATCACAAATTTTAGTTGTCATTTTTTTTTTATCTAGCCTTTCTAGAAGGCGGGTTTAAAAAGAAAGAAAAATACTGTTGTAGAAATTGTGAATTGGTTAAATATCAGATTTAGAAGGAATGCGCCATATAAAGTATTATAAAAAACGTCGATGGAACGACGCGACGTGCTGAATGATAAAATCTCGATTTATCAGCAAAACGAAGAAGACCAAGTAATATCGAAAATATAAAACAATGTAAGAATCGAGATTTAATTAGTTTTCCTGCCGTAGTGGTAAATGCATTTAAAATACCCGTTGCAAGGACAGTAAGTAATCCAGGAATTGTTCTAAATTGGAAGATGAATTGCTGCGACTATATCAGTTCTATCCTGGGAAAAGTTTAAGGTGGCTTGCGAACACTATGGTTTTCAGATAATATTTTGTCAACTGATCTCAAGCTAAAACTTGTCAAAACACTGATTCTTCCTTATTTTAGACTAGATTGTGTCTGTTACCGTACGGTAGATGTGGGATTCAATGACGGTATACGTTTCATTTTTGGGCTGCGCAGATTCGATCATGTTTCACATTTACGACCCAAAGTTCGTTAATATTTTTATATAATCTACTAAAGACGGAGAAACCTAAGTATTTGAGAGTAAGTATTTTTCGAATTTACAACGTCTTATAACCAAATCATACCTCATTTTCAGAAATTTATAATGGCTAGCTCTTATTTGGTCTACACCCTTCATTTATGGAACGCTTTACCATCCAATATTAAAGTTGCGAGCACCGTCGGTACACTGAGAACACTTATTAAATCTCGTACGTCCCAATTACCTTCACAAATTGGGTGAGATCTAGTCTCGAACGTGGAGGGGGTGCCAGTTGTAAACGGATAACTAAACCCTAAAGATTTCAAATATTTAAAAAAAAAATTGTTTATTCAATACTTAAAACTATACTATCATAATTCAAGAAACTTAAAACTACTCATATAAAATAAATTTAATTAAAAATTCTATTATTAAAATATAAAATATATATCCAATATAAATAAAATTCAGTCAGATTAACGTCTTTGCGTTTACCGCCCTTCCATTTCTGAAAATAATCAGAAAACCGAATTAATTTTCTATAAGCAGAATAAATTTCTGTAGCAAAAAGTGATACTGCTACTGTGTGTAGGCCTTCTGGGCAGGAGTGTAGCAGATTAATCTCTTCTGTAATAAGGATGGGAATATTATTTCAGATTATCTCTGACCAGAATTAACTTCTGTTGGAAATGATAGGAAAAATCAGATTATCCCTGAATTAAACTTCTATAATAAGGTAGGGAACACAATTCTTTATTCAGATTAGTTCTGACCCAAATCAAGTCTGTGAAGAAAATGGTGACATTGATTGATTGCGGCGAGAACAGCTGATTTGACGTGATGTCTTTTGATGACATTAAAAAATGTAAATATACGGAGGAAAGTATAACTTTAGGTAAGTTTGTAATACTTTACCTTTTGTGTGTTATTAATAAGTTGTTTTGTTTGTTTCAGATAACTTAATGCACACGATGGACGCACGCATGACTTAATATGGAGGATTAGTTCCAATCAGATAAGTATATTGTGCCTTATTACGTTCTGGAGCATGATAGTTTGTGCCTTTTTTCTCTGTCGTATTTTCAGGAATATGTATATATTAACAAACAAATGCATTGGGGGAATGGACATACGTCGGTGAACTGAAGAAATTGCTTTTATGTATTTTTTTCTCTTTTTAATACCTTCTTAGTAGCAATCAAGAAAAATGTAAAAATTGTCAAAATACATTCTTAGTTAATTTAATGAAATCTAGGATCTTTTTCTTTACAGAGAGCAAAATATTGGATGATGAGCGAAAGTCAGGACAGCTTTCAGGTATAACGATGTCACCAGTTTCTATATTATTATCAATTGCGTAAGAACATCCGGCGGATTTACAACGAGTGTAGAATTGGAAGTCTCACTTATGAAGCTTGTTAGACATGTATCGCCCCGTAGCCACAATTCTTTCACTTTCGTCGCGTACTTTTCTTCATCTACACATATCCTCAAAAGCATAGTAGGATCGGAAAGTAATGTCGTTTTTTTACATTAAATTCAAATAAATAAAATTTTAACTAGTACTTATTTTTAATTAATGTAATCACCCTCGTCATCTACAATCTTTTGTCATCTAGTATCCAAATTTCCAATGCCAGATCGGTGCAAATCAAATGGTTTCTGACCAAAATATCTGGAAAGAAAATTTTGCATATCAACCAAATTTTCAATTTTTTTGTCACAGAGAATGTGACTAGCAATCGGAATAAATTGAAATCCGCCGGTGCAATTTAGGAATAGTTTATACCTCCCATTGCATTATCGTGTTGAAGATTAACGCGCTTTCTGTTGACAATCACTGGACATTTTTCAATTATAGATTGATTTACTCGATCCAATATTTCACAGTAAAGGTCTGTATTCACAGTTTCTCCAGGTTTCAGTACTTCACAATGAACAGTCTGTGGTGGATTGTTTTGCTTTGTGTTTTCGGACATATTAGGCGGAACTCAAATACCTGCTCTGCTTACTTTTCCAAACAGCTGCAAATGTCATTGGATGGTCGACCAAGGATGGTTAAACGTTAAAATATTTTGACATGCACAGAAACGACATTACTTTCAGGTTCCCCTATTACATACGAAGAATCTCGTATTGATGGTCGACCAAGGATGGTTAAACGCTAAAATATATTGACATGCATAGAAACGACATTACTTTCAGGTTCCCCTATTAAATACGAAGAATCTCGTATTGACGCCTTCCTGACTTGTGTACAAGTTTGATTGATAGGTAAGTTTTTCCAAGAACTCAACATTCACAAAGTACGTGAAACAATCGTTTTGGAGTTCCTCTTCATTAAAATGTTGTGGCAGATCTTTTCTAGTACGAAACACTACATATTCCTTCGTAAATTCATTGATCAAGCAATACTGATATTGTTCCACTGTAATTCAAGATAAACTAGCGACAGCATCAATAAAAGCAACTTTCATTATCGGAGATCATTATCGGCGGCAGTTGAATTTTGACTGATTGTAGGTCGATTCTACTTTTTTATAAGATCCCAATTGCTGCTATATACAGATCGCACATTACGTCAAATGTCAATCAATTGCAAAACATTACATACAAGCAAAGGTGCAAGAAATGTGAAAAAAAAAAATTGATTTCGTAGGCAGAAATATCTTGGTTGAGTGCTTTTATCTCAATTGCCCAGATGGTCTATACGGGTTAGTATGTTAGAGGTCGTCCTTCATCCAGATCAGGTTATGGCCATGGTGCTTTTTTTGCTGTGTATCGTTGGAGTCACAGTGATCATGCCATCTTATACCGGAGGGAGAGGTGCGGTTTCATTATTTCAGTTTGCACTAAACCGCAAGGGTGTCTCTATATACTCTGAATACACTCAGTGTACACTCAGTATGTAGAACGGTCGAACTCAATATTAAAATTGTGAAAAACTTCGCTGTATAGAGAGTTTATTGCAATCTAACCCTAGTTATAAACTATAATCATTTAAAACACGAACATTTTAGAACCAAATTTTATACAGCAAAGTTGTTTTCTGACATTTAATATTAGACAGTTTTCTAGTTGAAGTGTCTATTTCATTTTAATTTTCCATATAGACGAGTAATTTTACAATATTTGCTTGCATTTTGTACGTGCGCGGAGCTTTCTTAGGTCAATTGACAAACTAAATGACCAATCAAATGATAAATTAAATGTAAGTATACTCTAATTATTTCTTATTATCGTAAACCTACTTGAAATTGAATAAAGCCGACCCTATGTAGACCGTCACTGCTGCCTGCAGAATGCTCTTGTTAGGCACCTGGCTGATAGTCCGTCTAATACAAAACTAGGCAGGATGGAATCAATGTAAGGAAAAGTTTATATGTATGTATAGAGAATAAAGAAAAATAAGCATCGGCCTCCTTGGTTGTGATGATCCCTCACATTACACTATTTAAATATATATATATATTTTTTTTATTAAGAGCACCTAGCTAAGTCCCTTATGTCATCAGCAAGGTATTTCAAAGTACTTTTATTTACAGCAACTAAAGCTGTTTTTCATTTAGAACAGGGATTCCCAAAGTGGTCGATATTGACCCCTTGGGGTCGATATCAGTTTCCCATAGGTCAAAATAAACGAAAACTGATTTTATGGGTCGACGAGGTCTAATAAATCGACCCCTTTTAATTAACAGAAGTTCTTATTTGAAACTTTCAAGATGCTGTATAAGTTGTGTTACGTGTACCAACTTGTTATAAGAATGACTAATATTTTAGTGGGAAGTATCATTGTTGAACTTTTAAGAAACTCAACAAGTCGATAAGCGTGCACAAGTTTGTACAAGATGAAAAACTGGGCAAGTCAATAAGCGTAGACAAGTTCGTGCAAGATAATGTGTTCGAGCGTACAAGTCTATCAGGCACGTTTAGACTTGCTCTGTATTTGACGCGTATACGCGACTTAACAAGAACGAAATTATGATCAATTTCAAGTCCAAACATGCTCCTGATATTTTACTAAATAACAAGCTTGCACTTAGGTTGAAAGTTCATTTGCGTTTTGAAATTCGTTGCAGCATGAATGACAATACACTTATCTACTACCGCGTGATTCACAGACAGCATTTAGTAGCAAAAATTCTAGTACTAGATTGCATCAGTCTTTACAATATTTTATAAATGCTGTCAACAAGATTCGAAGCAATTCTTTGAACTCTCGGTTATTTGCTCCGCTTTGTGAGGAAAACGACGAAGTCTTTACTCGGTTGCTTCTGCACACTGAAGTTCGCTGGATATCAAGAGGCTCTTGCTTAGCAAGATTTTCAGCTATTTTTGAATCTGTGTTGGAATTTTTACAAGAAAAAGATCTGAATTTGAAAGAAAATCTGAACAATTATAAAACAGATATTTATTACTTGACTGATATCGTTGGTATGTTGAACATTGTTAATTTATATCTGCAGGGTGACGATCTCAACTTGATTAAAACAAAATCTATAATATAAGCCTTTGTGGGTAAACTCATTCTTTATAAACAAAATTTAAGCAGAGAAGATTATTCACAGTTTCCGCATTTGTCAAAATTACCAGAAATGCTTCAAAAGACGATGTTATTTTACATATGTCACTCACTTAGACGCATTACACAAGGATTTTACTGAGAGAATTGAGAATCTCATAAATTTACAAATTCCTCAATTGATAATAAGTCCGTACAATATCACAGCCATGGAAGAAGCCAATGCGATTACGCAAGAAGAGTTGATTACCATCAGCGCAGACGAGGAGCTTAAGCAGAAGCTCAACCAAGGCTATGAGAAGTTCTGGTTGTAACGCAACATTAAAGCATTGTAATTATTAATTACACTTGATATTTACTGAATTTTATGTATATTTATTTTGTTAAATTTTGATGAGAAAATGATGTCAAGTTTACTCACTTAACCAATCGCAAATTTTTTAATTTGGTAAGTATTTTGTATCAATAGGAAAAAAAAACTAGAGATGGGAATTTTAAAGTAATTTGGCTAAGGGGGTCTGAGGTATCAGTTCATTTTGGAAAAGGGGTCTCTTGCCCATAATAGTTTGGGAATCCCTGATTTAGAACTATCGTGTGTACAGTCTGGAAAGTTTCGCCACAGGCCTTCCTCTTAATGACATGTAAAGTTGAAATGATATGAACTATCATAGAGATCGGAATGACTTCCTACTGCCAGGGAAGGCATTCAAAAGTTTATATATAAGGTTTCTATTTCCGAATATTAAATATTGCGAAACTGCTCCCCTATTCTAAAGCAACAATAAATAAATATTTTTCTCTGAAACGGTGTTTACATTTCTACCAGGAAATATTGAATTTATTTTTGGAATTTATTAACTTTTAAATACATTTTTTGTTTTGTTTATTTTAATTAAAATAAATAAGAGTTCTTCTTGCGCCTCACCGTCCCAGCAGCTGGTGTCACTGGGTTGAACCAACTCTTTTGCAGGATCCTGCATAATCATGCTGAAAAATAAGTGAGATTGATTTGAAACCGCACGCAATACTCATAACTCCAGAGTGGATATGAGTACGAGGCTGTGTGAGCAGTCATTGGAAAAGCCATGAAGCTCTGCATATAATGAGCCATAAAGTGTAACCATATGCACTGCACATTTTAAGATACAGGCTGTTTTGTGAAAACTAACATCACCTTGTAACTCCGAAACGGTTGATATGCCATAACATTTTTTGGTTGACTAGGTGACTCAGGCTGTATTGGGCATCATGGAGGAAACACCCTGTATAGAAGTGTCTTTAGAAGGTTGGATCCTTTTCGTAAATTAGGGCCTTTATTTGAAAGATGACTAAAGACTAATTTTCTTCTATTTCAAAATGTTTTTTTTTTTAAATTGGTCGTTTGAACTAAAATCTTACTTATGTATATCCGAATTGTAGCGGCCCATTCCTCAATTGGACCGTCATGACGGCGGCTGCCCTAAACGGGTGCCTAGTTGTCAAAAGAAAACCGAGCACATATTATGTTGGAAACTGTTACAGGTTTGCAGTCAGTCAGGTACGGACTTCTGCATTACGCCAGTGGCAGCCGAGTCCTAATCTAGTCTCTGGAAATTATTTGAGTTTTAAGTATATCAGTTCTTCAAGCTGACAGTGGCTCTTTCTGAAAGACCGCTCAGTTTCCCGCCTCAATTAAACGGGGTCTCTACACAGAGCACCACCTATGACAGAAGACATAGCAATTATGGGCGCCTGGCCACTACACTAATTGGCAATATTATTCCCCAAGGCCTT
This sequence comes from Dioctria linearis, assembly GCA_963930735.1. Taxonomy (NCBI): domain Eukaryota; kingdom Metazoa; phylum Arthropoda; class Insecta; order Diptera; family Asilidae; genus Dioctria; species Dioctria linearis. Next base: position 82,042,493 of record OZ005740.1, read on the forward strand.
ATTTTGAAGGTGTTTGGAAAGAATTGGGAAGGAGAGGTTTCTTCTTCACTTTTATTCTCTTTTCTCGCGTTCTCTTTGTTTGACGAAGAGTATTCTTGTGTGAAAAGTTTTTACTTTTACTATGACAACAATAAGAAATAGTTTTCCGCTGAAACTATGCGCAACGGTGACACATGGATACATTCAATCACGCTGCAGTATCCTCCGAACATTTCGTCATATCATAATTTTTACGTAGCCAACAAATCCCTTCCAAATAACAGCAAAAGTATCCAAATACCCTCCAATGGAGCTCTTCTTATATATCCAACTACGAGATTATGAATTTTCGCATCTAAGTATGTAACATTCTCAATAATATTCCCATTGAATTACCCAACGATATTCCAGGTATACTTTCACTCCTTAAAAGTCAAACCTTATTAATTGTTTATATACATTAAAAGATATCGTCTCTTAAGTGTCCACTAACAACCATTAAGTTAAGTAGAAGAGTACACAGAATAAACGGTGTTCAAATATACTCCAGTTGTAAGGGCGAATCATTCTGAACGTTCAATTGGTGTCATCAATAATGGATCACTTCGGTTCTCCCATACCGTGCCAACAAAATTCAACATAGACAAGCATTGCAAGGCATACGATAAAGGAATTGATATGGGTCATTAACTATTGGATCAATTGAGGACATCATGCTTGTTTTAAAAAGACGAAAAGTATTATAGCAGGAATAACATGAACTCTTCTTCTGCAGTTTAAAATGTTCATGGAATTTTATCCCGGCTATCACAAATGGACTTTATAGAAACTGTCACTGTTTTCACAAAATATAGAGGTCATAAGAAGTTCCATGATTTATATGTAGAATAATAGTGCATTTATTTTCAGTATTCTTAATGGAGGATTATGTTTTTGAGCTGTGCTATCATTTTATGCCGGACGATAGTTCAATAATAATAATCATTGCAGATTTAAATCATTTTGACTGATTGTGAAATACTAATAAAAACCGTACAAAGTAACTCCTACTTTGATTGAACCTGAACACCATATTTATTTAAAAAATAAATACTCGTTGAAGGGTATTAATACATATCTGTCGGCGGGATCTAGAGTTTTTTCATATTGAAATAATTTTTCTTTTAGTCAATAATAACCGAAAGATCTTTAAGAACATAGTAGAAGCTTATTGGTTGGTTCAGGCGGCGATCTCTCTCTGCCATACCGAGTTTCAATTAACACATTTAGAAGCGCCGTTTTAATATTACACCTTGCGTAACTATACGCCAGAGCGGCTGTAAGGTTGTTGACTGTTCAGTCCTGACGCAAGTCCTGTTAGTGAATGCTAGCTGATTCTTTCTATTAAGAAATTTAAGTGTGGAGTTGAATGAGTGGATTTACCCGTTAACTTCCTTCTTCCGTTAACTTTCTTCTTTATAGACGTCTTTGTATCCAATTAACGAGATGTTTGCAAGGGTTTGTGGCTAGCGCTGGAGAGTACCGTAAAACGAACTTGCCATTGGCAAATTCTGAAGGTTTCATCAATTTTTTTCGCAGCATAAAATTTCGAAAAATTAATATATTTTGGTATCATAATAGTATTTGACATCTTGTTTATGTAAACAAGTAAACGGATATCATATAGCTTAAAATTGGACAGAAAAATTCCCTTAAAGGGACTGCCAAAATCACCCCGGTTCTAGGGTGACTTTGGCAGGTGTATAACTTAAGATGTTTCCATAATTCTTAAACACAAAAACAGGTGAAACTAGGAGAAAATAGTAGAAATAAAAGTAGTTTAGTAATTTGAGAAGTTTTATTAGAAAACAAATTAGGAAAAATGTAAAGGTAGCTTATGAAAAAAAAAAATAATAAATAAATAACCGTCATCTTCACATTTTGCACATTATTAAACCTTGGTGACTTCGTGGCGTCGTACAAGTGACATACCGTGGCCCCTATAAGAGCTCCATTTTACTTTACATAATGAGTACAGGACATCATTATCATTATATTCTACCACATAGCAACTTAATGCAATGTATCCGCAAATCAATGTCTCTTCCTCAAGATTTCAAGCGCACCACCAATTTTCTCCTTCCGTACACCACTTAATCTATTCTGAACCATTTCACGAGACACTATCCACTTTTCACTCTCACTGACGTATAACAGGCCCTTTCTAATATCTTCTAGTGTTTCGATATCGTCATCAACCGTATAGTTTCAATATCTACGCGTTCTTAGTAGCCTAATATAATTTCGGGGCTTTTTAAAGCGACACATGGGCACCCGCTACCGAATCGTGTAACATATTGAACTATTCAGTAACTCCGCATCTCTTTACCATATCACTTCAACCGATCATCGGCACTAGCTGCCAAAGTCACTCCGCATGCTAAAGTAACGCTGTTATACGGTACCCAGCATTTGCAAAGAAAGAAAATTAGTGTAGGCCCTACTAATCAGCTTGTTTTAATGATACTATACACATGCCACATGGTTCTGGATATAGTGCAGCAGGTATACTTACGTTTTTCATCTGGAGTTTAGTTTGGATAGTCAATTTATGAAAATATGGTTCCATACAATTCACAGAGGTATACGAAAATGTGCAGCAAATAGCAGGACCTCTGTTCAGCCAGTCCGTTAGCCTATGGAAAGTAGTAAATAGTAACGTTCTGTGGAATAGCTAGACGGGTAAGCTCAACATGACATTGCCTTGCTATAAAGATTTAAACTTAAGAGGACATTTTAATGAAATCAACGGCTTTGATGAGAGCTTATTCCGCCTTAAATTTTGCTTTAACTCTTGTGATGCCACCCAAAAAAACTCACAGTATCTGCCACCCGGGTACCCAGGTACCCCGCCTACGAAATTCTTGGTAAGAGTCCATTGTAACTAAACAAAATTATATGCATTCGATCAATATTTAAACAGCTCTTTCCTTTTCGAGGAAGAACGAAGTTTACCCAGTACATGCCATTGAAACCTGCTAAATACGGTCTAAAAGTATTTTGGTTGTGCGACGCATGTAATGCTTATCCACTCAAAGGGATTTTCTATACAGGTAACCAAGGTAATACTCGAGAAGTCAATCAAGGAAAACGAGTTGTGAAAGAACTGGTCGCCGCTTACAAATGATCTGCTCGGAACATAAGCATGGACAGATTTTTCACGACCTTACCGTTGGCAGAGAGTCTTTTGTCATGAAAGCTCACTATCGTCGGTAGTTTGAAAAAAAAAAAACATTAATTCCTCAAGAAATGAAACCTTCGAACTCTAGACCGTTATTGTCAACGCTTTTTGGATTTCACGAGAAGGTTACCATCTGTTCGTATGTTCCGAAGAAAACCAAAGCGGTGATTCTTCTCAGTACAATGCACAATGATCCCACCAGAAAACAGAAATAATTTTGTTTTACAATAAAACTAAAGATGGCGTTGATACTATGGATCAAATGTGCATGAGGTATTCGCCGGTATATCGCCGGTGTTGCTGCGTACGTTACTTACTATGAAAATAATTATATGCTTACAAACAAAACTAACAGACGCATACTTTTTCTACGCCAGCTCTCAGAAGCACTAGCCATGTCAATTATAGAAGAGCGATTTTCTAACCAGCAAGTCATGCGAAATCATTCAACGAAAATCGCAAACGAAAGTTACTGTGAAAGGCCAGTAACAGAAGTGGTCACTGATAACAACGATCAACGAGACGCTAGTGGTAGAAAAGCTGTAGTTGGATCATGCTACATTTGCAACGAGCAGCCTATTCGAAAGAAGTCTTGCCTTGACTCTAATAAGCCCGTTTGTGATCAGCACATAGCAAAAATCATAAATTGTTTGAATTGTAATCATTGATTTACAGAAAATTCCATAAATAAACAATTTGAAATAAACATATATTGTTCTTATTTATATATAAATCCATATTTACTTATTATATTTTTACAACAAACTTTTTCTTTACGATATACTGTACGAAAATCATGCTTTTTTTGTCGGGGTACCCGGGTACCCGGGTGGCTCATACGTGTTTTTTTTTCAAATGCAAAATTTTTTACGTTAAATTTTTTTTAAATATATGTAGAGAGCAAATTTCGATGTAGAATCGGTCAAATCATGGGGATTCGAAAAGGTTTTTGCCAATCTTTTTTGGAAAAAAAATTATTCAACAAAACGTACGGCGATGGGTACCCGGGTACCCGGGTGGCAACACAAGGGTTAAGCAAACATGTTATCAGGAGATGGCAACTTAAAATATACAGTGTATCCCAGAATTTTGGCCTTTCGTCTATACCCAGTATTCCTTACCTAATATGAATCCAAAAAACTGAATGTGGGTAGTAGGGGTATATTGTGATGTTGGGCCCTTTTTTCCCTAACACCGTGAAATTTCTTTGTTATACAACATATAAATGTACCATTCAGCTCAGAGGACAAAAAACCTATAAGATTTTCAACGAATTGCGAGCCATCACCCTTCTCAAGCAGGCAGATATAGGACGTAAAAATAAGAAAATAGAAACTTCACAATTTTTATAAATTGTAACGATTTCCTCGGCAAAACACTTAATAACTGTTACATTTTCTTGCAAGATTTAAAAACGTCATTGGAATCGTGCACATGTAGCTACCTACATGCAACCGTTTCTCAGTTAAACCAGTTTTTATGATTCATTATTTCGGTAATAGCATACTAGAAAGGATGATACGTGTAAAACTTGAATATATGGGCGTAATTTTTCAAAAGAAGAACTTAATAGATCGGAGGAAGTGAGATGCTATATGTAAGCTCTATTATAAAACTGGGCCTATATTGTCAAATGTTGTTTGCAGAGAAGTTTAAGAGGGAGAATACTGACAATGTTCAAATATTATTTCAATTTGTGATAAGATGTGATACTTGAGTCTGCTCGGGACTCAATATCCGATATTTTTTGCCATTTTCTCAACAGTGAGAACTTTATTATTAAACGAAATTTACGAGAATATAAGATTTTTTATTTAATTATATAAAAGTAAAGTGCCTAACTAAAAACTTCTTTTAATCGTTTAAAAATAACTTTCTGTCCCTCTTCGAATTTATCATTGCTTTAAGCCCTAAGTAATGAACTCTCAAACCAAAAAAATATGGACAAGGAGTACAGCCAGGATTAATAATGCGAAATTTGGCTTATCACCATTTCTGTTTGGTATATATTGTTACGAGCAACAAAGTGACACGAGCAACATCTGTTGGAAATGGAAACAACTGTAGGTTTGTGACATCTTAGTAAACTTTGGGTTCGGAGAACGGAATATTCAGCAAGGTTCTAGTCTAATTTCTAGAGTATAAATACGGCGCTTCTCACATTCAGGAGACGATTCTTATTTCAGACAGTGCAGTGAACGAAGTAAACTATTTGGATTGCGATAATTAGTAGTACAGCACTACCGATAACTAAAAAGTTGATTTGATAATTATTTGTGAATGTTATAAAAGTAAACAGTAAAGTTAAATAAAAGAAAAACTTTTGAATTATATCTGAAATATTGTGTTTTAAATAATGAACTAAGGCCACGCTCGTAACAATATTCTAAGGATTGGAATTGTTTTGGATCCGACCATTTCCGATTTGGATAAAACTCCAAGAAATTGTATATAATCTAGCCCTGGTAGGGGATGGAAATTTCTTGGTTTTACGATGAAACGTTGTTTAAAAATCCTAGTTATTTATTTACATTTGTATATTTATATGGAATATTGGAATGTTGTCAAGGTACGCATCATAGAAAAATTTCCCTAGAGTCAGTGGCACCAATTTGTGCAACCAGTTCTAGGTATCGTTTTATAGGGATTGCTAGTAGTTACGCTATGGCGTTTCTGGCGCACTTTTTCCATACAAAAAGTGTCCGGAAAATTCCAACTATTTTGGTGGCTCTGGACCGAGGCTCTGGGCCCCTGGGGGGATTCCATCTAGTGGTCTACGTCACAGGGCCTGCCTGGGGGAATTCCTTCCTACCGTCTGGCTGACCGGGGGATGATATGAACTGATTAGCTGATCCCCATCAGCTGTTCAAGCTCTTGCCTTGCCTGATTTTTTTAATAAATTGAGGTACGGTGAGCAATTTTGAGGTGGTTCTGAGGCCGCTTTTGTACTGAAAATTTGGCATCTTGTGAAGGGGCGGGAAGCTTTATTAGTGGAGGTTGCTGGTTAAGTTTGATCTGGTCTTGGAGGCTACAATTTGACCTTGAGGTGCCCCCCTCCTGTGTCTGGGTACTGGAGGCTGAGAGCTTTAGTGGCAATATCTGATACTATGACTAGGACTGTCTGGGGTGTGTTGGACTGAGCTACGTTACCTATACCAATGCTTAGGTAGAATGTGTGCGGCTTAAGTAATGATGTGAAATACCCTAAGCGAATTTATATCGGGGACTGTATACTTGTCAGCTTGAGTTTGGTTTCAGTTGTTTTCGTTAGTATGAGTGCCTGTGGTATGTTGGGCTGGGCTAGTTGGTGGCTGAGGAAACTTTACCTAGGGGTGTGTGGATGTGTGCAGCTGGTGGATAAGAAATGTTGTGAAATTAGTGTAATTAGTATTAGTAATAATTCAAGTTAACCCTACAATATGCCAATAGATTCTAGAAGGTGTCAGTGGGGGTCTTAGAGGTGGACAAAATTTTCATCAGAAATCCTCCACGGGCTATGGTTCTCGAGATATTAGCGATCTTATCTTTGCTGGTATAATTAATAGTAGTAATAATTCAAGTTAGCCCTAAGATATTTTTTGTTCCTGCCAATAGTATTAGTACTAGGGGGATACAATTTTCATCAGAAATCCTCTATGGTTCGAGATATTAGCGATCTTACCTTCTCAGGTGATATATCTAAAAATAGATCAGGTGAAGCTGGTTTGGGGGTGAATGTAGGTAGATATGTTGACTTAGATATGTAATGGAAATTAGTAAATGCCTAATTTTTCTCTTCAGGTGTAACACTTCTAATTTGATTCTTTTCATAAACAAATTATCAATTATTAAACACATTCGCAGTCGAATAATGTAAACAAATTCGCACAGCAGCCGAGTAAAGTAAACAAATTGGGCGATTTATGAAAGATTCGTAATTTCTTTAGCTGAAAACAACAACAACCGATATTAATCTGTAGGATATGATGTCTTAGATGAGTAGTGGAAGTTATAATTGAAAATTTCTTTTGCTGAAAAAAACAACAACAACAACTATAACGTAAGTTGGGGATTAAAAATATCTTATAAACAAGACGGATCATGCTATGATATTCGATATCTAAAAATAGATCACGGTTGCTTCGAATGTTAAGAAACATGAAGTAATGGAAATTAAAACCTAATCAGAAAATTTTCGATGTAGGTGTGTGTATGTGTGTGTGTATGTGTATTGAAAAATCTTAGGTTTTATGAAAAATTGTTTTTTTATTTTCAATAAAATTTATTTTTGGGCAGGTTAAATTTAAAGCATTGATCACCTATGATATCAATGTAGGGTGATACCTACTAATATAATATGATATGTTGACTTAGATGAGTAGTGAAAGTTTTATTGGTATAGTAAAAGACTTTGCATCAAATTTTTGGTGATAAGGTGTAATGACATGACCAGTGTTGCTACTCGAAATCTTTCTAGAGGAACTTGTTAGCCTAGCCTGAAAGTGGTTTGAGCAGCAACCTCTGAAAAATTACATATTATCATTAGCTTGAGAGTGGGTTAATTAAAAGCATTAGCGAGTTATCATATTAATGTAGGATGATATGCCGACTTAGATGAATAATATAAATTAGTAATATAACTTCTTGCTTAAACAAATACATTCGAATAAAATAAACAAATTGATTTTTTGTTTTTTTGTGTCTGCGGCTGGTGAGCATTGGAAGGTAGCAGAGTTATTTACCATGATATCATAGTTCACATGAAGTTGATAAGAATATGATATTTTTATCTTCATACTATTGGGGCAGGTGCATTGTTTACTTAACATTAAGTTGAGAGTGGGTCAAATTAAAAGCTTTGATAGAAGAACGCTGTGTTATAATATTAATGTGGTATGATATGTTGTCTGAGGTGAGTAGTGGAAGTTGTATGGGAGCTATGAATAAGCAGTAAAATCCTAATCAGCAATCTCGCTGGATATTTGATAATTCTCCAAGTCCATAGTGAAGATCGTGGTGCGGGGTTGAGAGTAAGTACTGTAAGCTGTGTATTACATTAAAAGTTTTGATGGATGGTATTTGGTATTTATCTCCTCGAAATAGTGTTGTATGAGTATCAGAAAGGCTGAAAAAAAGTTGATAATGCTTCAAGTTCAATAGTGTAGACCCCGATGTTGAGAGTGGGTATTTGGAATGATATAATTCTAGTAGGATGTGGAAGTATTATTTATTCATCTTTAAATCTTACCAAGTCTAAAAAAATTACATAAGGAAAGTAGGTTCACTTCATCTGCAAACAACAAATATGGCTGAAAGCGACACACGGTGTCAGCAATAATCATTCTTGCTTCAATTATCACTATTAAGCGATGTGTGCCGCAGAAAATATATTAAGTCTAGCCTAGTCTAAAATATGTATTGTAAATAAAAATTGTATCATGGTTATAATGCCATTTATGGAAATAATTTGTTTTAACTGTATTATAGCTTAAGTCTAAAGTCGTTTTTTTTCTTTAGTTCAGCAAGCAAAGATTTCATAGATATAGATTGATCCTTATAATGAATACTCGTTATGCCTTTACAGCAATGTGGCTTTAAAATGTTCGTGGTGTACCATTTTCACAAATAACATCTCTCCATCTTTACTTTTTGCGATATTTGTTGGAATATCCTGATTTTTCGACCTGTTGGTAGGGGACAGTCGACTCGTTTTTGGATGAAAAACTTTCTTCTTTATTTCTGGAAAGCATCGATTTCATATATGTAGACTGAGCCTTATATGAATATTCTTTACTCCTTTCATCCGTATTCTTTAGAAGGTTTGTAGTGTCCTTAGAGCTCATGTTGAAATTATTGCGTAATTAGCTTGCCAAGAAACAGTGATCTGTTTGGGTAAAGAGCAAAATATCAATTGGAAAAACAAGTTATGAAACTACTATTTATATGTATTTGGCACATTGTCTTGACCTCTGACCAATGCTTTATATATTTCATAAAAGAATACGTCACCACCCAGCTCTGCTCTGGGGCGATAAATTATTGAAGTCGCCATGTACCCAAACCAGTGGCGGATCTAGGATTCCAGTGAGGGGGGCGCAACCACGGTTTAAAAATGGTATATGGTGAAAACTAAACACAAGTTTGAAGACACTCGCCACCACTAGCAAATGTCAAATGCACAAAATTTAACATTTAGGAGATACGACTTGAACAGATTAGCAAGTGACTACCACTCGCAACGAAGAAAGTTGCTCAAGGTTCTTTACCACTCCGAAAAGTCAAAGGGATGTTAGATTATTCATTTTGTTTTGGTTTGGGTGAAAGTGTAAAACTTCTCAATCATGCATTTTTGTTAATAAAACTAAGGAAACGTACTTTATTCAAATTCACGAATCATCATAAATTGTATCTTTGTAAAATACAGGAATTAAAAGTTTACATTTATATAAAATAGCAGTCACAGAATAGATGAAATACATACCTTGTACGTATAAAACTTCCTCCGCAAGTTAAGAAAGTGTGACTTCTTTTGTTTTTTATATTATTAAACCATGCTCAGGAGATATCCCATGAACTATGATCCAAAGCACGGCATGGCCAGAAGGTGATAAAAAAAGGAATTAGGGAACGTGAGAAAGGTGGCGAAGGTGCTGATGTATGTCACCATTAAACTTTCTCAGATTGCATGCCGGAAAAAAGACAATAAAGAAATTGTGATCTGTTCAGCTTAACATACTGGAAATATTAATGTCAAGAAAGCATAAAGACGGTGTGTCGTCGATGTATCGCTCCACCAAAAGAAACGGGAATGAAATAATGATGATCTTGTGTTAAAGACATAGAACAACTTTGGAACTTAGGTGTATTGAATTCGATGCGATTCGGTTTGCTCCAAGTGCGGATACTATCATGGTGGTTATTTAACGATCAATTCATGCAACTTAGTTTGACAGATGTGACGTTTCCTCTGTAGTCCCCAAGGGTGTCAAGGGAGTAAACGAAACCAAGGGTACTGTCATCGGCAAAACAATGGATGGGATTGAAAGTAAGGGAAAGCAGATCATTATTGAAAATTGAGAAGAGAGATGCAGAGATAGCAGAGCCCTGAGTCACCCCGGCATTTATTGGCTGAAATTGAGATGTAACGCCATCTAATATAATCCGTTTTAACCGACTAGATAAAACACTGTACATCCATAATAGAAGAGGAGGAGAGAGGCCCAGTGCTTCACGTTTGGCTAAAAGGGCTGAACACCAGACACTATGATAGGCCTACGAAATATCTAGGGTAACAATTTTGGACTGTTTAATCATATTGATGCTATTTTGTGTGGGCACTTGGTGAAACATATTGTAAATTGATGTAATTTTTAAGCAAAGTTAAATAATTTTCAAAACACTTGGCAATTTATGTTCCACTTTGGACTCACCAAAAATGAGAAGACTAAAGTTTCAACGTTCCCTATGAAAAGTCAGAAAAATAAAAGCCATATTGGCGATCGTTGAGGGTTTAATTAGTTTCTAGATACTTCATTAATTTGGAGTTAATAATAGATTTACAAACCTTTGAAAGAATCGAGGTAATTGCAATTGGTCGATAATTTGAGGAATCGCTACCCTTTCCTTTCTTGGGAGTAAGTTTAACGTGAGCTAGTTTTCAAGCAATTGTCAATTTTCCTGTTGAAAAAGACAAGTAGAATAGTTTTCGCAGAGCTTTAGCCAAGAATGAGGAACAGGTTTTATTTAACGGGGGTTGAAACTATCAGGACCTGCAGCTATTGAGACGTTGATCTCCTTAAGGACCTTGAACATATCTCTCGTATGGATGTGTATTGGCTATTGTACACATCTACAAGGGAGATGTAAAGTGTGTGGAAAAGGACAATTTAAAGTGAATCTAACAGCCTAAATATAAGTTTTATTCAGGGAGACAGCAATCACTTCATAGTAAAGTAGTGAAGGAATAGAGGAACTGCTGAAGTTCCTCCTGATAGTTTTGACCTGGGACGAGAAACCTTTGCTACCTTTGCGTCTTGCCAATATTCTAACGTTCTGGTCAAAAACAAATTTTTCTCTTTGGATAGAGTTTTAGTTCTGGACATGGATGCAATTGATAGGTGCGACAAGAATACTATTTCGCTTTTATTGCTTGGTTGTATCTATAGTTAAACCAAAAGCGATTTTGCTATTCTTAAGATCTGCTGTGTAACTACCGAATGTATTCACTCATGCCAAGACTTAAAATTGTACTAATTTCAACTGTGCATTCATCACCATCCCTTGAAGCAAAACCGACCGACCAATCAAATTCTCTAGAATACTGATTGAGACTTTCCCAATCTACAGATTTATTTTATTTTTATTTAACGTTTGGGCTAAGTATTCTATAAAAACCATTGCATTTTACGAAATAATAAAAAAAATTATTTAAAAATTTATCTCTTGCTTTAAATGTTACAACAATGCATAATTACTTGTTCGCCGTTGTGTAATTTCGCTGAATTTCTCTAATTACGAGTTATAATTATTTCTTTAAATGTTTGTTTTTCCACGCTGCGATGATAATGTTTTAAGAAGCCGTCTTTACATGGAAGGCTTATCAAAGACCCTCTGGCAGCTGTTGTCAATTAAAACAAACCTTCCATCGCGATAACATGAATAGGCTCTGTCTTGCTTCAAACACCCCGAGCAAAGAGACGCTCATACTCAGGTATCCGCCCTTCGTGTTTTCTCTATAGGCTTCAACAACCATGACCGAAGACCAAGGTGCTAGCTAGGGCCTGCGTTCCTAAATGCATCATATTGAACACTTCCAGAAATTGTTACGTTTTTTACAAAAGGTGCAGTAGAATAGATGTGAATCGTTTCGTTAGAAAAAGAAGATCTACTGCAATTTTTTTCAGTGCCACCTAGCTGGATCCGCTCGTGACCCAAACTAACTCTATATGAGAGCACGATACTTAGGGAAACATAGTACTTTTTTTCTAGGAGGAGCGATAGCACATTTTCTTTCTTGATATTTGAGCCTTTTATGTATGTGTGCCAAAAATTCTCTTAAGCGAATTTAAATCAGCTTGAACAAATTCCTCAGTATTTTCGGTACTCGCTCTAGTCGAGTATACATTTGATGAACAAAGCAAATCAGTTTTAATATCAGGCTAGCTCTAAGTTTCCTCTTGACGTTGGGACCGCCCTGAAACTTCCTAAATAATTGGCTGGCTGTATAACATCATAGATTTTTTTTTTGTATATTTTAACGTAGCATATAGATCACTTTTTTTTTATCTCCCCCAAACAACCATATCTATTGAAAATTTCCGTCCGATTAAAATAATTGTCACGATCCGTAATGAATCACTACTTTTTTTGTAATGTTGGCAAGCAGTACAGTTCCACTTCATAGGACCTTTTTGTCAATACAGCAGTAATTTTATCACTACTCGCTTAGATCTTTTAAACCTCATGATTAACTTACGCGATAATCGTTTCTTTCCAACGTGATCTTGTATAGCGGTCGACTCGAACGTGCAATTTTTAAAATCGTTAGGATGGAATTGAATTTTTAAATTTTTTTATTTTTACGATTCAAATCAAACCGTCTTTTTGGAACCTTGTGTAATGAATTTTATGAATTCGTTTATCGAATGCTTATAGAAAAATTGTAAAAAATTCAGAATAAATTCTGTATTGAACCGAATCGGGTGTGTTTATTTTTCCCCCCATTTAGATATTAAAGAATTTGTTAACTGGCACCGGAGCAGGGACAATTACAATATTAGCTCAAATTAAATTGTTGGCCGGGAATTATTAGCGAGAAGGAAAACGCTACGTAATCGAAGAAAAAATCTTCGTTCAACAATAATTCCCAGTCAAATCAAGTTCACTACAATTAATAATTTATTTTCTATTTGAAGTGAGTGTGAAAAAAACTCCTACCAAGAGTAGGCCGCTAACAATCTCTAACGTAGTGGCTAAAAGGGAACTACACGTCTTCTCCAGCAACTCTCTGCAGCTACGGTGTTAGTACTACGTGCAGGCAGCAGGCAAATAATAAAATAAATAATAAAAATAAATAAATCAAATAAAAAATTACATAATACCGCAGCAAGCCGAAAGTGAACGCATACGACTCTATCAATCAACACTCAAAATGTTGCATTTATTCTCTGAAAGTAGTCTTTTTAATGTAAGTGAATTTAAAATAAAAAATATTTTTTTCCTGAAGAAATAAATAAATTGAAATTAATGATAAAAATTCTTCTGCTGAGTGCAAATTAATTAAGAAACGTGTTTATATGGACAATTGAGTGACCTCCATAGTTTAATTTTAATGATAAGCGATCAGGGATATCCATATTGACGAGATCTCTCAGATTTCGTTAAGCGAAAAGCTCAATCTGTTTTATGGACAGATAAGGCTTCAAAACACAAATACAAGAAAATAAGTGCTAGATGCCCTCAATAGTGAGTAATACTTTTTTTGAAAAAACAACATTATGCTGCATTTTTTTATAAAATATATGAAGCATTAAGTTTCATTTGGCATTTGAATCAGAGAAATCAGTTGATCCGTTCTCGAGATAAGATTGAGGTAGTGAGAAGGCACAAAATAATCTAAAACAAGCGATTTAGGAAAGTGGATAAAAAGGATTTAGTACATTTCTGTATTTTCAGATGATACCTTAAGAAAAAATTAAGAAATCTCCGAAATTCTTATAAAAAATATCGCCAACAAAATTACATGCAATCCGGTGAGCAGCCGAATATATTATTTTTTCAATTTTTCGACCCTCTGTTTTGACTGCGAATCTACGTCGGCGGCTCTGTTCATCGCAATTGTGTTTAAGCCTTTAGCTACATACGCTCAGGCAAATCGTGCGACTTGTGCATGGCCTATTCGTACAATTTGCATGAGCGTGTGTAGCGAAAGTTGGAGCTTGAGTTGAGACTGAAATCTGGCATGAATGAAATCGGCCGAAACTATTGCATACAAGCAAATCTTACTACTTTGCTATAGAATTGAACTAGGCAAAATAGAATGTTTACTTTTGCCTCCACACGCAATGACCTTTATGAAAGCTTTAACTCAGTTCTATAGCAAAGTCGCCTGATTTGCCTACACAATAGTTTCGGCAGATTTCATACGTGCCAGACCTCAGTCTCAACTCAAGCTCAGACTTGCGCAACCCACGTTCATGCAAATCGTACGACTTGGGTTGGGAATGCCAAGTCGGACAATTTTCTGGAGTGTGCATAGCGGCCTTTAAACAAACATGTGTATGCGAACTTTAGCAACTATATCAGTATTTCGAGCTTGTGTTTCAAAAGTGAACTACATATATAATTGGGTAGGTATGTGGTTGGGGTAGCATTTGCTAACGTACCCGCGAGGTTATCAACTGCCGTGTCATTTCTCTGTTTTTTCTAAAGCCGCCAATTATGGACATTTACATTTGTAAGGTTTGGGATATTTTTTTAAGGCAACTCCGATCTTTGGATTATACTTTTTTATTGTTCACTCGACGTTTCGGGTCTTGTTTAGTACCCTTTTTAAAACAATTTTTCATCATACCAAAAACAAAGGTGAGAACATCAAATATCTTAATTGTACGCAATACTATCTTGTACTCTAATTTAGCTAACTCCTGAAGAAGGGTACTAAACAAGACCCGAAACGTCGAGTGAGCAATAAAAAAGTATAAACCAAAGATCGGAGTTTCCTTAAAAAAATATCCCAAACCTTACATCATAGACCCGATCAAACCAGCTGGAAAACTCCAATCAGCTGTAAACCATCATTTACATTTGTGTGTGTTAGAGTGATGTTGATGAAGCTGAAATTTTACCGCTAGTTGATGCTTCATATGCCTTCTCTGCATCTATCAACTATAGTCGTCCCATAAAAAGTTTGTGCAACTTAGAACCCGTCGGCGAAAAATATATCTGATATGAAATCTTTTCGAGTACAGAAAAGCCTTAATAAAAAATGTTTCGTCACTTTTCCTATAGGTAAATTTATTTTTATGGTATCGTTTCTAATTAATTTTGCGATAAAAACTTTCCCTTCTGATGAACACATTTTAATGTGCCACATTCTAACTAAGTTTTCTGTCAATAAGAAAAGTTTTTGTTCTTAATCATATTCTCACGTACTTCTGGGTGCCAAGTATGAGCAATCGCGAACTAATTCCTGAGGGATTGAGAGAACTCAGAAGGAATTAAGAAATAAGAATAGCATGTAGTTAGTTTCAAAGTTTAAAAAGAATTTCCCCTTTCGGGGTGTTCATAGTTATTAAACTAAAAAGATATCACATGCCTCTTTCAACTGTCGG
This sequence comes from Dioctria linearis, assembly GCA_963930735.1. Taxonomy (NCBI): domain Eukaryota; kingdom Metazoa; phylum Arthropoda; class Insecta; order Diptera; family Asilidae; genus Dioctria; species Dioctria linearis. The sequence goes on from OZ005740.1 coordinate 82,058,003, forward strand.
AAAGAAGACATTTATCTTTCTTTGCTTTTCTAATACTTTGATATTACGTCAAAGTACAACTAACGTCTTTGTAAGGAACTCTTCTAAAAACCTTTTTCACATCCTTTTAATGGTGCCAAATTTAAGATTGAAGAGTGAAGGCGGAAATCGGGATGCTTTCAGATGTTTTTCCATCAAGACAATTTTTCTACTTCTTAGATTGCTAACTCCCGAGATGAAATTGTTACATTCACTTTAACTCAACAATTAGCATTTGAGAAAAAAAGAACTGTTTAAGGCTTTTAACTTTTACGTTCTTTTCTAGTCATGGATTTCTTTTAGCATTGAATTGGATTTTAAATCTGACGATAAATGAATCCTATTTTTTAGAATGCCTGTCTTAGCGAGATAGGTAGGTATAGATTCATTTGATGACCTTCACTACCTTAATAAAGTGGAAAGGGAACGCTCAGAGAATGCGATTTCTTATTTTAGCGAGCACACAGGTAATGGCTTAAATTGAATCCCATAAAATATTTATGTAACATATGCATTGTAAACAGGTTTTAACCTCTGCTTAAGATAAGGTATAAGCGAGGACAGTCATGGCTACGATCACGACTACTCAATGAACTTATTCAAAAATCAAAAATTAACTGTACACACACATTGAGATAACAATCAGCAAGTTGTGGCTTTCTTCGTTGCATACCGCTCATCGGCTTAAAATCATAGCGTTAAGCCCTAGCATAACTATTATATGTATATCACACATTAAATATTACATGAAATAGAGTATTACAGTATTTCTTCTACCTTTATTCCTAACGTGGTAATTACAATTGGCGACGAGGATTACAGGTAACCAAGATAATCCAGTGGAAAAAATAATAGATCAATAGATGGTGGAGCACGTGCAAATGGCGGCATTGGCATTTTACATGAACTTGACCATCTAACGATGGATTGGTAAGTGTATAAAAATCGGCTAACTCAATATCTGTTGGCAAATGGCTTTCAAGACGAAAATAAGAAAAGAGCGGTACTGTTAACAACGATGACGGAGCTAATCTACAAATTGGTGACAGACCTCTGCTATCTGGAAGAAGTGGAAAATACCACATTTACGCAGCTTATAGCAGTCATGGAGAATCGTTTGAAACAGACGACATCAGCGTTAGTGGAAGGGAGCATTTCTACTATGCCAAAATGACAGAAAACCAAACTATTCAAAACTGGGTGAGGCAAGTGCGAAAACTAGCGGTTCCTTGTGAATTCAACACAATTTTGGACACGGTAATGAGGGACATGTTTTTTCTGTGAATGAAAAAAGGTCCTGTGAGGGATAAACTATTTATTTATTTATTTATTTATATATACATATGATTAAGTCGGCAAAACCAGGCAACAGGGTGATAATGCATTAAAAGGTAATCAAAGCTATAAGAAGAAAGATAGGAAAATCTTTAACTGCTGTGGGCTCTATAACCATACATCCAAGAACTGTAAGTACAAAAATTATATTTGTAATCTATGCGGAAAAAGTGGACATCTGCACAAGGTGTGTGCTACTAAGAACGGTGGATATAGGGAAAATAAAAAAAAACAAATTACCTGCTGTGCCAATAATTTAAAAATAGTTTGTTTACCTTAAAGTTCACGGATAATAAAAATGAGCTGAGTGCTACAATTAATGGGAAAAAAATTTCAGCAGAGCTGGATAGCGGTGCAGCTATCAGCTGCATGAGTTCAGATGACTATAAACGTTTTTTCCACACAGTGCCTTTAGAAAAGACAGGGGGAATTCTCGTAGGATATACAGTTGAATATTTTCAGCCAATAGGGAAGTGCTCACTACAAGTGAAATATGCTAAGCGAAAGCATGATGTAGTGTTTTGTGTTGTAAAGGGTGGTGGCGGGGCGATATTATTAGGACGCAGTTTTTTGTCTCTGTTTCAGCTGGAGCTAATAATTAATCAAATACAAGTGCAAAAATCAGTTCAAGAAATTTTTCAAGAGTATCCGGAAGTGTTTGCCGATAGGTTGGGAAAGCACAATTGTATTTATCGAAAGGTTCCGTACCCCCCCCCCCCCCCCCCCCCCCCCCCCCCCACAACGCCACCTTCCGTTCAGTATTATGCCAAAGGTAGAGACAGAAATCGAAAGGTTAATGCAGCAGGGTATTTTAGTTCCAGTTAGCAGATTGGGATACTCCCATCGCTCCAGTTCTGAAGACGGATGGAACCGTACGAATATGTGGGGATTATAAAATAACAGTAGGTATATCCCCAATTGGAGAATGAAAGGTACGTCATTCCCAGAATTGAAGATTTGTTGGAAAAGTTGTCAGTGGACCTTATTTCTCAAAGTTAGATTTAGGATCTGCATTTCAGCAAATCGAACTCAATGACAGAAGTCAAATTATCACTGCAATTTCAACCCATCTTGGTTTGTTTAAATATACGCGCTGCCCGCATGGTATTAAGACATTACCTGCAATTTTTCAAAAGTGCATCGAATCTGTATTGGCTGGAATTAAAGGGGTCGCGGCCTTTATAGACGATATTTTGATTGTTCTAAGATTGAAAACCGTACTAAGCCGACTCCAGGATGCAGGGCTCACGTTACACAAAAACTAGATGTGTGTTTTTAAAAAGTTCAGTTCGGTATTTAGGTTTTGTCATATCATCTGAAGGCTTAAAACCCTGTCCTGAAAAAACAATTGCGATCATGGAAATTAAAGCACCTCAAAACACCACTCAGCTAAAATCCTTTTTCTGAATGATCAACTATTATCGGAAGTTTGGAAATAGAGTATTAGAGTATTTCTTCTACCTTTATTCCTAACGTGGATATTACAATTTAAATATCTTTATCTTGGCTAGCTAAATAGTTTTTGAATCTAGATGTGGGCTTTGGAAGGCCTCGTACTTAGTTTATTTCCTCTGGATTGGCTATTTTTAGGAAAATCGTGTATGGCTAAAGTAAATAAATGTTCGTCCAGAAATTCTTATACATAAATATGTCTCCTTCTAAGGCAACCACCAAAACCCTCGAGATTGCTTCCCAACCCATGAAACAGAAATCTATATGTGTGCGTTGGGAGTCCGCCCTAAACTTTTCTATATTGATACTTATGGGAAAGTTCCAAACATTGATTTTATATATGCTATAGAGCCGAAACTACTATCCATACAGGAAAATAGTCTTCTAGTAATTTAAAGCTTGATTCCTTACCTTCCAAAGGGTTACAAATGCTATATACTTTACTTAACAAAATAATAAAATAGTTTTGAGTACAAAATAACCTTACCATTTTACGCTCACTAACTCTCAGCTGAGTAATAATTGTATGTGTGTAAGTGCAGCCGGAGACCGAATCTGTAAGTAGGCCCATTCTATACCATGACGGCATAGCGGCATATACAATGATTACTCAGCTGAGAGTTTTTCTTTGAGGAATCACAGTCATTTGGTTAAGACAACTTTTTTAAACAATTTTGTTACGAAAGGTAAAAAGATTTGATTACAATGAGTAAGATAAGAAAGCAACTCTAAGATTATCAGAAGATCATTTTTCCGTATGAATAGTAGTTTCAGTAGTAGCTGTTAAAATCAAACTTTGCTCAATCTACCATAAGAACACTGCGAATATTTTAGAATGTTAGGACTCCGTTGGGGCTTTCATTTGGTAGTGACGGAGTCTGTTTCCTGACATTTTGTAACATTTTATATACAGTAATATGAAGCCCACTTCAATAAAATTTTAATATCTGCAGAAGAAGATTTGTCAGTTTGTGGGTCAATTTTTGTGCCCACCGTCTTCAATTAATTTTATGTATTAATTTCTAATCGTTTTTAGCTAACTTTGTGTGTAACCAGTTGTTCGGTCAAATTTGCTAATTGTTTGTTTTTTGCTTTTCCGTCTGGTTTTGCAATTTTTTTCTTCTGTGTATTCTTTGTGACCTCCTTCCTACCGCCTTCTTTTTTAATTAACGGCTAAATTTCTGCTACTCTTCTATTATACAGTTTACACCAAAGTAGACTATTTATAAAGTATTGACACCTCTGTAAGAGGAAAAATTTCTCGTCAAGAAATGTCTGCTTGTGTAGGTAAATTCTTTAATCACGGACGCGAGTACACCGCAAAAAAAGTAGAGAAAAAGACGGATAGAATTCGTGAAAGCTCTTCCCTTTAAGTTCGATGCGCTAAAAGGTGATAACAAACTTTGCGTTGATGTTGTTTTTTTTAAGATTATTTGATAGCTCTAAGTATATTTTGTGAATTTTAAAGGAAAATGATAGCAACATTTTTAATCAATAACATTGGTTATAAGAAAACAGAAATTTATTCAATGATTACCTACTGTGCTATTTACTTTCACATTCCAGCCTAATTTGAAACATAATATTTTTTAGCGATTTTTCCTTTAAACAGTGAAATTAAATGAACTAAACTAAGTTCCCGAGTTAATTTGTATTTTAAATAAGTTTAGAAGAGGGCAATTATTGTTGAAAAGTGCATTATTAATAATAATCGAGTTATTGTTGCTTTAAATTCAGTGCGTATATAAAGTTTTCCAATTATTGGTGGATGGGAGTAAATTCGGTGGCAGCTTTTAAATTACTGAGTTGCCCCAAGTTTGCTTCTACCTGCTAGTATAATTCAACAAATCCTCATTGAAAATTTAGTATTTATTATTCGTCATTTTATAATTGCTTTCCACAGTTAAATGTCTTTTTTTAATGATACGTTTACCGATATTTTTCAGCTTCATATTCCTTGAGAGAATTTTGAGAGCGCATCACACAATCAGGAAGAATTCCTGAAATTCCTTATTCAATTGGAGCAAATGTTTCTACAAATGAATTGAATACTTTAGTTAATGCATTACTAGCAGAAGGCAAGTCACATGTTGATATTAAATTTGATTTCGTTGTATTCGGCGAATATCTAAGGTAAGATACATCATTTAAAAATGCCTACGACTGTTTAGCTGTTCGCAGTTTAAAACAGCTATGCTCTTGGAATGCAACATTTAATAGAATTCCGTTGATTGCGTTTATATTAGCAAGGGTTCTGAGGGAGGCATAAATTCTGTAGATGTTAGTACAGATTCAAAAAGATTTGCTACTGGAAGCTGGGATACTATGTTGAAAATTTGGTCCACGAGTGGGTAAACAATGCAGCAATGATTACTATTTTAAAAATAATAATTAATAGTTTATAAACTATTTCTATAGGTTTCGATGATGATCATGTAATAGACTCAGCAAAAAAATTTGGTCAGAAGTTGGAGTAACTAGAGTAAGTACCTTTTCGTTCTTTAAATATTTCAGTTTCCAAGAAAATTTCTCTTTCATTAGTAGCTAACAGTTTAGCAAATACGCTTTATTTCGTTCGATAACAACAATATGTAGTAGTTAACTATCATCTTTGACTATTTTCAGACACCCATTATGTCATTGCAAGGAATACGTAAATATAAATCTGGAGTTCAGTATAAGGACAATGAAACAATTGTCACTAGTTCATGGGATCATATAATGAAAATTTGGGACTTAAATCCAAAATCACAGGAAATAGATTTTCAGCTGATAAAAATTTAAGACTTTATGATGCGAGATCAAATCGTAATTTTTCCGTTTATAATTCGACATGATCTATAATAAAATGAAAATGTTTAAATGTATTTCCAAAGTGTTCCGTAGTGAAGAACATATATTATGGACATTCTCAATGGATTCAGACAATAAGATGGTCACCGGATTATGAATACCCTTCCGTTTTTGGTTCTTATGATAATCAAGTAAAGCTATGAGATAACAGAAGGTACACAATTATTCATAGTATATTTAATAAATTATTTTATAATATTTTTTTGAACAATTTTAGTCCAAAAGTACCTTTGTATGATGACCAATCATGGCGATAACGTTTTAGATGTTGATTGGTCTAATCCTATGAAGATAAATAAACTCTTGAAAATAATTTGTACTTAAAAAAAAAATTTTTATTTTAGTATTTTCACGTTACACACTGAACAATTGTTGGCACAATAATACGTGAACATAATGGGTCATGGGTGCCTTTATACCCTAGATGAAACCACTTCAAAAATCAAACTTGTACAGATGGGTGACCATACGATATTGCATACGGGCATTTATCTCGAGTATCATAAAAATTGGTCGTAGATCAATTCTAGCTTTACTTGTCTATGTACAAAACAAGGTGTACTTACGGTGGGTTAGGACGTAAATTAATAGGGAAGATATTTGGGGAAATTTTACACGTAACACATGAAGAAACTTCAGAGAGTTTTCTACATTAAAAGTTTTGTATTTTATATGTGAATAGAAAAGAAATATTGTAACACACAAAATAACTGAACTGTCTATAAACTTTAGATTTCTAGACAGGAAATTGGACAGAGATGTCTGGGTGCATGTTTTGCTTAAATTTCAGTATGGAAGTATTTATAAAGCGTATATGTTATTTTTTTTCCATAATATACTTTCAGTTGTATTTTTCACTACAGTCTAGAAACTTGAAATTATATTTATCTTCCGTTGATAAAACTAAAGCTTAATTTCAAAAATGGGGGTACACTAGAACGTTTATACCTTGTCATTAATTTACTAGTAAAACTTCATTTCAGAAAGTCTAGTAGCAGGTCAAGGATACTATTTGATTTTGACTCTGTGGGTGGTGCAGTAGGTCAATCTCTTGGATTGTATAGATACAGCCTCCTACTGAGAAGAATCTCTATTATCTAATGAAAGAAGTTGAACCTATCAGTTCCGTTCTAATTCAACAGAACGCTTCAGACGCCTCAATCATAGTAAATCTAAATGTTATTTTTTTCTTATATAGTTTTATTGGGACTATGCTAAATGATGTTAGAAAAAATATTTGTATATGTACGAAACATTGTTTACACCTGCCGAAGAAAACATTTTATGACTATTTTAGTTATAGGCTGACAATTGATCATGTTGTTTATTCGAAATTATAGGCATCCTGAAGCGCGAAAGAAAAATGTTTTGCAAATGTTTTGCCTCTCGCCCCAAGATTAATGTCTTTAGTCGACGTTGGAAAACTGTGTTCTTATTAAATTTGTGTAATGGCTAATAACATTAACTAATTATTCTATGGGTCAGAAAATCTAGCTTTTGTTTTTCTCATACCCCAATTATCGTTATCCATTCATATTGGAATAAGGGTAATCTTGAAGCTTCCCCTCTTGTTAGTAAATCAACGAATCAACTGTTTTCTAAAGTACTAAGGATTTACGACAAATATCGCCGATGATTCAAAAGTACTAGTTATAACAGTTTTCGAAGAAGAGCGTTTGTTTTTTATCGAAAATTTATTGATTTTTTCTTGTAAGTGACAAATAATGAAGACAGTGACAATCAATCTGATTCAGAAGAGCATTCCGATGATCATAGCGAAGAAATATCAATTCAAGATGAATCAAGCGACGAAGATAATGATAAGGAAAATGCTTTAGATGACTAAAGTTTATATGAGTTTATAAGAATAACTAAAACATTTCAAACTTCATAACTTAAAAGATAGAAACTCATTGGTGACAAATTACGGAAAATCTTACAATTAGTATGAAAAAAAAAGAACTTTCAAAGATTCCAGATTATTTTTTATATAAATCAGAAATAATATTTGTGAGTAGACATATGTGTATAATTTAGAGTAAAATTAACCGATTTAGATAACTGTCCTGGCTCCATAGTGGTCATGTTAAACAAGCATTTCCTGTTCATTTGTCTGGATCTTCAATTCCAGCTTGAGTTATTACAGCAGCAATACTCTTTTCCAGATCAACTATTGCATTACCCATATCAGTTCGTGAGATGATGATATCCGGCATAAATTCAAATTTATCCTGAACATTTTTAAGAAGATTTTGGAACTGAAAAAGAAAAAAAAACAAACAAAAGCCAACAAAATCTACTTCAGGTCCTCACACAATAAATTTAGCTGGTTGTTCAAATGAAGAAGAAATTCAAGCCTAGGACACTTTTGATACATACGTATATCGTCAGTTCCTGCATATTTTTATACCTTAGATGAAATCTATGAAATTTAGGATTTTTACGTATACTGTGAATACGACCAGTCTCAGACAATTTTAATGTACTGAAAAGTTCTTCAGAATATGAAGTCCTATAAAATTGGTTATAGTAATTTTTTCTGTCCGACCAACCGTTATAAAAATATATGTTTAAAAGATCAGATTAAATATATTATATAGCTTAGACGATCAAGCACTTGAACCGTGGAAAATCACGAATTATACATTACAGTACTCTTAGTTTGCACATTAAATTACATATATTACATATATTTTTATTAGGGGTGCTTTTGACTCACCACTTTTCCTTTTATTACACTTTTTCTTTATAATTACAATAACTTCTTATTACCACACTTAATAGAATCAACATAGACTTATTGACACATTAATAGAATCAACATAGACTTATTGACTAATGTAACAAGCAAACTAATTACAATCACCAATTTTGTATATCTAACCACTGTAATAACCAACACACGATTTTTTTCCGAACCGAACCTTTTCGAGTTTTCAACTTGAATTTTTAAAACCGACTGTGTCGAGACTTAGATTTTTCAATCGTAAGTCTCTTCGTTCATGATAGGAAAATGCTTAATTAGCATTCCTATCCAGAGAAAATTATTTTACGCTGGGCATGTTTTAAACATGCCCAGAATTATCGCGACGAACGATGGTTGAAATTGAAATTTCATATTTTCATAAATATCAACCATCGTCTTGCTACCGTGCATACATTGTTGCGATCACAATGTATGCAGCTCGCGACAATTTGCTGATAAGAGCTTTTTTCGGTGAAGACTTGATGGCTTAGTCTTCACCGACGTAAAATTTTCATGCGCCCGATATGTATGTATGTATATATGTACATGCATATCGTATATACGACAAGTCTTACTGAAGGTAAAATTTGTCGTGGGGCTTTTTTTTATCGAAACGACTTGGGTTGAAATTCAAAACTTTTATTTTTCCCAAGTCGTTTTGTGGGATAAATATGTTGAAGGAATGTTGCGCGTAGTTGAAGAAATTGCTGATGCAACTTTCTTCGTATGCGCAAGAGATAAGCCAACCGTGATTTTAGGCATGATTGGCTTATGAAAATTGTGATTTGTTTCTTGATGCCTTATGTATACATTTTGTATATGTAACATGCCTTCCCCCTACAAAAAAGAGAGTTATTCTTGGAAGAGGAATAACTCTCGGGGTAAGGTGATGATAAAAATAATTCTGTGTGGACCTCTTAGATTTTGAATTTTCTTATCTGCACCTCATTAAATTTCGCTGATTAAGGGTTAGATGCTTTTACTGATGGGGATCTTTACCGGGAAAATTCTTGTAGGATTCATTGACGTATCGGTCTTCAGTGTGAAAACAGTCGAGATTGTTTTTTTGTTATTTTGAGCCTATTCACCGAGAGAGGAAAGATGTTGTTTTCTATAAAGTTAGAAAAGGAACCCTGGAGAAGTTCCGCGGGGTTGACCTCCACGTTCTATTCTCTGTACGTGTTGCGTGTTTCCCCCGGGTAGCAGGGTCCACTTCGTTTGGTGATGCTGGAGGATGGGGAGCGTCCCAGTACCGTATGGGGTGCCCCGGCCGTAGCTGGGACCTATCACCGGCTGTTGGTACCCTTGTTCCCTCACCGGGGGCAGTCTTTGATGGCCGCAGGTAAAAAAAATTTTGTTTTTGTTCTTTAAGCCAGTCCTAATTAGTTTTTTTTTTGTTTCAGGCGGCGTTTTCTCTCTCGTCGCTATGCATGGACTTTGTATGTGCTGCCACGATGTTTTTGATTCCCCGGCGACGAGGTTGGCGAGGGAGTTCACCGCCACCCCTCCCCTTCCCGGGACCGGTGTGGTTAATTGGGACGACTCAGATAGCGATTAGGTCCAGCACGCTCGTCCAGCCGATTTCACTGCACCGATCGCTCAGTGTGGCTATTTTATGTTTTTTTTACTACAAATTTGTATCTTTCCTGTCTTCTTTTTCTTTTCCTTATTTTGAAAATAAAATAATAAAATATAAAAAAAATAAACTACAGAGTTATATTTTTGATGTGAGTGGTTTGCTTTTCCTCTTGTCGTTTTTTTTTGGTTTTTGGCTTAGCGTTGATCGGTCTGGCATGAACTTTTGAGTTTACTTAAAATTTTCTATTCTCCTTGCTTGATTATTTTCTTATTTTCTACTTATGGTATTTATTAGCCTAGGTAAATATTCAATTTCTATTTTATGTTCTACCTTAGTGTTAGTGGTTATTTTGTAATGTTCTAATGCTAGGTTAATTATACTTGTAATTTCTAATTTCTTAACTGCTATTTATTATAAAAATTTGATTACAAGGGGGTAGATATTGTTTATATACTTATGTATTTTATATTTTGCTCTTATACCTATCTTATTTATTTATGTATCTTTCCCACTACAAGGTGTGGTAAGGACGTCTTTTCCGTCTTTTTCTTTGTGTATTTATCGGTATCTATTATATACGAGTAAGGCTTGCTGCCTGTACTCAATCTCGACAATTTGTAAGGTCAGGCTTGAAATTATTTCCTGCCTTAGTTGTCTCATTAGTAAATCATCAGTGATGTTTTGCATTCTATTTACCTGGAGATTTATTTGACGTTGTCTTTCCTGCAGAGATGTCAATGGCTTTTGAATTTGCTGTAGTGTAGTTTTGACTACACTGATCTGCTGTCTTTCCAGGTCGGCTAGTGCTTTTGTATTTGTTTCGAGCTCCTCGAGTCGACTGTGAACTTCTTGTTCATTAGTGCTGTCCATGGTCCCGAATAGGTAGTGCATTGCATTCCCTATTCCATCGAAGATAGATCTTGTTGATCTTGATTTTGGGACCACTTCTCGAATAACACTTGTTCTTCTCTTGATTTTTTCCAAGAGAGAATGAACGTGTTTTTGTTGAACAAGGCATAGCTCATCCTTTTGAGAGCGATTTGAACATAGTCGGTGAACTAACTGTTCCGCCTGTTCTGCCATGAGCGTCTGGTTGTCCAGTTCCCTTAGATTGATCTCTGTTAAGATGTTCCATGTACTATGGTAGACTCGTAATTTTCCTAGATCCTCATACAGTATTCCTGTATTGTTCAGGGGACTTATTGTGTAGGGTTCCGTTTGAATTAGTCCCATTGCCAGATGGAAACAGCATATTAACACCAATATGTGCTTCATGTTCTGTAGAAAATGAAGGATAGGCTTCGTTAGTCAATTAGTCATACTGGGAGCTTTTTGTGGTAATTCTAATAGCACTTAATTTAATTGTAGAATTTAGTATGGACTTAACTTATTTGATAAAGATATATGTACCAGTATACTACTCATAATAGGGCTTCAAACGGTTGTTGTGGACGACAACCTGCCGCTTGCCTATTTTTATGGTAGTGTTTGTTGGACTGGGTACATTGATTACCGTATATGGGCCAACCCAGATTTGAGGCAGTTTGTGTTTGCGGCTTTCACTTTTGAGGAGGACTTTGTCCCCTAAGTGGAAAGTGAGAGGCCTGACTGCTTTGTCGTAATATGCCTTTGAGCGTTGTTTGCTGGCTAAGATATTTTTGCGAGCCGTGGCATACGATTTTTGGAGTCTGTATTTGAGCATATGATAATAACTTTCGTGGTTATAAACGGGTTCAGGATCCCGTTTTAAATTAGTTGGGACATCCGCTGTGAAGCCGTAAAGGCAATTCATCGGAGTTAATTTAGTACCCTCGTGTACACTGTTATTGTACACGAATGCAGCGGTTCGTAGGAATTGATCCCATGTTTTAGGATTTTCATCTACGATTGTACGCAGATATTCGATTAATGGTCTATGGGCACGCTCTAGTGCTCCATTAGACTGTGGATGGTATGCGGAAGTCTGTAACTTCTTTACTTTTAGGAGTTTGCAGACCTTCTTGAATAGCTCACTCAGGAAATTACTTCCCTGATCGGTGACTATTCTCTTTGGAATGCGATAACGCGTGACAATCTCATTGAAAAAGATTTGCGCCACCGTTACTGCTTCTCCATTAGGTAAGGCATACCAATCGACAAATTTGGTAAGGTTATCTTGAAAAGTTAAGATATATTTATTACCTGATATGGTCTCTTCTAGTGGACCTACTATATCGAGGTAAACCTTGTCGAAAGGTTGTTCTGCGATGTCCGTTATTACCATGGGCATCTTGAATTGTGGAGATGCTTTCATTGTTTGGCACTTATGGCATTTTTTTATGTACTTTTTTATATCGCTAAGCATGTGTCTCCACCAGTACTTGCGTCTAATTCTTTTATAAGTCTTAATGACACCCTGATGGCCAGCGAAAGGAGAGTCGTGATAATCCTTTAGGATTGTTTGGACTTCCTTGGGAGTCGTGATTATCTCATATGCTTGACTGGACATATTTCTTGTTCAAGCGTAGCCGGGGGTTGTATTTGTGCCTCTGGGGGTTAATTTTCTTTATGTTCCGCTGCCGTGGGCTGCGCTTCAGCGCTTGGGCTCGTACTGGCCTCTTGGGCTTTCTGGTTTTGAGCTCTGGTCACGGCGAAGTAATGAGCGGGTTTCTTTGTTTTCTTTTTATTTTGGAAATTATTTTCTTCCACATCAGAGTCCATAGTGTGGTGCACTTGGGCTTGTACCGTTAAGGTATTGCCTGTATAGTCTTCGTTTAATACTTGTGGAATGCGGCTTAATGCATCCGCATTGGTATTATACTTCCCTGGTTTGTATTCGATGGTGTAATCGAACTCTGACAATTTGTGGTGAAATCTCACCAAACGGGAAGTTGGGTCTTTAACATTAAAGACTCCTTTGAGAGGCTTGTGGTCAGTGTAGACCGGCCTTGGAGGTAGCATCGGAAATTTCTAGTTGCCCAGACTATAGCCCATAACTCCTTTTCAATAGTGGAGTAGTTTTTCTCGGCTTTGTTTAGCGTTCGGCTTGCATAGGCGATAGGCTGGTCTTTTCCCACTTCTCCTTGGGAAAGCACAGCGCCTAATGCTTCGTTGCTGGCGTCCGTTGTAAGATTGAATGGTTTAGAAAAATCTGGATAGATTAATAGTGGTGGGGAAATTAGGGCATGTTTAATGCTTTGAAATGCTTCGTGGCATTTCTCGGTCCAAGTGAATTTTACATCCTTGCGGAGTAAATTCGTAATTGGACGAACTATTTTTGAGAAGTCCGGAATGAACTTCCTGTAGTAATTGGCAAGTCCTTAAAAGGGCTGAACTTGCCGTACTGTTCTAGCAACAGGGAATGTTTGGACGCAGGCCGTTTTGCTGGGGTCTGGTAATGCACCTTCGCTAGAGCATGTGTGTCCTAGATAAACAACTTCTCGTCGTAGAAACTGGCACTTCTCTGGCTGCAGTTTGAGGTTATTCTCTCTCAATTTGTCGAAGACTTTTCTCAGTTTATCATTGTGGTCATTTAGGTTTTTACCGTAAATGACGATGTCGTCAAGATAAACGAAACATTCGAGGCCTTGTAGGCCTGTCAGAACGAAGTTCATGAGGCGCTGAAATGTAGCGGGAGCTCCTTTGAGTCCGAATGGCATACACTTAAATTCGTAGTGCCCGTAATTAGTGCTAAAAGCGGTCTTATGTCGATCCTTTTTGTCGACGGTGATAGTCGTTGGCCAAATCGAGAGTGGTAGGGTACCTGGCATGACCTAGTTGGTGAAGAATATCCTCGATTCGTGGTAGCGGAAAAGCGTCGCCAATTGTGTTTTAGTTCAATTTGCGAGAATCGACAACGACGCGCCACCTTTTTTCACCATCGGGTCCCACCTTTTTGGGGACTACTAATAAGGGTGAATTCCAAGGGCTTCTGCTAGTTTCGACTATCCCGTTGTCTAGCATTTCTCTTAATTGCTCGTTGATTACTTGTCTCTGGGTCTCTGGTAATCGATAGGCTTTTTGGTTTATTGGGGCCTGATCTTGTATTAATGGAATGTTATGGGTGATAGCGTTTGTATATGTAAGCTTATCACCTTTAAGGTAAAAGATATCATTGTACTCATAACAGAGTTCGGATATCGAAGCTTTTTCTTCCGCATTTAGATTTGGGTCTAGCCTGTTGACTCGCGGAGTATGTGTGGGATCTTCCTGATCCGGAAATAAGTATCTTACGTGTTGTAAGATAGCTGTGTTTTCCGAAAAGCTTACGTTTCTTTTCTCACTTTGTGTAGCTGGGTACTTACTATCTGTTTTACATACATTACTAGATGGCAGGGAATGGGCTTCCTGTAGTTTTAATGGTGGAGTACCATGTTTTATGGGTACTTTTGATTGGCCCGAGTACTCGCACGCATTCGTATTTTGGCTTATTGGCCTTGAAAAATTGGTTTTCTTAATACTATTTCACGGTGGAGCCAACTTTGCCTTCAATGAGGTCTTACGGATCTCGCACGCGTCTTTTATCGGGCTCATGGGCCACTTTTCATTCTTAATACTAATTTTATTAAGTGGAGGAGTCGACTTTGCCTTTAAATAGGTCTTACTGAGCTCACACGCACTGTTGGTGGGTTCTTGGGCCAAAGTGGTTCCTTAACACTAATGTTAGTAAGTGGTGGAGTCAACTTTGCCTTTAAATAGGTCTTACTGAGCTCACACGCACTTGTGATGGGGCTCTTGGGCCACTAATGTTTCTTAACACTAACTTTGTTGGGTGGTGTAGTCGTCTTTGCCTGTGAATAAGTCTTACTGAGCTCACACGCACCTGTCGTTGGGCTTCTTGTCCTTGTGGTTATCTTACATCTAGGTATATTGGGTGGAGGAGTCAGCTCCATTTTGCTTGTCGGCCTCTGGAGCCCGCTCGCATCTTTAATTCGGCTATGGGGCCATGTAAAATTTTTGTAACTTATTTTCTTGGACGGTGGAGTCATTTTTGCCTCTACTCGGATCTTACTGCGCTCGCACGCGTCTTGTATAGGGCACTTGGGCCTCGTTAGTAGCTTATGTCTAGGTATTGTGGAAAAAGAAGTCTTGCCTGACTTCTGTTCCGCCTTGGGAAGCTCACTGATGTTCGTGTTACTCGCTTGCGATTTATTCGGCTTGAGAACGTATTGTGTATAAGTGGCTTCTCCTATTGGGAGGACGGCGTAGTCATGTATAGGGCGCAGTTGTAACAAAAAACTGTTGATGACTACTTGGAAATTGTTAATGTTGAGTATGGTAACTAGCACTGTTTCTTTCCCAGTAGGGAGTAAACTGTTGGCCAGGAAGACTCCATCGCCTATCTCTTTCGATAGACAGAGCATTTCTTCCTTCAATTGCAACGGGACTGTGGTGATCATTTGTGACCTAGCAGGTATGCATATTGGTTCCTCTAAAGTAACCAGATGCTGCCTCATTTCGCAGGTTTCTTGATCACCCAGACAACTCTTTTCGCATTCCGTCGGCTCTTGTTGAACCTGGCAGCCAGCATTACTCTTTTGAGATGCCTTGGAGACACTGCATGTAGATAGCTTAACCTGTTTAGGTTCCATCTTTTCTGCAAGTGACCTCACTTCGACTGCTTTTCTGGAATACAGCTTCTCCGTTTTGCATGACAAGGGCACAGTAAACTCTTCGGGATTTGTTTCCGTACAAGGAAACTTGAGTGCTTTATTTGGGCCTTCAACATTACAATTGTTTGATAGGAAATCGTTTCCTAATAAGCCGTCATCGGAAAGACCTGGCAGGTTTTGCACCACCTGAAACTTGCGGGGAATTTTATTTTTAAAATTGAAGTTGCCCTTGCAATTTCCCAATGTCTTTCCGGTTCCAAAAGGGGTCTGTAAAGTGCATGCCTCATTGGAATTAATTATTTTGAGGTCTTTAATTGCTCTTTTCGTAATAATACTAACCTCAGCGCCAGTCTCCACTACTAGTTTTGTATGGCCGTTAAGGCTTATGTCCAGTGGAATTTTCACTGTAGGGACACCGGATTCGGGCGCTTGAGGTGACCCTTTTGATTTGCGTTGTGGGTTTATAGTCGAGCCGGGGAGTTTTGGGTCGACTGCATGTCGTTTCCCTGACTCCGGGCTTCCCATTTTTTCTTTTGGCGCAATCTTCGTCTGCTTGTCCTCGGCGACCACAAAAGGTGCATTTGAGTCTTATGTTGAAGACTTGAGGACTTTTTGTGTTATGTTGCTCTTGTGTTGTTCTGTTGGAGAGGCGTGGAGGAACAATCTGTTGCGTTTGTTGTGTTTTTCTGCAATCACGGACGTCATGTCCATAGATTTTGCAGTTTGAGCAGAAAGGGGTGTTCTTGCGCTTAAGGCAATCTGAATACGTATGACCCTTTCGCTGGCAGAAATTACACGTGATGTTACGGACCAGTACATCTGTATCCGAGTTTCTGGCATCAGTGTTTGTAAATGGCCTTTGCCGTGACTGTGATGAACCTGGATTATTCACATTGCGTGAAAACTGATTTGGGTTTGGAGCTCGAGGTGATGCGAACATAGGTGTAGATGGCATTTGATAGTAAGGAGCTCTGTAGTAAGCTCTCACTCGTAAATCTGGGTCTACTGGAGCCATTGGAGGGGCTTGTGCCAGAGGACTCTGGACGAATGTAGCACCTTGCTGTAATTTCTCCATGTCCAGGGCTTTTTGAATTAATGCTTCTAAATCACCTTCTCCCTGTGTGAGTAAATATTGACACAAATGTGGATTAGTTACTCCACTTTGAAGAGCATTTTTGGCGAAGTCCATTAGCTGTGTTTTCACCGCCGGGACTGCCTCAGCTCCATACTTTTGTGTCGCAGCCTCATTGCAGATCGTCAACAGCTGCTTCAACCTTGTAGCAAAAGCAGTGAGAGATTCCAATGGGTTCTGGCGTGTGGTGAGACTTATCAAGAATTGGTGAATAGATTATTCACCAATTCTTGATAAGTCTCACGGGGAAGGTATGTTCTGTTCAAACGTTCCTCTACCTCAGTGAATGAAGTAGGGACGTCTGAAGCGAATAGCTGATATGCATCACCTCTTAATCTTGTGTGGAGAACCTGTAGGAAAGCCACCTTTTCTTCATCGTCAAGGCACTGCATAGTTTGCTTGCAGCAGCCGATGAAGGTCTGTAATTCACGTCCCATTTGTGGGGTATTTTCACCCGAAAATAAGGGGACGAGTTGAGCTGTGAGCTTAGCTACCTTTGCGTAGTCCACCATTTTGCGTAGTCTATTGACTGGAAATTTAAATTTGGATGGACTAGCTGGGCTTGTTTCTGGGCTGACTTCCGTTAAAGATTCTTCGAGCCAATCGATCAGCAGGTCTTCGGGAGTTGGTTCAGCTACTTCACCGTCACTGTCACTATCACTTTCACTGTCACTTAACCTAACACTCTTACTCTTTTCTAGATCTAAACTGATTGAGCGTCGAGATTCGGAAAACTGTTCTAGTTCCTCTCGGAACTTTATTGTTTTTTCCTTTAAGGTATTTAACTTGGCGAGTCTGGTCTCACGCTCTGTTTTTAATTTGTGATCTAAGGCGTCACAATGGGTAATCGTCAGTTTATCCGATTCCCGCGCTCTCTCGTATAATTTATTTAAAAATTTAGCTAAACTTACTTGACTATTCGGACCTGGCAGAACGGTTCCGCTTCGGAGTCGAGGTCCTGTTGGGCAAAATTCAGCAGCAGATGCTGTACTTTCACCGGGGTGCTGTATTTTTGCACCGGGGGCTGATCCCGCGTCGGCTAAAGATGGAGAATTTCCCCTCGCTGCTGTTTCTGTTTCCTGCTGAGGTAGAGCAGGATTGTCGGCTGGCATATGATGCGTTGTTTGGTGAAAGGGGGGCTCCTTGCCTGCTTAAGTCCCTTTGCTGTAATTGAGAGGGGGGTTTCTTTAACCGCCTTCGAGTTCCCTCTGAATCCTGGTCGGTTGATTTCGGTTTGTTTTGCAGCTGGGGGGCCTTTGGGCCGTCTTAACTTCCCCTGGATCTAGTTGAAAAGGGGGCTTATGAGCCGTCTTCGATTTCCTCTTCAACTCAGGACCGTTGACTGCTAGCGTTTTATAGATGAGCGCTGGCTGCTAAAAGTTCAGGCTGCTTATCGGGCTGTGTCCTGGCTGCTCAGTATTCGTCCTTCTGGGGCAGTTTGAAATATTTTCCACTTCCTTCTTTGGACTGTTCACTTTTATCCCTCGGTGGTGCCTGTGCACTAATTGGGGTGAGCGCTTGCCCGCCTGGAGCAGAGGCGCCTAGAGATGGTATCTACCCGAGTGTTGGGGGTGACTTGGCCTGAGTGGCTTAGTCAATGGGACCCCTTAGGTTCGAAGGATTAAGGCTTTTCAAGCTTTTACGATCGTTTTGACTAGATCAAGCTTCCTCAATCCTACCGGCTGCGCCAATTTGTTACATATATTTTTATTAGGGGTGCTTTTGACTCACCACTTAACATGCACTGCATATATCCAAACACTGAGGTTGTTGTTTTTGTTTTCCTTTTATTACACTTTTTCTTTATAATTACAATAACTTCTTATTACCACACTTAATAGAATCAACATAGACTTATTGACACATTAATAGAATCAACATAGACTTATTGACTAATGTAACAAGCAAACTAATTACAATCACCAATTTTGTATATCTAACCACTGTAATAACCAACACAAGATTTTTTTCCGAACCGAACCTTTTCGAGTTTTCAACTTGATTTTTTAAAACCGACTGTGTCGAGACTTAGATTTTTCAATCGTAAGTCTCTTCGTTCATGATAGGAAAATGCTTAATTAGCATTCCTATCCAGAGAAAATTATTTTACGCTGGGCATGTTTTAAACATGCCCAGAATTATCGCGACGAACGATGGTTGAAATTGAAATTTCATATTTTCATAAATATCAACCATCGTCTTGCTACCGTGCATACATTGTTGCGATCACAATGTATGCAGCTCGCGACAATTTGCTGATAAGAGCTTTTTTCGGTGAAGACTTGATGGCTTAGTCTTCACCGACGTAAAATTTTCATGCGCCCGATATGTATGTATGTATATATGTACATGCATATCGTATATACGACAAATCTTACTGAAGGTAAAATTTGTCGTGGGGCTTTTTTTTTATCGAAACGACTTGGGTTGAAATTCAAAACTTTTATTTTTCCCAAGTCGTTTTGTGGGATAAATATGTTGAAGGAATGTTGCGCGTAGTTGAAGAAATTGCTGATGCAACTTTCTTCGTATGCGCAAGAGATAAACCAACCGTGTTTTTAGGCATGATTGGCTTATGAAAATTGTGATTTGTTTCTTGATGCCTTATGTATACATTTTGTATACATTTTGCATATGTAACATTGCGAACAAATTTCATGTACATTAAGCCCCTTTGCCACGACAAGGCGGTACCGCTTTTAAGCACACATTTTATTATGATAATGTCCAATGTGCAAAAAAGGGGGAGAGGTGAACATGCCCGGACAATGTGCACGAAAGATACAGATACGCTAGACTTTCGAAAGCAGAAGGTTATTAGAAATTGGCTCTCAAAATTAAAATAATGCAAAATTATACAGAGTTTCAATTTGAATGATCTGTTTGAGTGCAACCACTGATTTCAAAGCGTCATTCAAAGTATTCGGGATTGTATTCGACGAGGATTTCATAATATACATAGAAAAGGTAGGTGACAGTTTTTAAATTAGTTGCATATTGTAATTGCAATATTACTATGTATTTTCGATATACATAGTAGTTTAGTTTGATAGAGAATTTTAGTTAAATTTTTAGAGTTCTGGAGCGAGAGTAATTTGCGAATGTGAGTCTGATAGGCTGGTAAGTTCAGCATGTGTTGGTATGTTACACGCCGTACCCAAACATTAATCAACTTTTGTACCTTATACTGCTCCTTCTCTGCAAATGGTGTGGAAAAGAAGGAATATTTGTTCTTCTACTGAAGGTATGTATTGCTAATACTGACGCATCTCATTAACATTAGAGTATGATTTGAGTAGTAGTTGTAGCTATAGCACAGAGCAAAGCCGTCAAGAAAACACTTCCCAAGCCATGAAACAGACTCCAGATAGCACATATAAAATCAATATTTAGTCATGTTTCCATAAGAATCAATATAAAGCATTTCAGGGAAACGGACTAGTATGCACACATATGGATTTCTGTTTCATGTCTTGGGAAGTATTTTTCGAGGGTTTTGACACACCCGTAACCCCTGGAATGATACAAGCCATGAAGTCGGCGATGACACCAACACATTAAAAGGCCTTAACGGGCCAGCTACAGCCATGCAGTAAGAGCTCACTCTCGCAGTTTTTGCATACTTATCATTGAGGAGGAGCTAAGATTTCATCTTAAACTATCGTTTCCACAGAAAAATTAAGTTAAAACAAATTGCAGCCAAATATGTTTTCTTTCTAATGGTTGTAAAAAATATCATGTAGAACAAATTTATGGAAATTATAGTGTTTGAACAAAATACAAGCTTTTTTATATGAAAAAAGTCCTGCAGTAAGACAAGGTATGAAGATTGTGGGTTTCGCCCGCTAACCGGCCCGCTACGCTTTTTCTAGATTTACTTCATGAATTGTATATTTCGGGGGTTACGACACAGCCCACTTAGTATTTATTCATACCCATATATCTTTTTTTGATTGCAGAAAGTGGCTGAGTCAGCGCCCAATCTAAAGAAGAGGGCTATCCTAATATATAATTCATCTGTTGGATATAAATAAAGAAAATATAAAGTACAATTTGTTTTGATCGTAAAATACAAATTAGTCCAAATTACTTGCAGCTCCTACACGGATCCAATAATTAAAAGCTTAACTGTCTTTACGAATTCCTAACTGAAATAATTTTTTTACTGTTGTCAGGGGACCTAAGCTGCCTATTCAGAAACTTTAATTTATAATAAATCCTTAATCTTGAAAATGATATGGGGTTAGTGACCCTGGAATTCGTAGAATGGACGATGAAAACTACACCATAATTTTTGTAGCTTATAATTTATTGGCCAATATTTCGGTCTTTTGTTTAGACCATCTTCAGTGCCTAAAATATACAATATATCCATTACAGCCCACTTTATAAAAAACCTCTCTCATAATCATTACCTTGTAAACTTTTTTATATAAAAATTAGGATTTTATTTCCTTATGTCAGTATTTTTGAAACTTAAACTAAACCTCAAGAAACCCCAATCAATCAATTTCAAAATAGACACACAATACATCAACACACAATACAAACATACACTTGACACATTAAAAACTTATGGTCGCGGCAGATGATCCCCTACTAATCGCTTGAATTAGTAGTACTACGCGTTAGGTCTTAAGATGTCCATCGTTTTGTGTTCTAAATCAATTTCGTTATTTCTTTATTTATTTAATTGTTATTTATTTATCTATTGTTCCTTTAACGTTTCTCGTGTTGTTCTCATTATGTTGATTACAAAGTCCTTCATGTTCTCTTAATTTAAGTTTCAAAAATACTGACATAAGGAAATAAAATCCTAATTTTTATATAAAAAATTTTACAATGTAATGATTATGAGAGAGGTTTTTTATAAAGTGGGCTGTAATGGATATATTGTATATTTTAGGCACTGAAGATGGTCTAAACGAAAGACCGAAATATTGGCCAATAAATTATAAGCTACAAAAATTATGGTGTAGTTTTCATGGTCCATTCTACGAATTCCAGGCTCACTAACCCCATATCATTTTCAAGTATATACAAAAAAGGACCCATACAACTCAATTTCTATCATAAACAAACGCAAAGGGGAATAATTGCGTTTTCGTACAACTAAGTTTATCCATATCAATCTACTATATTAAGCGTTTAAATCATATTACACATAATGGAGATTCTGACTAATACACCAAATGGCTCCATGAGCAGCTTTTCACACATCCGCCAGACATATGGTCAGACAATAGTCAACATTATGAAACAATACGCATACACCGTCGAAAAATAAGCTAAGAATACTACTAGGATCAAATATCTAATGAGATGTAAACATGATGGCATCGTCCCAAAATTCATTGCTGACAAAGCCAAAGTTTTCATAAGCCTATACACTCAGGATAATCAGCAAAAGCATAAAATAGATAAATTTAGAGATGACTTCCTGAACAGGTATCTAAAACTGGAAATAGAGAATTGCAATAGACAATTGCGAAATTTAAACAAAGCTGCAAAATAATTGGGTGGGCAAATTACAACACATTTACCTAGCACGACACATGACCTCTTTATTCATACACAACAAAACAGATACAGCAATATCTCACATGCAATGAATAATCAATTACAGGGAAAATTTCTCAGAGACGAGAACACGCACAAAAATATAAATTCACTAACACTCAACATAGAGAGATGCGTGAAGCTTACTAATAGAAGCATCCCGCCTGACGTGCTCTATATTCTAGGCTTAGGCCCCCAATTCTCCATAAAAACGACACATAACACAAAACAAATCATAAACATAATCTCTGACATTGAGGACATCATTAGCTGCAATGATAATGAAGATTGGAAGATGATCACTAGAAGCAACATCGCCCATACACTGACACGGAAATTCAAAAAGCCACCTCGTTTTAGCACTAAAGACCGCCGCATTAATAAGGCACTTAAAATCACGCACAAGTTTTTAGACAATAATGACCTTTTGATTATAAACAGCGACAAAGGTAATAAGACAATTATTATCGAAAAAGAGCAATACCATAGCAAAATGCGGGAACATCTAAACGACACAGACACCTACGAGAACATGCAAAATACGGACAAAAATCTTATCAAACAGCTGACCAGCAAAAACTATGAGATAGTGAAAGAGATGCACCAGAAAAAATACATTCCGAAAGCAGATATGCTAAAACTCACACAAGCCCATGCCATACCAGCACGGATCTATGGCACTGTGAAAGCGCACAAACCGAACCATCCTATTAGACCCATAGCATGCTATCCAAAATGTGACCTTGAAGTCTAATGATCGTCTAGTCCCTTTTGACGTCACTCAACTATTTACAAATATCCCACATGAAAACGCAATCGCTAGTGTACTAAAGAGATGGCCTGAAATAAAACAGCACACAAGACTATCCAAATGCGTACTCATCAAGGCGCTAAAGTTTTGTATTTTGGATAATAATTTGTTTTTATACGAGGGAGCCATGTATAGACAAAAACATGGTCTGGCAATGGGAAGCAGCTTATCAGGCACGTTAGCCGAATTTGTGCTAGATGACCTGCTCGATGATGTGATTAGTGAATTATCCGCTGACCCAATATTCATAAAAATATACGTAGACGATATTATTATGGTATTGCCAGAACATGCAATTGAGGAAACCTTGCAGATCCTTAACAACAAGCACCCCGCATCAAATTCACAATGGAGAAAGAGGATGAATGTCTAAACAATATACCATTCCTCGACATATAGGGAAAATAATAAAATTCTAACAGATTGGAATATGAAGCCCATGGCGTCGGGGCGATTGCTTAACTTCAACTCATCGCATCCACGGAAAATGAGGTTTAACGTTGCACTAGCGTTCGCAAAAAGAGTTATAAGCTTAAGCGATCATAAGTTTTACCACGCCAATTGTGTACGTGTCAGGAAAATATTGGCATCTAATGACTATCCGGATAAATGGATTGAAACAATAATAAAAAAGGTAAGATATGCACCAAGACATCATACCACTACGAAACAAAATAATATTGCAGCCTTTACACATAGTGATAGTACAGCCAATACAGAACCCACGCAATACAAGGGATTAGGATATATACCAGGCTTAACGGACAACATTATACCAATTTTAAAACGCAATAACAACACTAACTTGGATTTTGGATTGCAACCACTGAACAAATTAAGAAATATCATTTTCACTGACACAAAAACAAAAATAAATAAACCTAACTTAGGAGCAATATATATAGTACCATGTAAAACAGACAATTGCGATAAAGTATATATTGGGGAAAGAGGGAGAGACATCAAAACGCGAATGAGGGAACACACCAATGACTACAAAAGAACAATTAAACTTACAAAAAATGACACAGATATGGAGAAGAATGATCGCAACTATAATACAGCTTGCCTATCCCATGCTATTAAACAGGGCCATGAATTTGACTATGAGAATCCGAAGATCCTTCACACAGATCACAATTGGAGGAGAAGAAAAACATCGAAGCACTCTACATACACCCCAATAAACCCCAATCATTCAATTTCAAAATAGACACACAATAATTCAACACACAATACAAACATACACTTGACACATTAAAAACTTATGGTCGCGGCAGATGATCCCCTACTAATGGCTTGAATTAGTAGTACTACGCGTTAGGTCTTAAGATGTCCATCGTTATTTGTTCTAAATCAATTTCATTATTTCTTTATTTATTTAATTGTTATTTATTTATCTATTGTTCCTTTAACGTTTCTCGTGTTGTTCTAATTATGTTGATTACAAAGTGCTTCATGTTCTCTTAGTTTAAGTTTCAAAAATACTGACATAAGGAAATAAAATCCTAATTTTTATATAAAAAATTTTACAAGGTAATGATTATGAGAGAGATTTTTTATAAAGTGGGCTGTAATGGATATATTGTATATTTTAGGCACTGAAGATGGTCTAAACGAAAGACCGAAATATTGGCCAATAAATTATAAGCTACAAAAATTATGGTGTAGTTTTCATCGTCCATTCTACGAATTCCAGGGTCACTAACCCCATATAATTTTCAAGTAAATCCTTAATCGTATAAAAAGCCACAACATTTTGATGTTGTCGAATTATTCGCAGCATTTATATTCTTCCAAGTACGATAAAACTTCAAAGATAGAAGAAACGAAATATTTTCGACACAGACATTTTGCAAATGACGAGTTTAAACCTTCGTCTAATATTTTTATGTAATCCACAAACTCTTTTGGTGGAATTACTAATTGTGCGTTGTCAAACTGTTTAAACCCAATGAAAACACAGCCTTCAGAATTATTTTCGTGTAAGCTATCTGTGGAACAGACATGCTCCTTACATTTTTTGAAGAAATATCCTGCAACATACTGTTGCGAGCGTGGCCTTTGGTTCGTTATTTAAAACACAATATTAAATAATTAATATATAAGTTCTTTATTACACTTAAATCATATAAAGTTCACAAACATTTATTTAATCAACTCAACTCTAATTATCGCTAACACTGTACTTTCAATTATCGCAATCTAATTACACACTATCGCTTCTTTATTGCTTTCGCTTCTTACCACTGCAACGTCTAAGACAAGACTCTTTTCTGGCGATGACAACTGTTATATTTATACCCTAGAAACTCTCCGGATTATTCTGGACTGTTCTATTCCAAAAGCTTCTTGACTATTCTATTTGTTCTATTCCTGAACTTTCCTGTGGATTTCATAACCGATTCTCCGAACCTGAAGTCATTTACTCTCCGAACCTGAAGTCATTTACTCTCCGAACCTGAAGTTGTTTATTGCCAGTAGATGTCACCAGTTGTCTCTTTCTATTGCACGTAACACTGCCCCCTTCTTAAACTTGTTCGTCCCGAGCAACAGGTGGTCCACGGTCTTGATGCTCGTAGTATTGACACAAGCGGTCCAAATGAACAATTTTGTGCTTGCCTCTTGTGCCACGCTGAATCCTGTATACCACGTCATTAATTCTAGTTACTACTGAATATGGTCCTTCCCAGTGTTGTTGTGATTTTGGAGAGCATCCCTTACGTCGGTTCGGGTTGTATAGCCAAACAAGATCACCTTCATTGAATCCTGCTGAATTCGCACGTAAGTCATAGCGGGTCCTCATCCGATGGGTACTTACTGCTAATTTCGCCCCCGTGGCACCTTGTACATCAGCTGTCCGTTTCAATGAGGCTCTGACATTACACTTATACATTTCCTTTCTGCTGCTACGTGGCGGCCCTTTGTAAAAAGCACACACAGTGCATCTGCGACACCACTTCTCTACATCCTGCCACATATGTAGCCAATAAAACTTTTCTCGTATTTTAGAAATTGTTTTATTCACTCCCAAATGTTCTCCAGATGCTCCACGATGCATTTTACCTAGAAAATCGTTGACCTTTGATGCCGGCACGACTATTTGCATTCGGAACGATTTACCGTTAGGTGCTTCCCACTTACGTTTTAATATGCCGCATTCAATATGAAGGGAATTCCATTGAGCCCAGTAGCTTTTCAGCTCTACACTCATCCTCGAAAAAACCTTCCATTCTGGTTTTTCTATGTCTACTTTCCAAGCAAGAATAGGTGAAATGTCCGGATCTTCTCGTTGTGCTGTTCGCAGGTTTTCGTTGTCCCAAACTGTAGATGGTTCCACGGATACCAACTGTATAGTAGCTGTTTTCTCATTTCCTTTCTCCCAGCCATAATGCTTACATTCAGGTTTCCATTGACGTTGTACCAAGGCTTCTGCATTTCCATGGAGACGTCCTTTCCTGTGTTGGCTCTCAAAGTCATAAGGTTGGATTCTAGTCTCCCTAAGAATAGTTTGCTCTCTAGCTCGCCAACTTGTACGTTCTTCTGTCTCTTTCTTTTCTGTTGGTTCCTTTCGACGGCGTTTCCTGCAGTCGCTTTGAAGGTGTCCCAATTTATTACAATCCCAACATCGAAGAACACTACGTGAAGGGGTACTCAGTGATAACTGCAATCTATTGCAAGTCTGCTGCTCAGCTCGATATCTTTGCAATTCCAATTTCCTCTCTTCATCTAGAGATTCCACTCGTCGGCGTTTTCTGCAGTCTCTTTGTAGGTGTCCTGGTCTATTACAATTCCAGCATCGAAGTATACCACGCAAAGGTGAGCTCTGGGATGACTTCATTCTATTACAAGTACGTTTGTCCACCGAAATGTCTCTCATTCGTACTGCACTCCGCGAAGCTTGTCTGGCGGATTCATACACTAATGTTGATTTCCTTCCTGCCATCCTTAACGCTTTTTGTAAACTTTGATCTGTAATAGCGTTCACAAATGCCTCCGTCGCCACTTCATTGAGAAAATCCGCATTCACGCTGGAGTATGACAGATGCGCTAATCTTTCTACATCTGCCTGCAGTTGTTGTAGTGATTCGCCATGCTTTTGAATCCTGTTGCGCAACTGTAGGCGATATACTTGCTGCATGTGCTCATCTCCGTAACGTAATTCTATCGACTGTACTAATGAAGAGTAATTACGTTGATTTTCAATCGGTACAGTTTGTAAGACTTCTGACGCAGGAACTCGAAGTGCTAACACCAGAGCTATAGCTTTGTCTTCATCTTTCATCCATTTACCTCTGAAGCTGCCTCGAATTGTCTCTTGAAGATATGCCACGAATTTTGTCCATCAAATATGGGAGGTTTCATTCTACCTGCACCGGATATTTCAGTTGCTCCGCTTAGAGGCTGACGATGCTTTATTCTTTCCAGATCTGCTTTAAAGTTATCAAGCTGTTCGGTGACATTTTGTTGTACTCCCGACACTTGTTGTCGAACTTCCAACACTTCCTGCTGTATTCCTTCAATTTTCATATTTTGTTCGTCTAATGAAACTTTCAGAAATTTCTTCTGTTCCTCCAAACAAGTTTCTAGACAATTCTGCAAAGAATTCTTTTGTTCCTCAAAAGCATTCTTTTGCTCGTCCAGACGGGTTTCCATAGATTTCTTTTGTTCCTCGAGAGAATTCTTTTGTTCGTCGAGAGAATTCTTTTGTTCGTCCATAGATTTATTCTGTTCATCTAAACTTGATTCTAGAGAATTCTTTTGTTCCTCGAGAGAATTCTTTTGCTCATCAAAACGGGCTTCCATTTTACTCATTAAAGTACTCAAAAGCTGTTCCATTTTCATCGCAGGCGCTTCTTCAACTTCGATTTCTTCCAAGTTCTCTTTGAAAACAAATGTTTCAGGATTCTTTCCTTCCTCTATCAAAGATTGTCTAAGTCGCTCGACTAGAACTTTCTTTATGCCTGTCGTTTGTAATGACCGGTTCCCTAACTCCACTTTCAAATCCTGCGTTCGAAGCTCGTCCACTTTGCGCCCCATTAGTTTAGTAATTCACTCACAGTTGAATATAAATTATTATCCATAATTTTTAAAATTTAACACAATTCCACAAAATTAAGCACACTTTTAATTTTTCAGTCAATTGCCACCACTTTATTTCTCAAATATTCTGACACCAGTTGTTGCGAGCGTGGCCTTTGGTTCGTTATTTAAAACACAATATTAAATAATTAATATATAAGTTCTTTATTACACTTAAATCATATAAAGTTCACAAACATTTATTTAATCAACTCAACTCTAATTATCGCTAACACTGTACGTTCAATTATCGCAATCTAATTACACACTATCGCTTCTTTATTGCTTTCGCTTCTTACCACTGCAACGTCTAAGACAAGACTCTTTTCTGGCGATGACAGCTGTTATATTTATACCCTAGAAACTCTCCGGATTATTCTGGACTGTTCCATTCCAAAAGCTTCTTGACTATTCTATTTGTTCTATTCCTGAACTTTCCTGTAGATTTCATAACCGATTCTCCGAACCTGAAGTCATTTACTCTCCGAACCTGAAGTCATTTACTCTCCGAACCTGAAGTTGTTTATTGCCAGTAGATGTCACCAGTTGTCTCTTTCTATTGCACGTAACAATACGTTATCGCGTTCTGTTCTGCATAGTCCAGCAATTTATAATTTGCAGGGATATTAGCTGGACATGGAGATATTTGAGACGTTTGTGAGATCCAAGAAACGTCATGCCGAGCGTGTTACGAAGATAGCAAACTTGAACTTCTGATTCATGTTCGTATTCGCAATTTCTAAAAATTTTATTCCCCATAATTTTTTGAATGCCAGCGCAAACTGCCAAGGAGTAGGGCGATGGTTGTTACCTCCTTGCTTTCGAACGGCTCCGACGAAATTTTCAAGTGAGTCCTGATTGACTCTTCTTATTAAGAGACATTTGAATCTACCTCTTTAAGGAAGTTCCATAAACTAATAATACTATCAATATTTATTAACCAACCCTTGAGGCACTTTACAGTGTTGGTTACATTTTTTCCCTCTTTATCGAAGAGCTTTATACTACTAATGAAGTTTCGTGCTTCTTTCATGAACTTTCTTTGTTTCTCACTTCCGATGAACAGTCTTCTCAATTTTTTCGCTTCGGAAGGCTTTGACGAGTTAAATATGTCAAAGAGCTTATCCATCTTTTCAATAAACTCTGCAGTGTGTAATGCACTTTGAGATAGCTTCTTGCCGGCAACAAGCGTATATGACCCAGCTGCAACTGAATGACTTAATACTTGCGTCGAATTCTTCACACTCATTTTCTGCAATGTGTTAGGGGAAATATGGGCATCAGTCAACTTAGGCGCCAATCTAAATTCATTCTCCTTATCACTCTGATAGAAAGTTCTAACATCTTGGAAAGAAGCACGTTTGCTCTCATCAAAAACCACGTCATACTTCATAAAGTTGGTTTTCACAAGCTTCACTAAATGGGGGTGTCGAAGAAATAAAACAAAGGCTCACCGTCAATCGTGAAAGTCGTATTTTCGGGGCTAATATCCAGCATTTTAGATAGCACCTGAAAATTTCGTCCCATATCACCTACTAAAGCGACAGAATGGAAACCAATATCTTTCAAACCTCTTATTGCTTCAATAATCAACCTTTTGGCTTCTGCTGACGGGCAAGACGAATTTACAAATATGTAATCCAGAGGTAACTTTCAATTCTCGCAAAGACCGCGCACCCTTACGACGCATGCGCTTTTAGAGAGTTTATCGGTCTTTACTCGACCATTATCCTCTAAACCTACTATTTCGCATTTCCGTCGCTTATAGTACAACTGAGCCTTTAAGCTCATTTCGTCTATTCAAATTACACAATATTTCGAAAAATCTGTGACGCTTTGGAATTTAAGCCGCATGGCCTTTAAATTAAACATCAAGTTTCCGGGGAAGAAGGCCACGATTTGGTGAACTGCTTCAGGGTATTGGTTGACGGCAAAGTAAAAATATTTTCACTCAAATATTTGTATGTTTTCGGAGATAAGCAATTTAGCATTAAGCCTGTGGCCCTAATTTCGTTGCTAAATCGAAATGCCTGTTTTGATTTATTTTTGTTCCTAATATGGGCCTCTAAAAGTGCAGCTAATTCTTTTTAAAGAAGTCGTTGGAACGTTTGACGTGGTAGTTCACGGAGAGTGCTTCCTTTTGCAAATGCCTTATGAGCTGATTCTGGTTTGCAAGTTCCTTCTTGACCCTAGCTAGCTCTTGTCTAAGCTTATTTTTTTCGAGGAGTGGTATGGGACAGCCTTCTTTCTGTTTGGGATGCGAAGCGGGTACAGTAGAAACGTCGTCCATGTCGACAACTTCATTACCTAAAAGGGAACGAGCAACTTGCGAAGCAATTACGCTAGAAAACTCTTCCTTATCAAGATCTACACCTAAAAATGGCTCAATGTTGGAGCTATCTTCAAAAAAATTTAACTGCCTAACCTTTCCTAACTGTGACCCTACACTAAGCTGCAAGTCTGATGATTTCGTCTGAAAAAAAATGTATATTAAAGCGAACAAAAACTTGAATTAAGGAAAACAAAAGAGGGCATATTGAAAGTTAGGAAAAAATAAAAAATATAAATTAAAAGCAAAAGAAATGAAAAATAAGTTACAATATAAATTAAATCAATCAAAAATTATACTTCTAGTTCCTGAGCTAAGCATGGCATTGCCCATGGCAGTAAACGTTTTCCGCTGGGTCCCATCATCTTCCACTCAAAATGCTGCTCACATAGGTAAATATTCCTTTTCTTAACGGGATTACAGAGACCTAAAATTTCCAACCATGCTTTTCGCCTAAAAAATAATTATTTCTATATCACTTTCTTCAAACCAATCACAAGAAGCAATAATTCCAGATTCGGAAATTTTACACGGAATTCTAATTGAAAATGGTACCGCATTCCAACACTAAACAAAATGGTCCATCTTATCACAATCTCTTAACGTCGTTAATAATTTAAACCAAACCATGAAAGTTTGAACAAAAATAAATATTTTCAGAAAGTCATAAGCACGATGCTGGTTAAATATCCTGATAATTTGATTAAGGTTGAACACATCCAGTAAAGCATGGAGTAAAACAGATCAGCAAGACCTTCTCGAAACATTCCGTAGACTTAGCGTCACAGAATCAGATCAGCTTTACTATGTTTATAGGGAACTGAAAATCCGAAGCTCCCATATGAATTAAAACTCTCCTATAAACCGGTACTGAAAGTCCACGTCCAGTCTCACTTTTAATCGGAACTGAACTTTCAGCCCGCTGCTTTAAAATTTCCCTATAAACCCTTCCGGACTTTATATGAAAATACGCATGTCATCTGTCTGTGTGCCCTTCGCGATGCTGATAGTTTCTCTAAATAATTTGAAGCTACCTGCGCAAATAAGAAATTATGCATAGAAATAATTGTTGATGCTTCCATTCTGCCGGAATATTCAATTGATATGTCAATTCAGACTTGAAGTTAGTCTGGACTATTGGTCGCAGTTTTCTACCTTGTCTATAAACACATTGCGACTATCAGTTCGGCTCTTCTTTTCGCACTGAAACTCTCACCTATAAATAGCCTATATGATTTTTGATGTATAAGAAGAAAGTGGAATACAACATAAAAAATCTAGAATTAGTCTAAGGACAATTCTTATGATACTCTAGTTGAATACTCGTATGTAATTAGTTATGGTCACCCATCTGTGCAAGTTTGATTTTTGAAGTGGTTTTTCGCATATATTTCTATAACAGTTCGTCGGACAGAAAAAATGATTATAAACAATTTTATAGGATTTCATATTCTGAAGAACTTTTCTGTACAATACAAACGTCTAGGACTGATCGTTTTCACAGTATACGTAAAAATCCTAAATTTCATAGATTTCATCTAAGGTATAAAAATATGCAGGAACTGACGGTATACGTAAGTATCAAAGGTATCCTAGCCTTGAATCTCTTCTTCATTTGAACAACAAGCTTATCTGGAACGGCATCAAGTTATAAAAAAATCTACTTATGTTCAAAACTTCATGACACTGGTTAAAAAAATTTACCCATATTTAGACAAGACAATTTTATACAATATTGCTACAGGGAAAGCAGCTTCAGACTTGTTTGATCATTTCTTTCTAAATATCGAGAAAAATGCAAATCACTTAGAAGAAAATTTTATTTGTGAATGTGCGTTAGCAGACGATAGGTTTGAGAAACCTATTAAAAGAATCAATTCAAGTTTTCCGCTGCTTATGCAAAGAAATCAGTTAAAATTAGCAAGAAATGGAGATGTAGAAAGATTCGTTTGGTGATTGCTAGTTGTCTCCATGGAAGAAATTATTGATATTTCAAAGATTCTGTCATATCCGTTAACACCTGTGCAGATGTCTATGTGCTACTTGGATGGAACAACTTATAACACCGAAGTTATTGAAGAAAAGAATTACAAGCTAGTCGTCACAGAATATCGATGTGGTAATATTGATTAGATTTTTCATGTTGCATATCTAATGAAAGATGTTCCATGAAGATTTGGTAACATATTAACAATACTCTGAAAATGGTCACAAGATTTAGCGCGTCAAGCATACATATTCTTTTTGATGAATACATCTTTTTCAAGTTTGCAAGAAATGTTTTTACATATTTTCTCATACCTAAATAGATGTAGACAACACGAATTCTGCTGGTAAAATAGTGAAACCTGATATGCAGCTTGTATAGAATTTGCCTAAAATGCAGCTTCTGCTTGGAATTGTCGCGACAAAAGTTGAAGGTAACGAATAACACATTGGATATGCAGCTTATGTATGGCCAAGCTTATCAGTAACAAAGAGTAAGAAATAAGAAATTTTCTCGGTACTGTAAAAGACAGTAGAATTCGTGGCTACGATAAGTGCTCATATAATAAAAGCGTACAAAAATTATCTAGTAAAAAGTTTTTATGTATAAGTATAAGCTGATATGAAATAAGGTGCTAGTTGATTTAGAGCAGTTTTTATACTAGATACATACGTCCAAGCGACCATGAATTTTTGTTTTGCCCCCTACCCAAGGTAAGGCGATCAGAACAAGCTAAAAGCAACCAACCGTTCAAGGCTTGGTAGAAGAACCAACGGCTCTAACACCAAAGTCAAAGGCCAAATAACTTTGACTCAAACAAGAAATTTCATTCGAAAAAAGAGTCTTCAACACATCTCGCCATCCATCAAGGATTAGGAACGTGCAAAGACTCAAAAAAATTTGAAATGATAATTCTGAAATCAAATCTGAGGTTGCTCTTCCCGTAGCATATTAAAACTTCCTTGTCTAAACCTGGTTTAAATTGATTAATATTTCTGTCCACTGTCTATGAAGCTTTGAAGATGAGTAAAATTTTTTATAGTTTGATGGTGTTCCAGATCAGCAGAAATATCTTGCGATTTTTGAAATCCACTTTCTACGTATACATAAAAATCATAGCTGATCTGATTCTGTGACTTCTTGAGCGTCGTTGTCGAGCAACGCTAAGTCTACAGAATGTTTCGAGAAGGCCTTGTTGATCTGATTTACTCCAAAGCAAGGTTGTTGGAGAAGTCTTTGAATCGTAGATGGGTATCGCCAACCTTCATCAAATTATCAGGACATTTAACCATCCATCTTTCAGTCTATAGTG
This sequence comes from Dioctria linearis, assembly GCA_963930735.1. Taxonomy (NCBI): domain Eukaryota; kingdom Metazoa; phylum Arthropoda; class Insecta; order Diptera; family Asilidae; genus Dioctria; species Dioctria linearis. Next base: position 82,091,789 of record OZ005740.1, read on the forward strand.
ATATATTTTAAAATTCACTCTACTAAGTAAAAACATTAGAAAGAGAACATTTGGATATCCTTATATATTTGCTAGATTCTCTTATTACAAAAACACAGTATTGAAATCCTAAGGAATTTCATATAGAAATGCCATTGAAAAGTCTTGAAATTTTCTTTAATTTCCATGCAAAAATATTACGGAAAAAACATGGAAATCCTTTTTGATTTCCATGTTCAACTCCAACTATCAAAGACCTGGAATCTTTGGGCAGTTCTCTTTGCCAGAAGTACAGAATTCGGTGCGAAAATTGTACAGAAGTCCAGGTAAACTCGCCAAAAATTATACTGAAAGCGCACGAAATTCCATGCGACATGCTTAATGGGATGCAATGAAAATAATATAATAAATTTTTACTTACGATATCTCACCTTTTGGAAAGCTGAATAAATGCTTGTTATTCAAGCAGCCGGCTATACACTTCTTCACTTGTAATATTTCACTCATTTTTCACTTCTGTAACTTCACTCGGTTTAATTTCAATTATATATATTGACGTCCACTTCCCCGCCTTAAACTTCTTTATTCCATAATGATGAGCTCGATGAAAAATTCCTAAGAGCTATAGAAAATTACTGTTAATAGGAGTTGTTCCGGTTGACATATTATAAGCTAGTAAAGAAAAATCTGAGATTACTCCATTGAAGGCGGTCGATTTAATTACATTCAGTGCTTTTAAGATTAGCTGTGAAACACAAAATTAATAATAAAATATCACAAAAGTGTGGATTACATATTATAATAAACTACTTGTTGGTCAACAAATTAGCAAGCAAAAGTAATTCTGAAACTGCATTTATATGTATTATACAGCAGCCAACAGACTTGCTTCTAATCGCTAAAGAACAATTTTTTTGCAGGTAAATATTTAAAACAAATGCCTCTCCTTTTATCCATTACATTATGTAAGATAGAAAAGCAAACATGTTTGAAAAAGCACTTGTAAAATATTTCATTTTCAGACACTTTATAACACTGCTGGCTCATTTTTATTTTGACCCTTTCGAATAACTTTAAAAAAATCACAGTCAGCTCATTATTTATTTTTATTTAAACCCTACAATTGCTGCCTATGCTAATTGTAGCCTTGTAAAACCTGTTATCTCGTTATAAATAACTAAATTTCACTAACAAAATTACACTTCTCTTAATTGCCTTCCGAAAGAATCAAATATTATTTGACAGATTTTGTTACCAATCAGCTGATTTTATATGCAGCCATCTTGGACAGTTTATTCGTGTTGCAGGCTCTTTTATAAGAAAACTTTACACAAATTTCTTGCACAACGAGAATATATTTGTAAAATTTCTTACGCAATACAAATGAATTAAGAGGCTGGTTTATTAGTGTTAAATAAAATTGATAACAGGTAGGTGTGTCATACTATTCACACCTATCATCCATTACATTTAATAATGTTGCCTTTCGATTTAACCAATTACCTTATGGCCGAGGAAACTTCAGGAGCTTCAAAACTTTACTCACACTTACTTACAGAGCTTTTGAATATTTGTATCTCTTTTATATTTCGTTCTTTATATTAATCATTCTTCGCTTTACACTGTGTAATCATGACTACATGTACTGTATGTCTTCTTTTGAGATGGAATTTGTGGCAAATCTTTTCATTTATCTTGCCTGCGCCGTATTCTAAGGAGTCCTCCTGTCTCTGTCACAAACTGTGGCGCGTGTTTAGCGACTAAACAAAGGTGTCTTCGATTCGTTCTCAAGCAACCAATCCTTTATTGCGGATAGTGTTAAGCACATATTTGCCAACTGGTCATTCCTCAATGCTTTCTCCGAGGACCTTAATACCTTCAATTCAAAACTCGACAAACTTCTTAATTTATCAGAGGTGCTCAGTTGAAACTCATCCGTCTTTCTTGATAAGTCGCATGCTCTCTCTAGTCGGCTCGAATCTCTGACAACATCATTCTAAAACCTGCATCTATTTCTGCGGTATTGTATGATACCTCATCTGTGTCGTCTCTAGGTAATAGTATTGTTATCTCCTTGAGAACAGTACCAGAATCTTGAAGTGTTTTCATCACCCTTTTCTCTCCAGAAACATTGTATGAGGACAAATTGAAGTCCAATTATATCGCAGCTGATGCTTTTCTTGTCGTAAGATTAGTAAATATTTCTAAACCGGTTGCATCCTTTATTTTAACCGTCTCCGCAGATGTGCGGGATAAGTTCTTGGATCCCACATTTTTGCCCTCTATAACTTTTACTAAACTGTTTGTACCTTCCGGGCGCCAACCAAGAAATGCGTCCCAAATAAGCAGCGATATTCCAAAAAATTCAAATCGCTATTTACTATCAAAATGTAAGGGGGATTCGTACAAAAACTACATAAATCTTCGAAGCCTCCGCTGTGGTATAGTTGCTTTCACTGAAACTTGGCTGTATCATGGTTTTCGCGATGCTGAAATTTTTGACAATTCGTATCAAATTTTAAAAGAAATAGACATACTGAATCTGTTGCTCGAGGTGGCGGCGTACTCCTCGCCTATAAAAATCAGTTAAATTGCAGCCAGGTTGAGCTCCCCAGATTCTCCAACACTCTTGACATCGAACTTATTGCTTTTAAGTTATCTCTTTTAAAATCTGACTTACACCTTATTTGTTGCTGTATTCCTCCAGCCAGACTATATAAAAATTGTTGATGACAAAGTTCAGAATATTTACGTCATCTATTGATGAATTACAACTAACTTTTGTTTTAACTTACCCCATATTCAATGGGCACTATATGAAGTTGATGATGATTATTTTCCACTTAATAACATGACAACAAGTGAATCAGGGTAGGCAGTTAGACCTGTTATTTTTTACTGACGCGATTAACTTAATAGTTGACCCTAGCCCAGTCAGAATGTCCATACTTGACAAATATCACCCTCCTCTACTAATTACATATTGCAATGAAACAGGAAACTTAACAAATTGTGACGAAACACAATCCTTTTTAAATTTGATGTTTAAATCTGATGTTGACGAAGAAGTTTCTAAATTTTACACAATTCTTTTCGATTTATTTTCCTCTCACGTTCCCCGCGAGCGTTAGCGGCTCTCAAAAACATCTTCAGTTCAAAAAAGAACTGAACCGTCTTAAAAATTGAGAGAAAAAATTGTGGATGAGGACATTATAAGTCACAACAACTTCCTCACATATACTACTCGATCATACTAATTAGCTAACAAATGACCTCACAACCTTTCCTGATCTAATCCCTCCTGCCTTCTGTAACTTCTGTAAGTCATGCTGCCTTATAATGGCAACTCCGAGAGAACTATTTTCCAAAATCGCTCGATAATGGTTGTTTCCCGCAGCTTTGGTAAAACTCCTTTATAATACGTATGCACAAAAATGCTAGTAGCAAAAAATTTCTAACTATGGGCCTATTGGAAGATTATCGTTCACGCCCAAATTATTCGAATCTATCATTTACTGTCAACTATCAACTTCCTGTAAGAATTTGCTCTCTTCAAACCAATATGGGTTTATTTCGGGTAGGTCTACACCCACTAACTTGCTGGAATTTGTCTCGAATATCATTGGCGGGTTGGCAAAATGTTATCAGACATATTGTATTTATACAGATTTTAGTAAAGCCTTCGACAAATTATCTCACTCCGTGATAATTTTTAAAATGGAAAAGTATGTGTTTCCTCCAACATTTCTAAAATGGACAGCGTCTTATTTAGATAACAGAGCATACCAAATAATATTCCGTCATTTCATCTCTAGAGTCCCAAAGGCTTCGCCTGGCGTACCTCAAGGGAGTCACTCGGGCCTGTTGTTCATTAGTATGTCTATTAACGAAATTACCTCTATGGTGAGGAACTTTAAGGTCTTGATTTATGCTGACGATGTTAAGGATTTAGCTCAGATTAAATCTGTTAACGATTGTGAACAGGTACGGGGTGACCTTCAAAAATTTTACAATTGGCGCGAGAGCAACAATTTGGTAGTCAATATCGACAGATATGAGGTTATGACTTTCCATAGCAATCAGACACCAATCACTTATGATTATGAGTTTTCAGATTACACGATTCGTCGTATGGACTCTGTCTGTGACTTGGGTGTCAAATGTGACCATCGATTGAATTTTATCTCCCCAATAAACTACATGGTATCAAAGAGTAATTCTATGCTGAACTTTACAAAACGTTGGTAACGACAGTTCCCGAATCTCACTATTACATTGCGTTTGTAGTTTAGCTTTGTGAAATGACGTCTTTAATACCCTAGCCAGTTCTAGCCTCCTTATTATGGTACACAAATCGACCGTATCGAGTCTGCTCAGAGACACGTCCTACGATTTGCTCTCAGGTACCTACACTGGAATAATTCATTAATTTCTCCACCCTATGAGGATCGTTTGAAGCTTTTAAATATGCAATCGCTTGAGAAACGTCGCACGGTTGGCGATGTGACTTTTGTGCAACAACTCTTAAACGAGAGTAAGAAAATCTCTTTCGGTAATAGTACGCACAATTTGAGAAGGCTACCTCTGTTGCATGCTAACTTCTCAAGGTCTAACTTTAGCATGTATGAACCTGTTAATCGCATGTGAATTACTGTTAATAATATGGCTGAGCATTTTATTCTTGACGTTTCTAAGCATGTTTTAAAAATTCCTATATATGATATTTAATGTTTTCGTGCATTGCATGTCATTTCTTCCGGTGCTTGGTTTATGTTTAGTTTAACATACTAATACTAACACCGACTAAATGATGAAACGCATGTATTGTTGACCGTTTATTTATTAAATGTGGCCATACAGTGAGCTTGTGTTAAGCTGGTTCTGATAGTCAATAATGTGTAAATGCCTTGGTGTTGCTGCATAATTTAAAATACCACTGACTTTACCTGTATCCTTTGAATCGCACACTCCTGAAATGAATTTAGTGAATTAAAACTTTCCACCTAAAGGAAATAGAAATCGATTCCAAAACTTTTGCGGGATCACCAAATTATACACATTTGTACACAAACATGTATATACATATATGTATATACTCATACGTTTTGAGGATTTTGCTCTCAATGGCATATCCTTAAATTGGAAAAGGAAAATTCGACGAAGAAATAAACACTTTCATTGCACCTGAAAGGAAACTTTGGAAAAGTCAATAAAACATATTTACAACACTAAAGGTTAGATGGAAGGTGTACTACTCCTATATGGACCTGGGTTGTTATTGTGAAATTTTCAATTTTCAAATGGGGCAACGTACTTGCTTCAGAACAACGTCGAGCCAAGGTAAATTTTTAGGACGTTCTTTATATATCTATAGTGCCAAAGGGAACCTAATAATTAGGTTTCTTTGGTATTAATACAAAGGTTTTTAACAAACAATGCTCTTTTCGAATATGTAATCCGTTTGCTCCTACCTGTCCTGGATTTTGAGATATTTAGTGTGAGTTTTGACGTATATCACATAAAAAGACAGTACTAACCATATTGTTTTGAAGTATATGCAGTTTTTTGCTGTATAAGGTAATGAACGGATGAAAATATCAGCTTTTTTGAATAAGAATTGGTTTGCCTTATGTCAGGTACATATTCCTGAGATTTCTTTGATGGCGAGAAAATCACCCACACTGTAAAAAATAATTCCCTAAAGTGAGTGGCAACAATTTGAGCGACAAAGGTTAGGCATTTGTCGATATGATTAGCGAAAGCTCCACCTTGGAAAACTAGGATTAGGGATAAACCCTAAAATGTAGGTAGGTTTTCCTCCCTCACATGTAGGGAATTTTGCCCCCGTCCTAAAATTTCGGGAATATTCCATAAAATGTAGGGAATTTTAAATTTTTTATGTTTATCCCTACATTTTAGGGAATATTCCCTAAAAGGTAGGGAGCATTCCCTACAATACAGGGAATTTTAAATTGTTGTTTGGTTTTTTCCCCCAAAAATGTAGGAACTATTTCCTAAAATTTAGAGAATATTCCCTAAAATGCAGGGAATAAGTGGTGGCACGCACCACTCTCCACCATAGGTGAAGGTGTTAGTAGACCACCCCTTTTAAAAAACATAACAATGAGCTGAATAGCTCATTACTTATGGTCCATACTACCATAGATGTCATAAGAACTAGATGTCGCATACAGTACCAGAGAAAAGTAAACAGATTGTAAATCGGCTGGTCCATTCCGGAATAGACCACAACATGTTTCAGAGTTGCTGAGAACAAATGTTCCTTTAACAGCAGCTTTGTATAAATTTGGTCAACTCCCTCAACATGATAGATGCTGGAAAATATGAATCACACGACGTATCTAACATCATTTTTCTTTTCATGTTGCTGTACTGATTAAACTAAAGGAATGATGCAATGCACAGCACAACATATTTGTTGCGGTGGGGCGTAAGCGTACTCCAGTGATCTGCATTCAATATATGCTGGCATCGGTTGCTGTGGTGTGGAAGATGAGAACAATCTAGAATAGAGAAGTAAAGGAAGGGAACCGCAAAGTTTGTGTACGTGAATGAAGCATTTTAATAGTGTGCAAATATATACGTCAGCAAAGCACTATAGCAGTGCCTCGCTCCAATATAAAATTAACAATGCCTCGACCTGATGTAGGGAAGGCCGCAATTTTTTCTTAGAAGTTTTCTAGAATATTTTTTGCTTATTGCTTGGCGACGCGTCTACGCTCATAGCAATTGTTGTCGACCTCCAAAAGTGCGTATAAATTCTAGGGAAAAATTGTCCATTAAATTTCTAAGAAGAAATTGCGGCTTCCCTCCATCAGCTCATTGATTTTATATTAGAGCTCTCCGCCTCGGCCAATGCATGAAAATTCGAAGGAAGAAATTTCCAGTAAATTTCTAAGAAAACATTGTGGCCTTCACTTGGTCTAGGTAATGGTGGTTTTGTAAGATAGGCATTGCTTGCACCCTTTGTGCAAGTCATCAAATGCCAAGCCGAGGCATCGTCGAGACATTGCTATTTTTATATTCTAGAAGAGAGTTGCATACTTTTGTTCTACGTATCTAGACTTTGTATGCTATTAGTTTGTCAAAGACAGGGCAAATTGTAGATTTCTAGGAAAATTGTTAAGTTCGATAGGAGAAAATTTAGATGGTGCAAAGCCGTCATGCAATACCATTCGCACTCCAGCGATCTTCATTCAATAGATGATTGCGTCGGTCACTGTGTTGTCTGGAGACGAGAAAATCTATGAATAGAGAAGTAAGGAAGGGAACTGCAAAGTTTGTGTACGTAAATGAAGCATTTTAATTGTGTGCAAATGTATACAAGACGTCGGCAAATGTCATGGCCATAGACAAACTAACAATAGAGAGAGCAGAGCAGTGCCTAGCTCCAATATAAAATTAACAATGCCTCGACCTGATGTAGAGAAGGCCGCAATTTTTTCCTAAACATTTACTACGCTCTTACCAATTGTTGTCGCCTTCCAAAAGTGCGTATAAATTCTAGGGAAAGATTTTCCATTAAATTTCTAAGAAAATATTGTGGCCTTCCCTTCATCGGGTCGGGATAATGGTGATTTTGCATGGAGATAGGAATTGCTGGCTTACCGTTTGTGCACGTCATCAAGTGCCAAGTCGAGGCATCGTTATGACTATACTGTGGCATCGTTGAGTCATTGTTAATTTTATATTCTAGAAACGCGTTGCATATTTTTGTTCAACGTCTAGACTTTGTATGTTATTAGTTTGTCAAACACAGGACACAGGGCCAAAATTGTTAAGTTCGATAGGAGAATATTTGGTTGGTGCAAACCCGTCATGCAATACCATTAAAAAAATTACTCTCTGGGGCAAATGAATATAATGAAGTTGTTTCTTTTAAATCAAATCAAATCCTAATAACTACAGCAAAATAAAATGTAGGTATTTCGAAAACGACACAAGAAAGAAGTAACGTTTACGTCCCTCCCATCGCACCGAATACGTTGTGCTGTGCGTCATTCGTTTACTTTAATCAGTACAGCGACATGAAAAGAAAAATGATAGGGAGTTACGTCGAGTGATTCATATTTTTCCGCATGTACCATATTGGACCAGTCGACAGTATACAAAACTGCTGTCAAAGCAACATTTGTTCTCGGTGCCTCAGAAATATGTTGTAGTTTATTCCGGAATGGACCAGCCATTTAAAATCTGTATACTTTTCTACGGTATGCTATGCGACATCTAGTTCTTATGCCATTTTTAATATTACGTAGCAATTTAAGAATTTACCGGGAAATTTGGTGTACCCACTTGAGATCTGCGCCACAGCTCCTTTTTGACACATAAAATTCCTGTCGTGGAAGCTGTTTGAAGTCCACTTTCACCTAAGTTTCATCATCCATAGTGCAGCATTCGACAGTAGTCGAATTTCGACAAAAAATTTTCATGAATTTTGCAACTCGGTTCTTTTCTGGGCACAGTTAGTATGGTCGTCTTCGGTATTTTCAACTTTTTAGCTAAGTCTCTTTGAGACTTATTCGGAATTTTCATATGTGTGGAAACAATTAATTTGCGACGTTCTTTTTGGTTTACTTCCATTTTCACTGCACGAAAACTTTGCATAAACTGGCTTGCAATTATAAGTGCACAGCTGTTTATAGATTCAAACTTACCAGGGTTCCCTAATTTTGTTTACCTCGTGATGAGTAAAACTTATTTAGGTGCAATTAGTTAGGGAGTAATACCAGTAGCGCACCCAAGATTTGGCTTGGGGGGCACACGTGTCCCAAGTCCAATAGTGATCGACAAAATAGGACTCTCAAGTTGCGTCCAGAGCCCATCTGAGCACTAAGAACTCCTTTTTGAAAATCTTCAATTTCAAGTTTTATTTAATGAAATATCGACCATAAAGTCACTGCTATCTTTATCTTCAATAGGTTAGTCATAATTTCATAAACAATGAAACACATTTATTTACAAAACAAGCAATTTGTGCAGTTTTTAAAAAATTGTAAAAAGAAACCTAAGGTCCCACTACACACATCAGTATTTTGGACGTGTGGTGCGGTGCGGTGACACAGCGACACACTAAAAAACAGGACACGGAAGTACATCCAAATACATTTGAAAATATTCTTTTCTATTCTATATACACAGCGGGAAAAATTCCTACCATTACGAAAAAAAAACGGATTCGAAGCGCTTGTAGCAATTTACGGGATATGCTTCCAAAAGAGGGCGGGCTTCCATGAAAGCAATCTGACGCAATTTCGAAGTTATTGCTAGGAAAATTTAATGCGAACGATTATGAAAGTTTTTTACGTATTTTACGCCTTACGTATCAGTAGTCATTGTGATTCGCAGAGGTTCAGAAGAAGATATGCTTTAGTTCATCAGTGAAAAATTTGTTGAACGGTTAATTTGTGAAAATATAAATTTATAAAGTGTATAAAAATTTTATGCTTTGAACTTTTCCTTTATTTGTTTTGCTCAATATGTTTATCTGAATACATAAAAATCTCGTGTCACTGTGTTTGTACACGCTAATCTCCGAAACCGGGCAACAGATTTCATAGAAATTTTGTGAATGTGTTTGGTTGGTTCTAGCTTTAAAGATAGGATAGATTTGGACACGAAAGATGGCGCTATTGTCCAGGCCTAGAAAACTGCCTGAGAACGCTTCGAGCTGGAAAGCTGAAATTTTGCACACGGCGTTTTAAATTGCAAATACAAGTTCAAAAATCGTTTAAATTGGGCAATTCCTTCGTAAGGTTGCCCTTCAAATATTTCGTTTTTTAGTATATATTTGGATATTGCCTGACAACGAGTACATGTAGTGAACTAAAATTTGGTATATGGTGTTTTCATATCAACAGTTAATAAAATTTACAAAAATGGGCTAAATCGGGAAACCTCTTCTTGGTGTTGCCATACCCAAATTTGGTTTTTCACTATATATTTGGAAACGGCCTGAGAACGCGTCTATGTAAAGACCTCAAATTTTGTACACGGGTCTTTTAAAAAAAATCTAAATTTAAATTCAAAGTGGTTTAAATCAGGCAACTCCTTCGTAGGGTTGCCATACAAACACTTCGTTTTAACTATAAATTTTTTGCACTACATGAGAACGCGTCGACTTAGAGAACTAAAATTTGGTACTTAATGTTTTCCTAGCAATAGTAAATAAAATTGAAGAAATGGCCTGAATCGGGAAATCTCTAGTTGTTGTTGCCATACAAAGCTTTGGTTTTTCGATGTGGAGAGCTAAATTTTGTACACGTTTCCATGAAAATTGGAAATACAAGTTCAAAAATGGACCAAATCGGGCCATCATTTGGTGTTGCCATTCAAAACTTTAGGTTTTCACTATATATTTGGACACTGCCTCAAGTGTCGACATAGAGAGCTGAAATTTTGTACGCGAGACTTTCATAAAAAAAATTTAAATTAAGTTAAAAATGGGGCCAATCTGGCAACTCCTTCGTAGCCATACAAAATACAAAAAATTTGCTACTTGGTGTACTAAAAAAATGGACTAAATTGGGTTATCCCTTAGTGATGCCATACAAAACTTTTGTTTTTCACTATATACTTGGTAGCTGCCTGAGAAGGCTTCGATGTGGAGAGCTCATATTTTGTACAAGGCGTTTTCACAAAAATTGCAAAAACAGTTTGAAAATGAGACCAATCGATCAACTCATTTGTATGCTTACCATACCAAAATTTCGTGTTTTACTATATATTTGGGAACTGCATCGCGTCGACGTAGAGACCAACACTCTCCCACACACACTCATGCACGCACATAAAAACACACACACACGTTAGGACACAGAGTGAAACCCTAGAATACGGAATCGTGCGATAGAGTCAGATAATAGCTTAAGGTGAAAGCCCAATGAACGCGGCAGGCGTCGCGTCGCTTTAACAGTTCTCCGCGGCAGACGCGTGTAGGATTTGAGCAAGGCCCAATGGACGCGTCGCGTTGGTACTCTTAAGATTTATTTATAAAAAGAAAAAGTGATAGAAAAGCTTGAGTTATTATTTAAAAGTGAAATAGTGGATATATCAGAGTTATTAGATGTGGCAGTTCTTGAATTTGCAGCTTATTAAGCATATAAACAGTTTAAAATCAATCAAAAGAACTGTCAAAGCGTCTGCCGCGCGTTAAAAGTAGAACATTGATCTACTTTCGCGTCGGATCCGGCAAGCTCGGCAGCCATTTGGCCAGCACGAACTTAAACACGTATATTCTATTGATCTGTCAAAGCGACGCGACGCCTGCCGCGTTCATTGGGTTTTCGCCTTTAGCTATTATCTTAGATGGCATTAGAACTAGATATCGCATAGCATACCGTAGAAAAGGATACAGATTTTAAATGGCTGGTCCATTCCGGAATAGACCACAGCATGTTACTGAGTAGGGATGGCCGATACCGATACGATATTCGATATATCGATATTTACGCCCTTACGATAATTCGTATCGATATTTTGACACTTGAAATATCAGTGGATCGATATTTTACTATCTGTATTGCGTAGAAAAAATTTTTAGTTTCTCGTCCAGCAATTGGTTTCCATGTTCAGATACTCCCATCAGGTTCAGAACAGTAGTTAGCACCACTAAGGTTCTTTTCATCTGTTTTGGCTTGACCCAGTTTATACAGGTCAGTATAGGGACTCTGCCGCACGAAATTTGTATGATGGGTGATACTTCATTCCTACCCCCAACCATCATCTAACTAACAAGTTTTCGTGAGGTAGAGGCAGCATACTGACCCGTATAAACAGGGTCTAACCAACTAGCACAGACCAGACAGGCTGAGGCAGGACACACAATTTGCTGTGGCTTGGCATGAGGTGAAGATGGGCATGGGAAAAGCTAGCAACAACATGCTTTGCATAGCAATATGAGAGTATTATGAGGAGTATGATGAAAATATTGATTAAATAGTGTGAATATGAATTGTAATCTGTGTGATGGCTGATTGCTTGAAGCCTGAGTTACACTGTGACGCTGTCGCAAATTGTATTTTGCTGACGGGGACGCAGTGACTTACTTTTGCACTTCCAATGATGACACTCTAGCAGGTGTTAAATTTTCTATCCATCATTAAATAAAATCGTTAAATTGCGAATAATTAAATTAACTAGTAATTAAATACTAACGAGTATTATTTAAAACTATTTTCACTCAAAATTTCAATTTCCCGCAAAAAATATTTGCCCAAATTCAAGCTATTAAGTGTTGAGCGTCTCAAGTTCAAATATTTTCAACTTCAATATCCTTAGCAGCACATTGTACCTGTGCTTTGTGATTTTTTATACATATTAACTTTAGACAGGTTTAGCGACCGGCGCCTCTTTGCAACTCAAATTTTAAACGAAACAAACGGTTGGTAATTTTACCAATAACAGTAACAGTGCATCATGTGTATAAGAGATAGACAGATGTGTAGATATTTTCTTTGCCATGAAATCAATCAACTATTGCTATAATACCAATTATGGGTAAACTGCACGGGCACTGCAATACATTAAAAGGCTAAAGGCGAGGTAATAGCCTTTATAATATAATACCAAATATGTATCGACAATACTAAGGATATCGATATTTTAAGAGTAATATATTGGTGTTCCAATATTTTCAAAAACAAAATGACAATATCGGCGTATCGATATTCTTCCAAGTATTGGCCATCCCTTATACTGAGGTACCGACAACAAATGTTGCTTTGACAGCAGTTTTGTATACATTTGTTCGACTGCCTCAACACCACATGGTAGATGCGCGAAAATATGAATCACTCGATGTAACTCCCTATCATTTTCCTTTTCATGTCGCTGTAATGATTAAAGTAAAGGAATGATGCACAGCACGCATAACATGTTCGGTGCGGTGGGAGGGACGTAAACGTTACTTCTTTCTTGTGTCGATGAAGGGAAGGCCACAATTCTTTCCTAGAAATGTACTGGAAATTTCTTCCTTCAAATTTTCATGCATTGGTCGATGCCGAGAGCTCTAATATAAAATCAATGATGGCTGATGCAAGGAAGGCCGCAATTTTTTCTTAGAAATTTTATGGAAAATCTTTCCCTAGAATTTATACGCACTTTTGAAGGGCGACAACAATTGGTATGAGCATAGACACGTAGCCAAGCAATAAACAAAAAATATTCTAGTAAATTTCTAAGAAAAAATTGCGGCCTTCCCTACATCAGGTCGAGGCATTGTTATTTTTATATTGGAGCGAGGCACTGCTCTGTTCTGTATATTGCTAGGTTGTGTTTCGGTGGCTTTTGCCATTGTCTTCTTTATGTTCCAGGCCGTGATCAAAGAATAACTAAATAAAGGAAAGGACACGAAGAGTGTTCCGATTGTTTTCCATTTAAATGTACACGGCGAGAAAAGGAAGGAAGGAAGAGAAAAAAAAAATAAAAAAAGAATCAAACCCTCTTTGAACATTTTACGAATAAGACAAAAAATGTGAAAGCGAAGATTACATGCTACGAAATGGAATGGCAAATGATTTATTTTCGTAAATTAGAGAGAATGGGCGGAGTTTTCTGATTTTACGCTCATAAAATGTTCCTGCGTTCTTATGAAAACACAATTTTCAGAAATTGTTCCAATGTTTTTTGCAGGAATTCTAATGTTTGTTAGTGTAATCCTATGATATGTGAACAGCACGTTTTTCTGTTTACATTTGTTTTGGTCGAAAGAGATTATGTGGGGGAATCTCATGCTGGATTCGGGGAATTTTATTTGACAGAAATTCTACATCTCCTTTTAGTGCGTTGATCATTGCGAAATTTATCTTTTTCTTGCCAAATGTAGGTAGGGTTACCCAATGTACATTATTATGAACAGTTTGAAAGGATTTTGAGGTATTTAATACGATTTTGTCATTCGGGTCATCCTACGTTCTCCCGATTTTTCTTTTTAACTCGTTATCCCAGTCGCACTACAATAATGCATAGCCAAGTTCTTTTCCCCCATTCATGCAAAAGACAAAAGTATATGAGATGACCTCTTTGAGTCTAAAAAACACGGAAAATTTCCAATTTTGTTCGCCTCTGTCTCTACTTATATTTATTTATACTTTGCCGTGCACACTTACCTTCATCCAGACTTTCCTGCATATTTTTTGTTTTGCAATTGCATTCAATAAAATAGCACTTCGTCGTTGCAAATTTAAAATCCTTCGAATATGTTGTCGTCGTTTTCTTCGGTAATACTCGCTTTTCTTATGAAAAACATTATTTATAATGTTTATTTTTTTTCAATGTCTATTTCATGCAATTATATTATACTTAACATATTTTCCTCCATTTTTTTCACTATTTTTTCCTAGATAACAAATAATTTCGACTTCACTTCACTGAAATTTGACATTTGGTAGTTTATGTTTGGCATATGACAGTTGAAATTATCTCAGTCAGTGGAAATACTCTCACATGATTTTAAAATTACCTCTTCGAAATCACGTAATTTCGGCGCAGTGGAAACGCCATATAAGAGTGGTACGATTTCGTACTTCTCTTAGCATTTGTTCTTATGGAAAAATGCATTACTTTCAACTTCAACCTTCTGCACAATGTAAATAAGCCTCCGTACTAAAAGTTTTATTCAGGAATTGTGTTATTTAATTCCTTGTGCATTTACCAGCATAAAAATCTAAGTACTTTCTTTAAGAAAATTGTTTATATTTTATTACTCAAACATAACACTACACATAAAAATGAGAAAATGCGTTGAATTCTGTTGCCTTCATACCACAAATAACACTAGAAAGCAATCAGAGCTTTGTGCTTGCCTATTGAGTTATATGAAAAAAAATAAGTCTTTCAATGTTTAACACTCAGTTACTTCTTAAGTATAATAAAGATAAAAAGACAATGTTAACCATTTTTTTATATTATCCAGTAATACTTCTATCAATTTAAAAATATTTCGCACATTCCATTTAAAATAATTCAGTTTTTTTCATTTCAAACGTGACTCAAAGTATTTTTTAACAATGATTCGGCAGAGGTACACATTCGCCTCATATTTTCACAAGCTGCGCTGTGAATTGAACGGACGGTAACGGTTTTCTGTGTTTAACTCTTCATAACTTTTAAATTATAATTCAAAGGTAATTCAAATATTAGCTTAGTTTATAGGCAAATTTGTTGCCTCTATGGTAGTATAATTTATACTTTAGGTTTTTAAACATTTTCAAAAGAAAATCAGTTTCAAACAAAAGTAGATCAAATTTAAGAACTATTGCTTCTACTTTGAAGTGAGCTTTCATATCTCTGTGAGAAAACACACAGAAAAATGAAAGCTGGTATGAAAGCAACAGAATTCAACACATTTTCTCATTTTTATGTGTAGTGTTATGTTCGAGTAATAAAATATAAACAAATTTCTTAAAGAAAGTACTTATATTTTTATCCTGGTAAATAACACAATTCCTGAATAAAACTTTTAGTTCGGAGGCTTATTTACATTGTGCAGAAGGTTGAAGTTGAAAGTAATGCATTTTTCCCTAACGACAAATGCTAAGAGAAGTGCGAAATCGTACCACTCTAATACTTTTGCAAGTAGCAAAATCATTTGTGTCACGGCCTGGAACATAAAGACGGCAATGCTTTTGCCGACGACGTGCACACAATTAAAATGCTTCATTCACGTACACAAACTTTGCGGATCCCTTCCAGATCGCTGGAGTACGTTTACACCCCACCCACCGCACCGAATATGTTGTGTGAGTGATTCATATTTTGCCGCATCTATCATGTTGAGAGAGTCGACCAAATGTATAAAACCTGCTGTTAAAGGAACATTTGTTCTCAGCACCTCTGAAAATGTTCTGGTCTATTCCGGAATGTACCAGCGATTTAAAATCTGTATACTTTTCTCTGGTACTCTATGCGACATCTAGTTCTTATGCCATCTATGATAATACCTAATTTATTGAATATTCTCTTCCTCATATCCAAAAGAGTTAACATTTAGGGAATGTTACGTACTTTCTAGGTTTTATAGTGCCAAAAACCCAAATTCATTGAATGTTCCATTGATTTGGGGAAATTAAACTGATTTTGCCTGTCTATCAGAGAAAATTACAGTTATTTTTAGGGAAAAGCGTCTCTTAAATTTTGGGAATAGTCCTAACATTTTTAACATGCACTGTATGGGATGAGACAAACAGTGGTCGTGTGGGAAATGATATAGACAGCGCTGTAATAAAATTACTTCGATATATAGAATTCGTTACATTTTGGCCATAGAATTCTTTACATTTTGGAGTAATTTCTGCATTTCTTAAAATAAAACAGAGTTATCGCGATAGCCCTACTTCAATTCTTGTCAGAAAAGTGTCACATTAAATCAGTCACAAAAAAAAATTGCTGGTCACTCTCAGATTAAGCGCGATTGATAGTGTTCGCGAAACTTATGATACCTGGATGGAACCACCAAAATTGTTTACGCAACTAGCTTGGTTCCTGTAGGATCACCAAACAATTTAATATGCAGTAGTTAGTTCCTGGAACTATATAAAAGCCACATGTGATGATGTTATCTTTGGTGGATTATGTTAGTGTAGCGGTATATTAAAATCAGAATGAGCATAAATAGATTCACATTTCGATTTAATAAAAACTTCATATCCAGGTTATCTTAAGCACTCTAATTCACAGCAAAGCACTTATCTACAGTAAATCTAGAAAATTCTTAAAATTATTATCTTAATGCTATTTACAATTTACAATTCTCAGCAAGCAAGGGATAATTCGCAGGTATACTCCAGCTAACCCGATTTGGGAAATATAGGAATAACTGTCTTGAATTTATCCTGTACAAGGCACTTTAATTTAATAGTAATTTGTTATAAAAAAAATTATTAAATGTCAAATAAATTAAATTCTTTAACCACAATAATGTCACTAAATATGCCTTTGCACAATTTTCACCTTCACCTACTAGAAAATCGCATATTAGCTTATGCTTACCGTAGGCATATTATAAGCTGATTTGCACGATTTTTACAAAGAGAGAACTCAAAAAAAAAAATAACCAAAATATTAACCAAATATACACCACGAACTGAACTGCTTGAACGCGAAAATTTTAAGAGAGCGATCCATCCAAATGCTCGGCTTTATATAGGGTCTAAACCACCATTTTTGTGTGTGGAACCCGAAACCATAATGCAAAATTCTCAGAATGTATTATTTTTCATCATGTATAATTTATCTCATTCGATGAGGAATATTGACATCTATCTTCCTTCATCAAAAGATCTCCATCATAATTTAATTTCATTGAATGAAAATTAAAAATCCAAATTGTGCTATAACATGACGCAATTAAATTATTGTCATCCATGTTGAGAAAATTCGATGTGGAACGTATTTTTATCCATCTCACTTTTACTTGCTATCTCTTTCCTTCTCATTAGTCATATGAGAAATCAAAAAATATTAAATATCTTTTTGATGAGATTCTTTAGCACCTTTTTAATACCACCTTCAGGTTCCTCGTAAAAAAATAACCCGAATTCGTGTGCCATCTGTTGGCAATATATGAATTCTGACAGTTCCGCGGTATTTACAAATTTGTTTTGACGGTTTCGCGGTCGTGAGTTTTCCGTGCGTTTTCAGTGAAAAGTGCGCTGATTGCATAAAGGTAAGTTGTTCAAATTGTGTTTTGTGCATTGATTAGTGTTTGTGCGTGTTTAGTTTATAAGAAAATTCGTTTGCTTACGACATTGCTATTTTAACATGTCTTCAGGTGAGATTTTCATTTGTTGTTTTTTCGCGGAAAAACCTCGCGGGAAGTTAATTTTTTGTAAAAAATCTTTTCAATAACTCACAAACTTCGGTTTTATTGAGTTATTGCGTTTCCTAATCTCTTAAAAATTCGATTTTTAAGTAAATTGTTTTCCCTTGTGAATAATTTCAAAGGTGAAAATTTACTTTTGATTTTCCTCCAAATAGTTCGCGGAACGTGTTTTGACATAGATAATGACTCTTTTTCAATGATTAGTATAAATTTCATGTGATGGAGATTGAAATTTAGCCAAGTATTAACAACTGTCAATTTCCCATAGTGTTGTTGTTGTGTTTGCATGTATGTATTTATATATATACTTATTTTGTATATGTATATATTTTGCTTGGGAACGTTGGAAAATTTGTCGTTTTTATGTATGAATTTGTTAGCGTTTCTTATTCTAAGTAATTCATAGTTTGCTTAATTTAATTGATTCATTTTCTTTTTATTTCAGATGATTTCATGGGTGTATGTACATACATGGTAGCACTTTCTTCGTGGGAGGAATATATGCCAGTAGATTTCCCTGGCTTGTACTTAAGTTAAATACTTTAAGTTTGTTTGATTTTTTCTAATTGTTTTTTCTTTCTTTTTAGCTTCTTTCATCGCTGAACAGATAGACATTTGCAGGGAGTCGTATCGAGATACACAGTCTCCTATCAATTTCGAGGAAATAAAATTAAGACTGATTCAAATGATACGTAATGATTTTCTTGCATATTCGAGTTAAGCTGATAGACTGAATTTTTAAAATGTGCTTTTCAGTAAATTTAAATTATTCCAATATAATCCAACTTATCTCTCTACTGTCATTTATAAAATATCCTCAAGTGAATTTAAGTAAAAAAAAACATCCAAGAAAATAATAGCAACCCCAAAGAATTTATTTTCTCAACCTGGGAATCCAATTAATGTGAAACAAGATAAAATTAATGATATAGAGTTTTTATTACCTTCTCTGCAAGAGGTTGATCAACATTATAAGACTGTGCTTAACATTAAGTATTGTTTTTTCAGGTTATCGAAAATTGAATTGAATTTACGAGTTTGTGCTATTGTTTTTGTGATTATTTTGTTACCTTTTTAAAATAAATATATTAAGCCCAATTAAAAAACATATAATTTTTTAATATTCAATGATATTCAAGTCTACCGGCTAGCTCGATTAATTTAGATCGAAGTATAAAACTATGCAGATGAGAGAAAAATGAAAAAAACAACTCTTCGAAATCTTAAAGTAAAAACCTGCAAAACAGTCGATGAGAAGTAAGCAGACGACCATTTTGTGGATTTTTCCTATCAGAATTCGTTGAATTTTGATCCATCCATAGTTTTGTACACATGGTTTCAATCTGATAGAATCAAATTCTCCGATAAACCTGATTATGGACACATTTTTTGCCGTACGTGTATAAATCTGATTCATTTCGTACAAAGTTGACGTATACGGCAAAAGGCATACATTTTTAAACACATATAACTATTAAAAACGTCATTTCCGGGATCCTAAAATTATTAATTTGGAAAATCTTCATCTTAATAATATTATAGGTATTGTAAGTTTTAAATATTTCTATCGTAGCATTTTTTAAAAATATAAACATAAACTTTTAATTCGTTTTATCGAAATTGGGGTGACTGGCATATATGGCAAGGTGACGAACCGTCAACGAGTTTGGGATTCCGCAACACTTCATCAGAAGTTAACTCAGTGCCTATCTTCATTAAAGAAATTGGATTAAATTAAATACTAAATTATTAAATATGTCTAGAAATATTATTACAAAATTATTACATACTTTACATACTATATACATATATCTGGTCTACATGTGAACTTATCATACATCTGATTCTGGTCTGAACAGTTAATAACAATAAAAAAATTTGACAAATTACTATGAACATGAAGTGAAACGGCACTCACGGTGTGAGTTATGGGTTTTAATAATCAAAGGAAAAGAATATATAGTATATATATATATATATATTAGGAAAATTTCGTTACACAAAAAAAAAATCGTGGGCAATATAGTAAACAAGTCATTATAATCATGGCCGCTGATTTTATACGACAGCTGGCTGAAGCAATTCACATTCTTGCCCAATCGGCACAAAACCACAATACAATAGGTACTTATCACATTGAAAATAGATGCACACACTTATCTCCGCATAATGGATTTAATAAAACAATCATTTTCATTTTTTCCCCTACATTTTGTCATTCCCTAATTTTGAAAAGTTGTTTAGAAGCGAATAGAGGGAATAGGGAAAAAAGCTTCCGCTGCAATTCGAGGAGTTCCCACTCCGTTTTATTTTTCATAACTAGAGAATATCAAATTAATGGTCAAAAACATAAAATTAATGTTTTTATAAATTCAAACAAACAAATGAAATGTAATTGATAATAATTTAGTTATTATAATAAAATCACAAGTATAATTATAAGGCATTAGAGTTTGTCATTCATTAGAAAACCATATGCAGGTTTTGCAGGGGAAAGAGACTTCAAGCTTAAACAAGTGAAAAAGCTAGAATTGGTCTAAGACCAATTCTTATGATACCCTAGATGAATGTCCGTACGAAATTTCGTATGGGCACCCATTTGAGCAATTTTGATTTTTGCAGTGGTTTTTCGCGTATATTTCTAGAACGGTTCGTCGGACAGAAAAAATGATTATAACCAATTTTATAGGATTTCATATTCTGAAGAAGTTTTTAGTACAATAAAAATGTCTTGGACTGATCGTTTTCACAGTATACATAAAAAACCTAATTTTTTATATGGCAACACCAAGAATGGGTTGCCTGATTTAGTCCAATGTCTCGGACTGATCGTTTTCACAGTATACGTAAGAAACCTAAATTTTTATATGGCAACACCAAAAAGGAGTTGCCCGATTTAGTCCATTTTTAAAATGTTGTTTGCTAGTACAATGAAAACACCGTGTACTAAATTTCAGCTCTCTACGTCGACGCGTTCTCAGACAGTTTTCAAATATATAGCGGAAACCGAAATTTTT
Organism: Dioctria linearis; assembly: GCA_963930735.1. NCBI lineage: Eukaryota > Metazoa > Arthropoda > Insecta > Diptera > Asilidae > Dioctria > Dioctria linearis. The sequence continues at coordinate 82,112,627 of OZ005740.1, forward strand.
GTATGGCAACCCTACGAGAGAGTTGCCCGATTTGTCTCATTTTCGAACTTAATTTTACTTTTTTTTTTAAAGTCCGTGTACAAAATTTCAGCTCTCTAAGTGTACGCGTTCTCGAGTTATCGTGCGCACGGACGGACGGACGGACATGCAAAAAAATTTTAGGAGGTGTAAACACTCAATGTACGTCTTAAAAATCAGATAAAATTACATTAAACTCAAAAATTCGTAGACGTTTTACGCGCGGTTAACCTGTAGTGAGAAGAATTTATAATACTGGAAAATTTGAAATAATCGTTTAGAAGTATTTACAATCTCAATGTAAATTGAATTTACTTAAATTATCTTAAAGGAATTATAATTACTTATACTGTTTATAATAATGTCAAGTCTTGTAACCGATATTTAAAATTAATTTAATCTAAAATTAAGCTACAGGCTCCGACTTTAATATCTGATTCGCCAACCGGAGCAGAGTCAATTTTTCTTCGGAAATAGTTGTAAATTTTCATGACGATTTAATTTTAATATTAATAAAGTTATATTGTTAAATAATGTGAAAAAGTGGTTCCTGTGTTATTTACAGAATTATTGGAAAGCGCATGCACATAAAATACCTACTAAAAAAATTGTGCGTTGTGCATATAAACAGTGTTTAGGGGAAAAAATATCGATCTCCAGCTCGGAAATGTTTAATTTTTTTTTATTCCTTTAAAAACCTTAATCTGACTTCATTTGAACTAATATTTTTGGAAAATAGTGACGAAAGTTTCTGTTCAGTATCATTAAGATTTTGGCCTGAAAAAGAGGAGTGGGAACTCTAATTGAACTTTTAGTTGGACTTGCATATAATGAATGAGGCCGATATTATATAATTTTCTGGTGAATTTATTAAAAGAAATACCTTTACCTGGATCTATCTTTATTAAAACAAGGTAATGTCGTAGAAAATTCCAACTTTTCGATACCTTAAATGTAACGCAAATACGACAGAGCACTATTTCGCACAGGTATCGTGACCTGCTCACCTGTCGTTCAATTATAATATGCAAATAAAAGTCAGCTATAACAAATAGAGGGTGACACTAGGATTTTAAGCAAACACAGCAGAAATGTTTTTGTTTATTTTGTTTCAGGACAACGCTATCTGTGTGTGATGTGCTGAGTATGGTAATAACGTTCTCCGGAATAATTTCAACCCGTCTAACGCGATAAGTGGCAGCTGGAAAATGTTTACTCCTGACGTTGTAACATATGTACGTTGTACCATAGGTAGAGGCAGGATTGATTTTCGCAAACGATTTTCTTTCTCCTTTATTTACTGGAAAGGACAGGGTGGCTTGTTGATGTCCTGCTATTGTTCCGTTTATTTCTGTTGAAATATACTTGCTTTAAGCTCCCATGAGTGCATTTATAAAGTGCTATCGATTATTTGCTGACTTTTAGCAAATGAAACATCCCTTTTGGAGTAATTTTGATTCAGTTATTAATAAAGCAAAAGGATTTGTTAAGTTTTGGAACAATTAGCTACTCCAAAAAGAGTTTGCAGAGCACAAAAAATTATTTTCAGTTCTTCTTGTAGTTATTAAATGAAAAATTTCTGAAAGAATATTGGTAGGATATAGAGTAAATGTTTGACGAGAGTATTAGACAAAAAATCTTGACAAGCTGCAAAGGTAGCCATTGTTTCTGGTCTCTGGCCAAAACCATTAGGAACAACTTCACCAGTTCCTCTATACATTTACTACGTAACATTGTGGTTGTTTAATCCCTGGATTAAGGTAATATTTTAGCTACCAGATTCACTTTAAACCGTAGGTTCCACCCACTTTAAAGATAACTGTTTTGCAACTCCCCTGTAAATGTGTACAAAGAATGCGAGGACATTGCACATTGTAGATTCCAGGCTTTTGGCTCATACTTCTTAAAGCCTGGCGACTTTGAAGAAACTTCACCCAAAATAAATACTGCTCTTCCTAGGAAGTGTGGGATTATTAGATTAACTATAAAGAAACAGGTGGAAAATCGGCCAAGGAATGTCTACCCTGCTACACTCTCCCTAATCTTAAACTTGTACAAGGAGCAATACATGTTTTTACGTGAGATGTGTTCAAAGATGTTTTATCATCGCTGTTAATTAAAAGGTGTACCTTATCCTTGGCTAAACCTCTGCGCAAACTATTTTACTTTCATTATTCGACAAGAAACTTTCCAACTGCTTGGAATATAGACCATGGTTAGCCTATTCCCAAGAAAGGCGAGGTTAGCCATCCCTCAAATTTTCGACCAACTCCGCTCTCTTCCATTTTTGCAAATTATTGACCAATTGCAATCTGTTCAATTTTTTTAAAGATCTTCGAATATATCAATAACTCCAAATAAATGAAGTATCCAGAAACCAATCAGATTATCAACGATCGTCAAAATGGCTCCGGCCTAAATGCTCATCTGGAGACTTTCTGACGTTTCGTATGGAGTGTGGATAGTCTTCACAATTTGGTGAGTCCGAACTCGCTTTCCTACAAAATATCTCGACAGAGCCTGGTGTCCTGCTTTTTCAGCTAAACTTAAAGCGTTTGGTCTCTCCTTCTCTTCTATTATGAAATGAAAGTTTTCTATATGGGCGTCTAATACGGGTCGTATTAGATGCCGTTAAACCTAAGCTTCACCCTATAAATAACGGTGCCCCAGAGTTCTCTCTGCAGCTTTCTTCATAATTTTCATTGTGTTCTTTGGGTTAGTGCAGTACACAGGATATTGCGAATTCATTTTATAAGTAGGGTGCATGTTAGGGTGCTCATGTTAGGCCTAACTGGGCATTATCCTTCTCGAGTCATTTAAGATTAGACTTCGAGAACCGTCGCTCTGTGCACAAAGTGATTATAAGTGATCTTAGAACGTGAAAAGAATTGGCTGCAAATGTACGGTCACCTGAGTAGTTTTTCATTGATGCTCTCTTCCAGGCTTAATCCTTAAGGCACTGTAAACAAAGTTTTTACGAAAATCAGATAAAAATAAGTGAAACAATCAGCCATGGTACCACTACAAATTTATTTGGACAGCCTAAACTCTATCCAGTTTTAACACTATACCGCTTCCGCGGTATATTCGCCAATCAGAGTTTTGGAGCTATAGTTGTTAATCTTCCCTTTTAAAATTTAAACAATTTAGGATCAAAATAACAAAATAAATGCATATATCCCAAATAAGTGCAGCTTTCCTTAGTAATATAGATATTACCCTGCTCTACTGAAGCTGACATCATTTGAAATAAAAATTTCTATGAAGTTGCATCAGTTAGAAGAGCACTCAAATTCTTCTGAAAAGTACAAAACTTTCTCTATACATTTTGTGAATAATCATCAATATTTTATTCTGGGATTCACAAAGAGAATTCAATTTCAACATTTTCAAATGATGTACAGAGATTTTCTTCTCCATAATTCAGTATGTTTCGTTTTTAGGGTTTTCCTTATACACAAGTATAAACCAACTTTCTTACTTCTACGACAATGCATTAAATACAAGTGATTTGCTTCATCACCAGTAGTTGGCTGCCAATAGAAAGAAGTTTTCTGTATTCTATTATTCTGAACGTGGTATGTACTTGTAGCTTTCATTTTCCATTATAGAGGTTTACTAATTGGTAATTTTATGGACAAATTTAATATCCCGGTATTGAATTGCTTTAGGGAACAATCAAATAAATATGGTAGCTATTGTAAAAAACTGTTACAGCCCAAAATATAGAAAACGTATGCGGCATGCTGTAAATTGATATTATCTGATAGCGTGTGTTCTGTGTAAGAAAACTATCCTAGTATCGCAGCTCTTCGGAATGGATAAAGATTCAAATTACATGTGATAGAAGTGTAAGTGTTAGCTGATTGAAATAGGTTGGAAATATTGCTGCTAACTTTAAAATCTCGAAGCTATAGTAGCTTCGATATCTGAATAGAGCATAGCCAAGAAGGACTGATAATACATATGAATATCGATCTCTGCGAAAAGTAAAGTACAAAGATGGCTAATGGCTTGCTTGATTCAAGATCTTCAAAAAATCAGAAATTTGTGTTCTAGCAGGTATAAGGCATATGGATAAGATCCTGCCAGGTATTATATTGTGATAAAGTGACAAAATTTGTATATTTCATTTGGCACACTAAACTAGCTATATTTAGTTTTATTGTTGGAGCTCCCCAGATTCGAGAGGCCCAAAATTAATTAAACATTTTCTTAAATAAAATTATTAATTACAAAGAATGCAACTTTACCAAAGCTGATTTTTGACTTCACCTTTGGTTAAGTATAATTAGTTACAGTCACAGGAATGGTGAAAAATATGAGACATTGATGAAATCGGTTGTAAAAATCACTGAACTTATGATGAGGCACCTGGAGAAACCATTGTTTCTCAAAGAATGCGTTGAAGTAGAGATGTTGGATACTAACAAAAGTTCAGGGAAATTTATTGGCCCCTAATACACAATCAAAAGCAATCAATAGCAAATATAATCCTAGAGTTGTTGTGTGCTTCTTTAAAAAGCTATCTAGTTTATGTAGCTAGAATAAAAGTGTTGCTCTAAGGAAATCTGCGAAGGGTGCATCTATCGGATGATGTAAGTAGCGTAAAATGGAAACCAGACAGGACTTGCATACTCCAAAATTAGTACAATAAAGGAGCTTAGTAATGCAAAGATTATTAATTTCTTTACATATGACATCTTTCAAAAGACCCCCCAAGTGGCATAAGTCCTGGAGTTGACATGATCATAAAACTTAAAATCGTCCAGATGGCGGCAGGTGCTGGCTTAAAAAACCGGACGAGGCAGATGTTTATTCTTTTGTATTTAATAATTTGATTTGAATCGTAAAAACAAAAAGGTTTTCTAAAAATTCTTGTATGACCTAAACAGTGGCAGACATCTAAATTGTTGATTTTGTTAAGTCTACTCAATGAGTATCCGGCTATAGTTAAGAGTAATAGGTCCTTTTGTGTGACAGGTAGTTAATATTATTTTGGATTATTAAAAATATAAAATATTTTTTATTAAAAATGTAAAAAATGTAAAATAATGTATACCGACAATAAAAAAAATGATCAATCCAATTTATCCGTACTTACAGTAAAAACGTACAAGTCTACGTTAACTAGCAAAATCCGGCCAATAAATTTATCAAATCTCAGAACTCTGACAATAAATATTTTTGGCGCTAAAGAACGGCCCGGGCGGACAAATTCAGCCAAATTTTTTGGAGATTTACTGGTGGTGCCATCTCTAATCAAAACCCAACGGCAAATTTAGCTCGTTGACCTTAGTACCGCTCTCTCTAAAATTCAGGATAAGTTTTCGCCAATATCTTTTAGCTTGCTAAATGTTCATACAAAATTTAGCTTAGCACGGACCTTAGTACAAGGCTTAACTTTTAACGAGGATGAGTAATCATAAGACTTACGTTTGAAATTATTAATCTCCAAAATTTGTAGGGTTTATCGGTGTGTATTGACTTTATCCTGCGAAGAAAACCAGCAAAATCCAGAGTAATCGAGAAAGGCTTTGCTCCTTAGGTGGAGTATCCAGCCAGACTGACGTATCAAGCGCAAGTGATCTGAGAGTAACACGTCAGTATAGCGACAATACCCTGTCAAAGAACTAAATTTGGTATGACATAGACCAATTAGGATAACTAATTGCTCAGGTTACACATTACATATGTATGTAATAGGTTTAATAAAAATATGTTTGACTGAAGATGATAATATTAGTTTAGCATTGTTGTGTTTAATTAATAATAATGAAATTGCTATCGTAGTATACAGCGCTTTTGGGTACATCCCTATGATCATTCAAAGGTGGAAACAAAAGGTGCTTTTAGTTTTTCAAAGAGGTCAATATATGGCCAAAAAGATTTTCTTCGTTCTACAGATTACGCGAAGATCAATCAGTCAATCATTTATTTTATCTAACTTCTACACAAGATTAGAAATCTTATATTAGTACAAGGACAACTACGGCTAGGTTAACTAAGAAACTACAATATAAAACTAAACAAAAAAACAGAAAAAAAAAATAAAACGTAATACTTACAATATATTAGAAAAATAGAAAGGGAAAGAAAAGAAAACTATAGTGGAAAATAAAAAGATAATGAACAGAATTCTAGTAATAAGTAAAATACAATTACGTTATAGGTTGCTTAAATTCACTGACAGAAGTAAAACTCTATACAAGGGGCAGAGAATTGTGAATAGACAATGTAAGATCCCTTCAAGAATGGATGAATTTAAAGGTGGAATCAGAAGTTTACGTCCTTTCAGGAACTGCAGAAATGTGATGTTACATAGTAATAAGAATAAGATTATGTAGGAAAGTCAGTGATTTACCTTTTAAGTACGAATCTACAGCCCAAGATCAATGATCTGTAAGGAAAGATATGAGCAGAACAACGCAAACTGAAAGCAAACTGTGTACAATAGTTGAAAGCTACCTCAAGCTTTCGATTGTAAACCGAGTCTAATCTATGTATGTATATTTAACTACCATAAGCAAAAAGAGACACCAAAAGTGTGCTAACTAGTCTCAAAGGCAAATCGGTGGGAAGCATATTTCCAGACAGAGAGAGTCTTCTAAGCTCACCATAAATTATGCTTATCATAGATTTGATATGATCAAACGAATATTAATTTTCACCCCCAAAATGGGTTATATAGATTACATAAGGTAGTTCCACTTTATTGTGCATAATTGGGGGAACATATCGATGTTACGGTTAAGGCTTGTGCGTTGTATTATTGGTTCGCCTTACTCATCAATTTATTCTTTGACATCAATTTGTAATACCAGTTATTTTCTCATACATAGGAGAAAAGATAATTCATTTTTATTTATTAATCGCTTTTGGAAATAAAAATGGATAAATAAATAACAATGTCTTTAATTATTTTATAATGCTTTTTATTTTATTTATTTTTAAATAACTTTTTTTTTATTTTATAATTTTTGATTAATTTTTAAACTGTAATATATTTTATTATTGTAGTCGTAGTGACAATATTCTGGATAAAACTGAATTATTTTACGCTGACAATTTATTATATATATTACTATGTATACTAAGATTCTCAATACATTTGTGTTTTCTCTAACCCTTTACTTTTACAAAGTGTATGTACATTTGATTAAATTTTTTATTTGCATTGCTTATAGTTTATATTTATGCTATTGTTCACTTTTAGATTTATAGTTTATATTTATGCTATTGTTCAATTTTAGATTCAAAACTTTTCCAAAACGTTTTATTACTAAAAACTTATATAGATAAAAACATGTAGGACGCTACATTTACTCCCCTCTCAGTGTTAACGAAAACGTAGTAATGTGTTAAACAACCAAAAACGATAATAATGGAAAATTATTACAAATTAAACGTGACTTTTTTTGTGGGTTCTCCGGTGACATTTTTCTGTGATTCATTTATTTTCTCTACGAATGCCAGTTTTAAACGATCGATAGATATTTTGAACAATTTTCCGTTTATACTGATGATAAAACTGTTGTCCCCTCTTTCAATGACCTACCTTAAACGGGCCTTCATAGGGTGGCTGAAGATTTGGTTTGATTTTGTCTGTCCGATTAAAAACGAATTAGCAATTTTCTAGTAATTTTGGAATATAATAAGTTGCACTAGACTTCCTAGAATCTGTTGGCGTAACGTTTTGGAAATATCTATGCAAATTTTGTAACATGTTGTTAGTATTTGCTATGTTGTCAGTGCCTTTGACGAAAAATTCTCCTGGAACTCTTAAGGCCTGACCGTATACTAAGTCTGCTGGAGAGCATTGTAGATCTTCTTTGGCCGTGGTGGGTATACCTGAAAGTATTGTATGCAGATGATATGACCAGTTGATTGCGTCTTCAGTCGCTCTAATGGCAGCTTTTATTTGGCGATGCAATCTTTCGATCATCCCATTAGATTGCGGGTGGTAAGGAGTTGTACTAATTTTGTTACAACCCAGGAACTTGGATAATTCTTGGAATAACTTTGAAGTGAATTGCGATCCTTGGTCGGTCGTTATTCTCAATGGAACGCCGAAACGGCAAACGTATTGTTGGTAAAATACTTTGGCTATATTCTCTGCTGATGTATTTTTAATATGATAGGCTACAGGCTAATCGCCTTCATTACCTGTCCATGAGTGTTAAAATATATGTGAATGTTTTTGATTGCAGTAGAGGTCCGACGATATCCAAATGTACATGTTCGAATCTACCACTAGGCATTTCGAAAGCTCCAATAGGTGATTTTGTATGCCTGTGTATTTTTGATTGTTGATAATGGTAAGCATGTCTTGGCCCATTGATTAATTTGTTTGTTCATGTTTGGCCAAAAGTATTTGCTACAGACTAATTTTATTGTTGGACGTATGCCTGGGTGTGATAGTTCATGTAATATTTTGAAGATCGTTCTCCAGAGTTTGGGTGGTATGTACGGACGAGATTTTCCCATCGAAACCTCGCACCAGGGTTTATGATTGTTTTTGTGAATATCTGTTTCTACTAGTTTATATTACACTTGGTATTTCGTTGCTGGTGTTCGATAAGATGTTTTAATTCTCTATCCTCTATTTGCGCTATGCTAATCACTTGTAGGTCAATTTTTTTATTGCTTTTAATTTCGCTACATTCTTCGTGATTATACAGTATGCGTGATAGAGCGTCTGCTACCACATTTGTTTTTCCTTGTATATGTTGAATATCGGACGTAAATTGTGTTATGTAATCTAGGTGTCTAGCTTGTTTTGGACTTTTCTCAGTTTTCGTCCAAATGGCATTTGTGAGTGGTTTGTGGTCCGTCAAACTACAAATTTTCGACCTTCGAATACTTGTCGAAAATGCTTTATAGCCAAGTACACTGTTGGAGTTCTCTCTCGAAGGCTGAGTATTTTGCTTCTGCCTTTGTCAATTTCTTTTAATGGAACGCGAAAGGTTCCCAATTATTGTTGTTTAACTGCTGTAGAACAGCACCTATTGCTACGGCTGAGGCATCTACAGTTAGATTGAAGGTAGCATCTTCAATAGAGTGCACTAATAGTGTTGCTGAAGCGAGAGCTTCTTTTATGTGTTTGAAGTTGTTTTCACATGCGTTTGACCACAAAAAATGTTTAGTATTCTTCGGGTTTTTAAGTAAGAGAGTTAAATTATCATATATAGGACTTAGTAATTCCGTCAATTTCGGTATAAAACGATGATAATAGTTTATCATTCCTATAAACTCTTGTATATGTTTGACGGACGAAGGTGGTGGAAAATCCTGAATGATTTTAATTCTATCAAAATGTCGTCAATATATGTAAATATGTAGTCCAAACCTTTGGTTACTTCATGCATGAATCTCTGAAAAGTTTGTGCCGCGTTTCGTAGACCAAAAGGCGTTCGTGTGAATTCATACAGTCCGAAAGGTGTTGTAATTGCGCTTTTATGTATATCTTCTGGAGCTACCGGAATATGGTGATATGCTCTCATCAGGTCTATTTTAGAAAAGACATTACAATTTTTAAGATTTAACGAAAAGTTTTGTATATGTGGGATTGGATATCTGTCTGGAATAGTGATAGCGTTTAGTTGTCTATAATCACCACACGGACGCCAATCTAAGCTATTCTTCTTTGCTACTAAATGTAGTGTAAGGAATATTTGGTAAGTCTGGAAAATAAGTATCTATTTAGTTTGGTAGGCACTGTTGCAAATGTGATGTTGAGAAGCGTAGGGATTAGATTGCGCAAAGTTTGGAGTGAGCATACACTTAGTCACAGTCTGTGCAGTGAGTGATATAAATGAGAAGTCGCGTTCAATTAATCGTGTGAAGTGTGAATATACATCACTGGGTGAGAGACAAACACTTTTTGTATTAAATTATATACAGAATGAAGGTTAGGCGGGTTTCCGCTATTCTAAATCGTAATGTGTAGCCAAGGATAGTTAGTTTGTGTGTGTGAGTGATTGACGAAAGAATAGAATGCCTGTTCTGCGTACGTCGCACCCCACTATCAACGAATGCCTGTTCTGCGTACGTCGCATCATACCGTCAGTGCGTGAGTCGCATAATATCTGCTACTACTACTACCACTACTATGCGTGCATCGCAAACGCATTTAATCCATGAGCCCTCAGGTAACAACGGGTCAGCGTAAGTCCGTCTGTTCAACCTGTCGGTACACATGAATATCTACTGACGGAAAACGTTAGGATGTAACGGAAATATGATTGAATGCATATGTGTGTGTGAAGGATGTGTGCGAAGATATGATAGAATGTATATGGGTGTATGAATAAAATATGATTGTGTGCTGCATCTCACTGATTTTATACTCAGACGTTGTTCTCCTTTTTCCACAGCTCCCGGATAGCAGCAGCTATTTACTAGGAAGCCACCACATACTTACTTCTGCGAACATATGTAAGACAAAAGATAAAAATATATTCAATCCGCTACAAAAAAAGTCCTGTGTTTAGTCATTCTATTTTCCTGTATTATTTCCCTTTTTATACCCTAGATGAAATCTAAGGGGTATACTAAGTTTGTCATTCCGTTTGTAACACCTCGAAATAATGATGGTAGAGCAAAATGGATTGGACACCCATTCATAATATTAAAAGTTATTTTGATTTTTGCATGTCCGTCTGTCCGTCCGTCCGTCCGTGCGCACGATAACTCGAGAACGCGTACACTTAGAGAGCTGACATTTTGTACATGGACTTTAAAAAAAAAAAGTAAAATTAAGTTCGAAAATGAGACAAATCGGGCAACTCCTTCGTAGGGTTGCCATATAAAAATTTCGTTTTCCGCTATATATTTGGACACTGCCTGAGAACACGTCGACGTAGAGAGCTGAAGTTTTGTACATGATGTTTTTATTACATTAGCAATTAAAATGTCTAAAATGGACTAAATCGGGCAACTCCTTCTTGGTGTTGCCATATAAAAATTAAGGTTTTTTACGTATACTTTGAAAACGATAAGTCCAAGACATTTTTATTGTACTAAAAACCTCTGCAGAATACGAAATCCTATAAAATTGATTATAATCATTTTTTCTGTGCGACAAACCGTTCTAGAAATATATGCGAAAAACAACTTCAAAATCAAACTTGAATTGATCGGTGACCATACGAAATTTAATACGGGCATTCATCTAGGGTATCATAAGAATTGGTCTTAGACCAATTCTAGCTTTTTTACTTGTTCACTTTAATAACTTCAGAAGTGCGATGATGTCCATGTGCTATTTCTCTTTCCTAGGAAATAATCAGATGTATGAATGTTTTCACGTTAGGTAAACTTCTGGCTTGAATGCTGAGTGTGATAGTATCATGGCTCGTTTGATAGTTGGTCGAATAACTTTATTTTCAGATTGAGTTTTGTGGTCTGTGCGTAGTCTGTTGAGATACAAAAATAATAATAACAAGTGAAAAAGCTAGAATTGGTCTAAGACCAATTCTTATGATACCCTAGATGAATGCCCGTATGAAATTTCGTATGGGTACCCATTTGAGCAATTTTGATTTTTGCAGTGGTTTTTCGCATATATTTCTAGAACGGTTCGTCGGACAGAAAAAATGATTATAATCAATTTTATAGGATTTCATATTCTGAAGAAGTTTTTAGTACAATAAAAATGTCTTGGACTGATCGTTTTCACAGTATACATAAAAAACCTAATTTTTTATATGGCAACACCAAGAATGGGTTGCCTGATTTAGTCCATTTTTCAAATTTTATTTGCTAGTACAATGAAAACACAACGTGCCAAATTTCAGCTCTCTACGGCGACTCGTTCTCAGGCAGTGTTCAAATATATAACGGAAAACGAAATTTTTGTATGGCAACCCCACGAAGGAGTTGCCCGATTTGTCTCATTTTCGAACTTAATTTTACTTTTTTTTTTAAAGTCCGTGTACAAAATTTCAGCTCTCTAAGTGTACGCGTTCTCGAGTTATCGTGCGCACGGACGGACGGACGGACAGACGGACGGACGGACGGACGGACGGACATGCAAAAATCAAAATAACTTTTAATATTATGGATGGGTGTCCAATCCATTTTGCTCTACCATCATTATTTCGAGGTGTTACAAACGGAATGACAAACTTAGTATACCCCTTTAGATTTCATCTAGGGTATAATAATAGTGAAAGTGAGATATTTTTTTTAAAATTGCTACCAAGGATAATAATAAAAACTACAATTAGATTGGGTTAGATTAAAAGTTCTAAAAGGTTAGTAATTTCCTGTTTTCTTGAAGTGAAAAATGTCATCACAAAGTGATTGGATTGTGAAATCTGTTGCCACCCCAGCTAAAAGAAAGAGGGTGCAACCGAATTTTAGTGAAGAGGCGTCTGATACCTCAGCAATTTCTAGTGCAACAGCGGCGACAGAAAGAAAATAGTGAGTCGACGCTCAATTCAACTTTGATTAATTTAGCTGAGCTCATGAATACATTAACATCAAATGTGAATGCAATTGGAAATAAACGCTAAACCGTCAGAGTAGGCAAGTTTGTTAGAAGAAATGTTGAAACGTGGAAAATGTTCTAATGAATCCTTCGTACAATACTATTACGAAAAATTATCATTATTGAATTCATGCGAATTTTTTCGGAAAAAGGCATTTTCATGTTTAATAGCAGGAATTCCTGATTCAAATGTTCAGGCTGCAGCTAAGGTGGGAGATTATAAGGAACCGGAAAAGGTCTTGAAATTTTTAAAAACATTGAGGAATAATGAGGTGGAGCAACACAAATGGATTTTTAAGCGACCACAAATCTCCTATAAAAGTGTACCCAATCGATATCAAGACAGTGCAGGCAGACAGAAATTTGAGGAAAGGCCTCGGAAATGTTACGGTTGTGGAAGTAGGAAACATTTAGTACCTTCATGTCCGGAAAGAGCGCGTCACAATGAAAAACACCAAAGTAGCAGCAATAAACGAACACCTGAATCTTCAAAGCAAGTATTGGCGACACAGGAAAAGGAAAAACCAGGTATGAAGTATTTTATGAATATTAAATTGGATGATATTGATACTAGAGCTTTTGTTGATTTTGGTGCAAATTGTAATACAATGAGGCATGAAACGTTTCTTAACTTAAATAGAAAATTAAAGCAGCAGTGTAATCTTATTCAGGGATTTGTTGGTGGGCAGATAAAGTCGTTAGGAGTTATTAAGCAAATTAAAGTCCAGATTGATCAGACCAATGCAATCACAGATTTAAATGTTGTATCAGATAATATACAAGAGATTTCCGTAATTTTAGGACAACCTTTCACTGAAGAGCCCCATATTAAAATTTTCAAAGATAACAAATTACTTAGAATATATGAACAATTTCATGAGGAATTACCTCAAGATGTCGCCGAACTACATACCTTCAGTAAAAATTCCCATTTGGGTAAAGCAAGCTATCGTGATTCCTGCAGGCTACTCAGCTAACGTGGTTTGTCAAGCGGAACGTCTTGGTGATATATACATTGACTCAAGTATACGAATGAAAGAAAACAATGAACACTGTATTCCCAGATGCATTGTCTTTTTCGACGAAAATAAAGAATGTGTCTTTCCTATAATAAACACTTCAAATAGTGATTTAACAATTAGGCCTAAATATCCAATAGCAAGGGGACTAACATGTGTAGAGCAGAATGGAAAAATCGATCAGCTGTTGAATATAAATTTAATGATGAAAGAGCTAACTTGCGATATGCTTAAAATAGGTTCAACATTGACTTACGAAGAAAAGTATGAGCTACTGGACTTATTAAAACAATATAGACAATGTTTTGCTACACCTATGAAGGAAATTGGCTGTACAACAGCAGCTGAGCTAAGAATTGGGCTTACTGATGACAAGCCTGTAATATATCGTCCTTACCGCATGAGCTTGGAACAAAGGATTAGGGTTAAGAAAATTGTTGACGAGCTGCTCGAAAATGGGATTATTCAGGAATCTACATCACCATTTACATCACCAGTTTTACTAGTAAAAAAAAAATGGGCATGATCGTCTTTGTATTGATTACAGAAAATTGAATAGCAAAATCAAACAAGATAGATTTCCACTTCCACGTATGGACGATCAGCTGGATCAACTGCAAGGTTACAAATACTTTACAACTTTGGACATGGCCTCCGCGTATTATCAAGTACCTGTCCAAGAACAGTCGAAATTTAGGACATCCTTCGTTACATGCGATGGACAATTCCAGTTTAATCGAATGCCATTTGGCATAAGTACGGCACCAAGCGTTGTTCAGAGAATGGTTAACAAAGTACTAGGGCCTTTGAGAGGTACAATTGCGTTAGACTATTGTAGGCTTTGCTGGGAAAATGCTGCTTTAAGTCAAACGACCGATCTGAGAGTTACATAGCAACTGACTTTATTCATACATTTATTCTAGTTCATACATAAGTATATAAGGTATATAATAAACTATCGGCATATGGAGTTAACTAGGGTTGCCAGAATACATATTATAATTGAATGGTAATTTCAAAACTTAATTGACTACAGCTCGCCCATCCTGACACCTCGACGACCTCGGCGATTAGACCTGAATGCCATAGTTCAAATTATATTATTATTTCATTTAATAAGATTTACGAAACTTAATCAAATACTTTATTCTTATATGCTGTAATAAATGTCTACTCGTCAGTAATCGTACAGTTAAAGTCATAAGTCTCGTTCGCAAAATCCGGTAACCACAACTTTATATTACTTGCATCAAAAGTGCCTTCAAATGGAACTCTGTTATGTTGAAACCCGTCGATATCACTTACTACATATCTTTTGTGAGGTAAAACCTTTTTTTATTTCAGAAGGACCTTTAAATTTAGGGGCAAGTTTCCTGCTACCAGCAGTTACCACATTTCTTATAAGTAATAATCACCTGCATTATAAAGTGGCCCTTTTCTCTTACAATTTCTATCATAGTAAGCTCTATTATAACTTTGAACTTCTTCATTCCTTTTGATTGCTCTTTTTCTTACTTCTTCCACGCAAATTTGGGAGCTAACATTATTTTTAAGATAATTAAAAAGCTTGGACTCTTGAGGCTGATGTTGCCGTATACCAAAAACTAGCTCTGATGGGGTTGCAGCAACAGAGCGACAATAAGTATTGTTAAAAACAAATTCAACTTTACGAATATTTTGATCCCAGTTTTCATCTGAAAATTTCGCCTACAATGGAGTGAGAAAACGATTCATGCGCTCAACGGCACTATTTGCTCTTGGGCAAGCTGTTGCCACCAACACATGCTTAACTTGGGATTGGCTCAAGAAAATTGTAAATTCCTCGGAGGTAAATGCACTTCCCTTATCTGATATCAACCGTTTTGGGATATTGTAATTTTGGAAATAATTCTCCAAATGCTTAATTACCTCTTTTGTCTTTGTTGTCCTAGTAGGATATATCTTAATAAATCGGGAAAAGGCATCTAAAACCATTAAAACGAACTGGTTTTTTGACTTGGTTTCGTTCAGGGGACCGTAATGGTCTATGTGAATTGTATCAAAGGGGGTATGGCCTTTATCTGTGCTTTGCAAAGGATCCAAATATGTACCGACTATCGGATTATATGACACACACTGCAAACAATTTGCAATATAGTTTTTCACATAATCCTTCATTTCGGGAAACCAATAGACCTGTTTTACGAGTTGAGTTGTTTTGTCAACGCCAATATGACCCATATCGTCGTGGCACGATCTGACGATATCGTATTTCGTTGAATCCGGGACGTAAAATAACAGCTTTCCTTGATCCTTCCGGAATAGTAGACCATTTCTGCACTCCCAAAATGGGCTTTCTTTTTATTCCAAATCATCTTTCATTTGAACTACCTTCTTATCCCTACTTTGCAATATTGCTAACATGTTTTCAAAAGAGTGTTCATTAATCTGAAGCACTAACGTTCGAGACAAAGCATCAACATGTTGTATCTTTTTCCCCTCGCGATGGACTTTTTCGTATTCATAGTTTTCCAAAAATAAAACCCATCTGCTAATGCGTGGGAAAATATCCTTTTTATTAAGTGTAAGCTTAAGAGCATTACAATCAGTTACGATACGCAACCTGATTCCTTGAAGATAAATGTGGAAACGTTTTAATCAGTATACAATGGCTAAAGTCTCCAATTCAAACTATGGTATTTAGCCTCTGTATCTGTCGTACGCTTACTAAAGAACATTACTGGATGGTAATGGCCATCTTCTTGCTTTTGTAACAAAATACCTGCAAAACCTGAACTTGAAGTATCACAATGAAGTTCGGTGTCTGCTTTTGGGGAATATATCCTAAGAATTGGTGAGGTAATTAACTTTTGTTTTAGTAATTCAAAAACTCTAAAATGTTCTTCATTCCAAATATATGTATTACCCTTACGCAGTAATTCGTATAAAGGCTTGGCAATAACTGCAAAATTCGATATAAATTTCCTAAAATAACTAACTAATCCTAGGAACCTTTGGACTTCCACTAAACTCTTGGGAACAGGATAATGTTGTACAGCTGAGATGTGTACAGAAGAAGGCCGAATGCCTTCTTGGCTAATATCATAACCTAGATACATAATTTTTTCCATAAGAAAGCGGCATTTGCTTAGTTTTAGCTGAAGGCAATTTTCAGCGAGGGTATCAAATACATTAACTAATGTCTTAAAGTGACTTTCCAAACTCTCGCTGGCGATCAATATATCATCCAAATAGATAAGGGCGTCACCACCTTTGATTAAATTTTCAAATACCTCATTGACAAATCTTTGAAAAACGGCCGGACCATTGGACAAACCGAAAGGGACTTTCAAATATTCATATTGTTCATTGGGAGTCACAAATGATGTATACTGTAGCGAATCGTTGGATAGATTTATATGATGAAACCCGTTTTTTAAATCTAATGTTGAAAAGAATTTCTTTCCACGTAATTTATCCAATTGATCCTCTATCAGGGGTAGTGGATACCTATCTTTAACCGTTAATTTATTTAATTCGCGGTAATCAACACATAAACGCATGGTTCCATCCTTCTTTGGAATAAGAACGATTCTCGAGGCAAAAGGTGAATTGCTTTTCCGTATAATGTTACTACATAATAATTCTTCTATCATGTCATCTACTTTTATTTTTTCTTGTTGCGAAAGTCGCCTAGGTGTAAAATAAAAGGGTTGTGGGGAATTCACAATAATTTTCATTTCATGTTTTATTTTAGGTTCACGTGGTTTTTCAAGATTTATATAATGATTTTCAAAAATATTTGATAAGGTCTTTCTATTTACATAATCTGCGCTATCACCTACTATTAGACTGTTAATGGTTGCCGCAGTTTCCGATGGGAATTCAATGTTATGTAAAGCAGCAATGAAATCTTTAAGTTCTCTATTGTCCGATGTATCCTGTTTAGAAATCTTCAGTTCTTTGTCGAATGTAATAACTGTTTTTTCATAATTTAAAAAATCTCGTCCTAAAATTCAATCATGGTGCATCGTGGTGTCAGGCACGACTCGAAAATTTAATTCAAATTCTAGCCCTTTTACTTCTATCTTGCTTTCAAAATTCCCTAAAATCTGTAATAAAGAACCGTTTATACCATAAAACTTTTCAGAAGAATGAATAATGTTATTTACAGATATACAATTACTTTTTATTAATAAGATTGGGCTACCTGAATCTACCAAACTTCTGAGTGTAATAGATTGATTGTGGTTCACATATAAAGTTGCATCTACAAAGAAGCCATCAGAATCCGTTACGAAGTGCACATTATTCGGGCCACGTGATGAAAAATCTTCAGAAGCCTTTCCGCGAGATACCTTCATATGAAGAGTAGGACAGTCCTTAACCATGTGACCGTAGTTGCCACATTCGTAGCAAGAGCCTCGTTGACGCTTTGGTTTTGTGCAATTATAACAAGCTAAATTCTGTTGTTTAGTTTGCATCAGGTTTTGTTGTTTCATTTGTCTGGGCTTGGGAATTTTCTTAAATGCTTCCAACATATCCGGAGGAGTTTTAAAACACATCATCTTGGCCTGAGCCTGCAAAGAATTGTTGTCTAATCCCTCGATCAAATAGTCCACTAACTCGTCTTCTGAAACTTGCACACTGTTCCCCAAAATTAACTTATCATGGAAATATTCGCTGAAGCTTTTATCTGCACGCCACTTCCGTAGTTCAAAAATTTTTCTAAACTCTAATTTACTCTCCCAGCAGCTGAACATGACATCCAGGGCATCTAATAAATCTTCCAAACTCAAATCAAAATGTTGAGGCTTAGATCGAAACCACTCAAGGGCTTTAGCCTTTAACTTTGATGTGACAGCAATCCGCATAGTGATTTCATCGACTGTGTATAATTTCATAATATTCCTCACCTGGTTTAGCCATGCTGATTTTTCTTGCTATCTCCTGAAAATTCTGGAACAATATCGCATAAGGCACCAGCAGACTGAAACGCTGAGGAGCTGCTGACGAAAGGACTCGTCCAATTCTTTTTCTCGTTTTAGCAGTCTATTTTCCCATTCTAGAAGCTCCATTCTCCTTCTCATAAGCTCCACCTCTGCTGAAGTACTTCCATTCGAATTTATATTTTGAATATTGGATGCTTGAGGAGCCGTTGATTCTAACTGTTGACGTTCTTGCTGATCAACGCGTCTGGAGAGATCACCATTATCCAAATTAACAGAATCGTCCGACACAGCTGGTTCTCCTTCCCTACTCATCTTTCCAGGACTAAAAAGTCTTTCAAACAAATCTGTTTTATTGGCCTTTTGTGACAATCCTCGTTTTTTCAATTCACCACGCAGAGAGTTAGTTGAAAAAAACTGTTCACTTATAGATACATATCGGCTCATTCCTTAAAATTCTTCCTTTTTAATAAATTGGCAGTTAAAATACCAGCACTTCTAAGAAACCATTAAATTTAAGTTCATAAATACATAAATTATAAAATCAGAGAAAGTATATTTTCCGTCGAATTCAACTTAAAAGTCTGCAAAACTGATAAAATATATATATATGTATCCGTTATGAATAAAATTTCTTGAAGTACATAAGCGAATCCGCTACTGGAAGAATAAATTCACCGCTGTTTACACAACGTGTGTATTATATTCGAAGTGAGTAGATACATAAGCGTATATGAGCTACACAAACACTCTTATCCTCCAAGCTGTCAGCAGTAAAGTACATAAACGAATCTGCAACTGCAAGAACAAATTCACCGCTGTCAGTAAATCTATGAAAGTACATAAGACGCGCCGAGTTACCAGCATTCACACAAATTTCAACAGAACTGTTCCTGATATTTTACCAATGTGTGTGTCACCCAACTTGCATATATATTATATTCAAAGTAGGTACATAAGCGAATCTCTAATACGAGCACTTTTCACATTTCATGCATAAGTTTCACATGCCGATTTATATTTTTTTTTCTTTTGCAGCTTCAGGAAATCTACATTGTACTATAAATCCGCGTAAAGAGACAAACTCTGAGAGCCAAACATAAGTCACAATAATTCGGTGCCCTTGAACCTCAGCACACGAATCCCAGCAAAACAACTTAATCGCAGAACTAATAAGCGAAAGAAAATGAAAAGCTACTCAAAATTCACTTTAACTGGCCTCGCCGTCTAGACCAAGATCCTATCCCACTTCTGAACTGTAGGCTTTGCTGGAAAAATGCTGGTTTAAGTCAAACGACCGCACTGAGAGTTACATAGCAACTGACTTTATTCATACACTTATTCTAGTTGATACATAAGAACATAAGGTATATAATAAACATGGTGGCTGACTTTGCAAGAATTTACATTTACGGTGGAGCATAGACCCGGGAATAAAATGCAACATGTTGATGCACTTAGTCGTAATCCAATTGAAGATGAATTCCCCATTGAGGAGATGGATACTGCAATTAGCATGTTAAGAATTGAGGAGGCAGATTGGGTTTTAGCAGGACAGCTCACTGACGAGAAACTCAAACTGGTTTATGAAATCTTACAAAAGAAGCCAACAACTCATTATGAACGTTCTATTTATAATGACTACTGCATGGAAAATGGTCGAGTGTATCGGATTACTAAGGCAGGGAAAAAATGGCTTATACCTAAATCTATGCGTAGTCAAGTTACACGATCTTGCCATGATAATTTTGGACACTTTTCATTAGAAAAGACATTGAATAAATTTTGTGAAACATACTGGTTCGCACAAATGAGATGATACGTTTCGAAGTACATCAACAGCTGTATACCACGTATGTATCATAAAAAGCCAAAAGGAAAACAACAAGGACTGTTACACCATATTGAAAAAATCAATGTGCCATTTCACACTATACACATTGATCATTTGGGGCCATTTCGGGGAAGCTCTAGTGGAAAGCAGTATGTAATTGCGGCGGTGGAGTCATTTACTGAATTTACTTTACTAAAGGCAGTTAAGGACACGAAAACACAACCTGTGCTGCAATTTTTAAATGAAATATTAGAGTATTTCCGGACACCAAATCGCATCGTAACAGACAAAGGTAGCTGCTACACGTCATTTTCCTTTCCAAAATATTGTGAACAAAGAGCCAATGGACTAGTAGAGAGGGTAAATTCTACTCTATTATCAAGTCTAGCAACGTCGTCAGATGATAAAAAAAAACTGGGATAAAAAGCTTAAACAGGTGCAGCTTTCAATCAACAACGCGGTACACAGCATTACAAAAAAGACGCCAGGTGAACTGCTTTTTGGATACAGACCTAGAGCCCCATCGGATGCCCAGTTAAGTACAAAAATCCAGGAACAGAGACCACGGTTGGAAGATATTTCTAGAGCTAGAGATGAAGCTGTTGAATGCATAAAGAAGGATCAAGAAAAGCAAAAGGAAAGGTACGATAAACGGCGCATTCCAGCACGAAAATATAAAGTTGGAGATCTAGTGGTAGTTAAAAAACATGTGGTTTCGGATGGGCAGAGCAAGAAACTAATGCCAAACTTCAAAGGTCCTTTTGTACTGAAAGTCGTTCTACCGAATGACCGCTATGTGATATGTGGGTTAACCGGTTCTCAACGACGGAAGCGAGGAGGGTTTGAAAATGTTGAGGCTGCAGACCATCTAAAACGTTGGGGTCAACGAGATGAAGAAGACGAAGACACCGAAGTTGAAGAAGAGGAAAGGAGGAGCAAGGTCGAAAGGCCGACCCGAACTAATCGAGGACGCTTAGAATGTCAGTTTGGCCGAGTTGCTAGGAATATTTGGTAAGTCTGGAAAATAAGTATCTATTTAGTTTGGTAGGCACTGTTGCGAATGTGATGTTGAGAAGCGTAGGGATTAGATTGCGCAAAGTTTGGAGTGAGCATACACTTTGTCACAGTCTGTGCAGTGAGTGATAAATGAGAAGTCGCCTTCAATTAATCGTGTGAAGTGTGAATATATATCACTGGGTGAGAGACAAACACATTTTGAATTAAATTATATAGTAGATTGAAGGTTAGGCGGCCTTCCGCTATTCTAAATTATAGTGTGTAGTCAAGGATAGTTTGTGTGTGTGAGTGATTAACGAAAGTATCGAATGCCTGTTCTGCGTACGTCGCACCCCACTATCAGCGAATGCCTGTTCTGCGTACGTCGCACCACACTATCAGCGTATTCCTGTCCTGTACGCGAGTCGCATAATATCTGCTACTACTACTACTATGCGTGCGTCGCAAATGCATTTAATCCATGAGCCATCAGGTAACAACGGGTCAGCGTAAGTCGCTCTCGTCAACCTGTCGGTACACATGAATATCTACTGACGGAAAACGTTAGGATGTAACGGAAATATGATTGAATGCATATGTGTGTGTGAAGGATGTAGCGAAGATATGATAGAATGTATATGGGTGTATGAATAAAATATGATTGTTTGCTGCATCTCACTGAGTTTTATACTCAAACGTTGTTCTCATTTTTCCACAGCTCCCGGATAGCAGCAGCTATTTACTAGGAAGCCACTTACTTCTGCGAACATATGTAAGACAAAAGATAAAAATATATTCAATCCGCTACAAAAAAAAGTCCTGTGTTTAGTCATTCTACTTTCCTGTATTATTTCCCTCTTTCACTTTAATAGCAGTGCTGAAGTTGTTGAAGATGATGAAGGTTGGCAGAGACCTAATTGCAGCATGTGGTCAAATTCCATTTTTGCGATTTTTGCTTTTGGACCATCTAATCTGCGTGGCCTAGTAAAGGGAAGTTGTCCTTTTGTTGTAATGTGATGTACGACATTGTGTTTCACAGGTTCTCCATAACGAGGAGGTTCTGTCAATAATGGAAACTGTTGTACTATATTTCCATATTCGGTAAATGGTAAAATGTTTTGGAGTTTGCGTATTTGCGTTGATGGTCATGCCATTGAATGACAAGTTTGTGTTGCCATCGATTAGACGTTTGTTTTTAAGATCTACCAAAAGATTGAATTTTGTTAAGAAATATGCTCCTATGATTGAGCGGTTTACATCAGCAATAATAAATGGGAACGTGAAGTCCCTTCTTAAACCAAAATTGGTTTTGAATAATCGTGTGCCAAAAGTTTGTACCGTAGAGCCGTTCGCTGCGATATCGTCTCTCTTGTATCTGTTGCAAAAAGTAGTAGGAACGACTGAAACGTCTGCTCCAGTATCTATTAAGAACTTGAATTTATTTTCTTTGTCGAAAATAAACAAACGTTTCGAATTAAATTAAAAGAATTGGTTGAACACGTCAAGGGGTTATTTAGTTTTTTCAATTTTGACTGCTCTTGAAAGAACAAGGGGATATGCACTTTATTGCCTTATCCCCAAATTTCTTGTTGTACCAATAGACTGTAGAATATCTAGTACCACTTGAAGAACGACTTCTGGAATGATGACTGAAATTTGAAAAATTTCTTTCATTACTAAATTAAAATCGTTATTAAAATTATTTGTGTCAAAAGCTGAAATAGTTTGAGTTGTTGATAACTCATGAATTCTGTCTGTCAATTGTAGAAGTTCGTTCATGTCTCTGTTTCCTGCTGTTGTCAGAACTATGTTTATGTTCGTTGGTAATTTTCTCATCCAGAGTTTCTTTATTAAATTTTTCGATAATTCCGAATTTGAACCTGTTAGAATTTTCATTGTTCTGAAGAATTCTGATGGCCTTCTGTCACCAATCTCAGTATCTGAAAGGAGGAGTTTCAGCTTCTTTTCTTCAGTCTCGGTAAATCGTTGAATTAATGCGTTTTTAAGCGTGTTGTATTTTTCAACAGTTGGAGGTGTTTATAGAATATCTAGCACTTTCATAATTGTATTCACTGGTAACGCTTCAACTATATGTTCGTATTTAGTCTGTTCCTGGCAAATACCTTTTGCAGCAAATTGTGTTTCTGCCTGGATGAACCATGCTTGTGGGCACGGTGGCTAAAACAATGGCAACTTGACCGCAACGGCATTCGGAACTGATATATCTCCTGTAATAGAATTATCTCCAATATTTTCTTCCGGCATTTTTATTAATATCACCGAAAAACCAGTTCTTTAAAAAAATCTGACTTAATACACGTATTGTAACTTTCGCGGTACTTTAAACTGATACTCTCGCGATTGTATAACAAAAAAAATCTTTTGACACGCAGTGAATTAACACGATACTTGAGAGGAGGAAATGCTTATACTAATTATAATTAAACTTATCACTTCAAATATGTATAAATATATAAGGAAGGAAAAGAAAAATATTTTCAGTAAAATTGTAATAAAATTTTAAAATTGAGAGAGAATTTCGAAAAATTTAAAAAATATTAAAATTGTTTTTTTTTTCTTTTTAAATACTATTTGAAACCTGACTTTTATGTGTTTCTTGAATCTTATTGATCTCAGTTTTATGTCATCTTATTTATTATTGTTTCTCTTCTCTTTTTAATTTTACAGGCTTCTTATTTCTTTTTTTTCCTTTCTTTTTAATTATTGATCGTGTTCGTATTTACTTTCTTTGTTCGGGGTCACCAATATCGCTGTTACGGTAAGGGCTTGTGCGTTGTATTATTGGTTCGCCTTAGTCATCAATTTATTCTTTGATATCAATATGTAATGCCAGTTATTTTCTCAGACATAGGAGAACATGAAAGTTCATTTTTATTTATTAAATAATCACTTTTTGGTAATAAAAATGGATAAATAAATAACAATGTCTTTAATTATTTTATAATGCTTTTTATTTTATTTATTTTTAAATAATTTTTTTTTTATTTTATAATTTTTGATTAATTTTTAAACTGTAATATATTTTATTATTGTAGTCGTAGTGACAATATTCTGGATAAAACTGAATTATTTTACGCTGACAATTTTTAATATATATTACTATGTATACTAAGATTCTCAATACATTTGTGTTTTCTCTAACCCTTTACTTTTACAAAGTGTATGTACATTTGATTAAATTTTTTATTTGCATTGCTTATAGTTGATATTTATGCTATTGTTCAATTTTAGATTCAAAACGTTTCCAAAACGTTTTATTAGTAAAAACTTACATACGTACATGTAGGACGCTACAAACATCCTCATTAATAATATCAGAATTAGAGAGACCTATACATTGCGATTTATTGGGGTTACGAAGCAGTTGATTATCATTTGACCATCTTAAAATTTCTGAAAATCGTTTATTCTTTAGATACAGTCCTTAATCGGTCCACGAGGTCAATATAAGTACAGTTGCACATCATTCGCATACAGGTGCAAGTGGATATCATGCACCACATCACATAAATTATTAATGTAGAGACTAAAGAGCAGAGGTCTTAAGACTGATCCTTGAGGAGCTCCACATGTTAAATGCATTTGAAAAGACGGAGCTCCATTTATGACCACCTGTTGCGACCTATTTGAGAAAAAAATTGCTATTATCTTAACAGCAGAAGAGGAGAAATAAAAGTTTGCATTTAACTTACGCAGCATACACAACACAATCAAATGCCCTTGTGAAGTGTAACAAAACCATCACACCAATATTTTCCACATTTAGAGCCGATCGCAAGACCGTAGTGACATTTAGTAATGCCGATCCACAACGGTGTCGTGCACGGAAACCGCACTGATATTTCGCCAGGAGAGCTTCTCCAAGACTTTGGCAAGAAAACTGAGAATGCTAATGGGACGGTAGTATGCGAGTTCAGTAGGAGACATTTTTTTAGCGATAGGAATAATAGTAGCTATTTTCCATACTTATGAGAATTGAGACGTACCTAGATGTGCCGAACATACGGAAAAATGTAAGACAATAACATCTTGAGAAAACGAGGATTTATTTCATCAAAACCAGTAACATGGGACTTGATTGAGTATATCGATTTAAAAAGTTCATCATTCTCCACACACCGGAAAGAGAAGCAATTAACACTTCGCTCATGTAAAGTAAGAAACATATTTTAATTTATTACTAAAAATGATTTCACTTGTGATTTCAAAGAGGACAACAACAGGAGAGCGTCTTTTAATAACTTTGTGACAACACGTACAGTCAGTATCAAAAATGCATGTTGGATGATTTTCTGCTTGAGCTGAAGGTTGAGGGGTATTTGCATATATTTTTTTTTCAGCTTTTTCCTTAGTACTTGCCTTGTATCCTGGGAGCTGGAGCGGAATTTCTTTTTCGTCGCCCAACAAGTAAAACTGGTTGCTTCCGGTTCGCCGGGACAGCTTGTCCCTTGAAGCGTCCTGCGGGGAAGTTTCAGGAGTAGTTGGTTGCAAGGGTGGGTGGTCCTTATGGTGAAGCTGGTGGCCCTAGTTCCTGTTCCTGTCGCGTCTCTTGGGCTTTTTTGTCACGCGTTGGTTCATTGTACTTTCCTGAGGGGGTGCCTGCTTATTCGCCTAGAGCAAAGGCTATTACCCCGAGCGTTGGGTTTTGAGCTAATAACTCTTTAACAGCTGCAGATAGCATATAGGTTATGACAAGTGAAATTAAACAGTAGAGTTTACAGTTTATAGTTTTTATAAAAACAAAGTTATTTCAACGACCGTTTTGGAAAAAATAGAAGTCAAAGTACACAAAAAATTTACAAAAATCTGAGATATTTTGTGTGGACTCCCGTAACTCCTGAAAGTAGGGGTATGGGTCTGGTTGAGCAGTTGTTGGATTGGCATGAAGTTCTGCATGCAATGAGCTCTTAACTGTGATCGTGCGTCTAGTGCGTTGTAAACTACAGGGTGTTTTGTGAAAAACTAGCATTTTTTTAATAACTCTGTAACTCCTAAATGGTTGATATTGCTCCCTCCTCCTGCCAAGTTTTTGTTTGGCTTGGTGAGTACTATCACCTCCTGCTCTATTGATCTCCTAAGGGGAAACACCCTGTATACTCACAAAACTCTTCATTATTTGATTTTCTTTTTTTTATGAAAAATAATTAAGAAAATAAAGTATTTTTTCTCTTCTGTGGTAGAAAGTAATTCAAAATTACAGTCTGTTGCTTGCTTCGAAATATTAGTTAAAACAATACAGCCGCTATACTTTTCGGCGAAGTATCAAAGCAAAATCGTCCCTTCCGCTACTATCACTGCTGTTATGTCCTCGATATTTTCTTATTCAAATGAGTATTACCAATGAAAGTAAAGCAAAATTGTAGAAAATTCCATAGCATCTCTCACTTGTGAAATATTTTCATAACTGCAATAATTTTGTAACTCCAATCTTTTTAGTGTAACAGAAAGCTACAAGAAAGTTCTATTTCTACAACTTTGTAGCTTGTGAACTACAAGTACAAATAAGTTTTGATGAAACAAAAAATTAAAAATTCCACCCCTTGTACGGCACAACTACAATTTTGTTAAACCAAAAATCTCAATTTATCTTCAATTTTTGGTTAACATCACTTGTAAAGTACAATTTGTAAGCTCGTGAAATACGCCACAGTTTGGAAATTTTTTCAAGTAACCAAGTGGCCATATTATCTTTAAAAATATTAATTTTTTGTGCAAGGTCAGGTTTTATTTGGGTTTGTGTTATTGTTTTTGCAATATTAAAGTTGTAATCATTGAACTTAATTGTTTTTTTTTATTTGGTCACGATAAATCGAACTTTGAACTTGATTAGGTAAGTCGTCGCTCTTAGCGGGATTTACTGCCACTTTAAACACCTCGTCTAATTCGAATTCCAGCGTTAGGGCATCAATTCAGTCACAAAATCGAGCAAATTCTGCAGTTTGAGTTGGATTAAGAAAACGGTTGCGTCGATTTCGATTGCTGAACGAGCAGTTTAATTAAACTAGATCATAAAAGTTGTAGTGCTGTTTGTTTGAAAAACTAGCTTTTTTCTTAATAACCCAGTAACTTCGAAACGGTTGATATCCTCCTCCGCTGCCATACAATTTTGTTTTGGTCTAGATGAGTACTATCATCTCCTGCTCTATTGTCCTCCCAGACGGAAACACCCTGCATAAAAGTGAACAAAACACAACCGAAACGTTTTCTAGGTTCCGTTTTACTAGTTAAGTATACTCAAGAAATATTATTATTTTAATGTAAATTTTTTCAAGATCTTTTCTAACGATATCATTGAAAATATGTAAGCACTTTCAAGAATGTGTAGAACAATTAACCAGCTGCGGCGCATTCACTTAATTACATAGAAAACGACTCGTTCCTACGAAAGCATAAAATTACAAACAATAATGATGTTTTCCTATGTACATAATTACACCGTAACTAAATGAAATTTTAATAGCATACCTGATTCATCTTGATTACAAGGAAACAAGGGGCTTTCAATTATCCCGCCCTTCTTGCACGCAGTACCAGAGTTCTATTTACTGAAATGGCCTAAGCTTATTCAAGAATGAAAGTGATAATAAGGAAAGTGTTAAATATTTTATTTTCCATTCAACTGCTCCACTGACTCCTTGTGAACTAATTTTGATTTTCAAAAGCCTTCCAGTAAAATTCTTTGCAGGGGTGAAAACTTTCCTTGTTTATCTTTCCAAACGCACCTTCAACTCGATTTTTCCATTAACTTTTAACACCCAGCATTATGATCATATCAGCCATGAGCCCATGGGGCATCGTTGCGAACTATTCGAACGACGAAAAAGGAAATCACTTTTCGTAATTTTATATCGGCATAAATCCATTTATGAATGCTTGAAGACTAGGATTAACTTGAGGAAGAAATCGTACTTTTAAATTGATTTGTTATACCCTAAGGACATAGCTATTTTTTTTATCTGACTCGTGTTATTCTAATCATTGATGCCAGCTTTTGTAAAAGTTAAGCGAATCTACTTTTTTCCAAGTTCTGTAATTTTCTGAGTGCGGGGCTGCCAATCTTTTTAAATGCAGAATAAAAATTTCTTCCAAACAAGTAAAATTGTCTTTCGGAAAGTTTACATAATAAATTCAAAGGAAGAACTTTTAAGGGAATTCTGCCCCGGTTGTTGGCGTGAATTCACGTTTACATTTAGGTAAAAGTTTTTAATTTAAGGTTTTATTTCGGAAAACTGTAAGTAAAAATAATTTACAACGCAGACAATTTAACTTTCGACGTTTCTGTGGTTTCCTACAAAATTGCATTGAAGAGAAACACAAATGATTTTGTTGTTGCTTTATTTCCTGAAAACTAGGATTTGTTTTTGGACTTCTTAACGCACTTGAATAAAGTAGAATTTAGCCATATAAGTATTCCAGTGGTCACAACAAGTTTCTGTTTTCGCGCCGCTTGTTTTTCGATTTTATTTCCGCCCTCTATCTGTTCGCCGTGACTTTTTGACATAGCGGAGACAACTAAGCACTACTTGCCGTAGTCAATTTCCTCCGTCATATACCACCACGGGCCCAAACCCTTCAACGGCCGAGTACATTGCGGCTCAACATTTTTAAGTTCTCATTTTTTTTGGTCTGCGCTCAACATCCTTAGTAATTTCATTCAATCGTGTTCACTTAGCATGGCGACTTGTAAAGTCTGCTCTAATAAAAAATTTGAAGAATTAGTTGCATGTGATGGTATATGTTGCAAATTTTTTCACGCTTCTTGCTTCAAGCGGAGATCCAGAGCACCTACTCCTGGACTTACTACCTGCAGCGAATGCTGGGACATAAAGCCCTGCTAAACTTTAAGGTGTTTAAAAAGTTTTACCGAACGTGTTGACTCTCTCTCTCTTCCGTTCATTCTCTCATTGCGGATAAACTTAATAGCCTATCTATGAACTGGACTGGTCTCAAAGTATTTTCCGAAGACCTTAATACTTTAAATGGTAAAATTGACAAGCTGCTTAATGTTGTTGATGTACTAAACATGAGTTCATGAAAAGTCACAAAACCTATCTCTAAAGGTTCAAAATTTGTCTGACTCTCATAGTTGATATTCATACACTGTTTTCCAAAGATGTCTCACCGTCTGTCTCTCTGAATCCAAACAATACGATACCTATACCAGTCATCGATGACGTTCGGCGTAGCTTAAGGCGAGTTGAAGGCGATATCGAGTCTTGGTCATCTACGGTTTCCGAGAACTAGTGGCAACTGAAGTCAGAAAATTGGTTCCAGCTTATAAGGAATCATCTGTCTCTGACGCTCAACCATTACCTCTCGTGCAGCAGCGAATAGACTCTAACTCTCCTGTGTCTGAGGCATATAGTCGCAAGCCAGCTACAAAGCAGAGGAACCGCAGAAGACGCCACCATAATCCTTTGCTGTAGCTGAAGCGAATGAGCGTTCCACAGTATCAAATGTAGCAAGTGATGCATCATCTGTGCCCTCTTTAGGAAATGGTATTGGCACCTCGCTGAGAACGGTACCAAAACCTTCGAGTGTTTTCGTCAGCCATTTTTCTCCAGAAACGATGAAGTATCTGAAGTCGAAAAATGTCGCAACAGATGGTATTTCTTGTCGAAGAGTTAGTAAACCCACTAAGTTTGTTGCATCATTTATTCTAACTGTATCCATGGATGAGCAGGATAAGTTATTGGATCCCACATTTTGGCCCTCTGACGCTTTTACTACATTATTTATACTTTCTGGGCACCAGCACAGAAATACAGCAAAAAGAAGCAGCGATATTCCAAAAAACTCAAATCGCTTTCCCTGTACTATCAAAACATAAGGGGGATTCGAACTAAAACTGCACAAATCTTCAAATCCTCTGTTGCGACTAGAATCGATATAATTGCTTTTACTGAAACTTGGGTGCATTATGGTTTTAGCGATGCTGAAATCTTTGACAATTCCTATCAAATTTTTAGAAGTGATATGTAGATATACTTATTCTGAAGCTCGTGGCAGTGGCGTACTCCTTGCCTGTAAAAACCACTTACATTGCAGCCAAATTGATCGTCCCAGTTTCTCCAATACTCTCGACATTGAACTAATTGCTCTTACGTTATCTTTTCTAAAATCTAAATTATACATTATTCGTTGCTATATTCCTCCAGACTCCATAAATATTGTTGATGAGAAAGGTCAGAATATTTACGACCTACTCATATCAATATCTAATTTTATCCATGGTAACATGGATCCTTTGGAGAATTACTACTAATTGGTGCTTTTAACTTACCCAATATTCAATGGGTACTAAACGAAGGTGACACTTAATAACATGACAACTAAGGAATCCTTTTTCCTGGGCAGTATTTCATCTCTTGGTCTCATTGTCAGCCAAATCAGTAAAGTTATGAATGACATGGGTAGCCAGATAGACCTGGTATTTTCTACTACTCTTGACAAATACCACCCCCTCTACTAATTACATACTGCTTTAAAACAGAAAACCTAACATATTGTGACGAGACGCAATACTTTTTCAATTTTAGAAAAGCTAATTTTACGGAACTTTCCAGTAGACTTACCTCTATTGAATTCAACACATTGCTGTCTTGCAATAGTGTTGATGAAGATGTTTTACATAATTCTTTTCGATTTATTCTCCTCTCATGTTCCCGTGAGCGCCAGCGGATCTCTAAAACATCACCGCCATGGTTCAATAAAGAACTGAAGCGGCTTAAAAATAGAAAGCATAAACTGTGGAAAAGTTATATGAGGAACAAAGACATTATAAGTCACAGCAACTTCCTCACATCATAAGTATAATGACTTCAAAGAACTTTCCTCTACACTTTATGATGAGTATATTCAAAGCATGCGTACGAAATTATTTAGTAACCCAAGCATCTTTTTTAAGTTTATTTATATGAAGAAAAGAACGGACAACTACACCAATACCATGAGGCGTACAAGGATTCTGCTAGTGATGATTCGTCTAAGATTAGCGATATGTTTGCTTCTTGTTTTGACAATGCCGTTGCCTCGTCAAATTTTAAACCTCAAAGTAGCAACTTCAGTCATATGAACGACTCTCATAACATTTCATTCACTATCCCTTCAATCTCAGAAGAGGATATACTTGATCATATTAATGGACTTGCAAATGACTTCACAACTGGTCCTGATGGGATTACTCCAGCCTTTTTTAAGTCATGTTGCATATACCTGGCAGCCCCGCTGAGAATTATTTTCCAACAATCGCTCAATAGTGGTTATTTTCAGCAGTTGTGGAAGAATTATTTTATCATACCTATCCACAAAAAGGGTAATAAAAGTGAAATTTTTAACTATAGGCCTATTGCAAAATTATCCTGCATGCCTAAATTATTCGAATCTATCATTTACTGTAAGAATTTGCTCTCTTCAAACCAACATGGGTTTATTTCGGGCAGGTCTATAACCACTAACTGGTTGGAATTTGTCTGGGCGGGTTGGCAATAGGCCATCAGACATATTGTATTTATACAGACTGTGATAAAGCCTTCGACAAGTTATCTCACTCCGTGATACTTTATAAAATGGAAAAGTATGGGTTCCCCCAACATTTCTAAAATGGACAGCGTCTTATTAAGATAACAGAACATACATCCTATTCCGCCATTCCATCGCTAGAGTCTTGAAGGCTTCGCCTGGCGTACCCCAAGAGAGTCACTCGGGCTCGCTGTTCTTTATTCTATCTTCTATCTATTGACGACACTGTCTCTGTTGTGAGGTACTGTAAGGTCTTGATATTTGCTGACGAAGTTAAGCTTTTCGCTCAGATTAAATCCGTTAACGATTGTGACCTTCAAAAATTTTACGATTGGTGCAGGAGCAATAATCTGGTAGTCAATATTGACAAATGTGAGGCTTTGACTTTCCATAGGAATCAGACACCAATTACTCATGATTATGAGTTCTCGGATTCCTCCATTCGTCGTGTGGACTCTGTCTGTGACTTGGGTATCAAATGTGACCACAGATTGAATTTCACCTCCCATAGAAACTATATGGTATCAAAGAGTAGTTCTATGCTGGGTTTTATAAAACTTTGGTCCCGAGAGTTTTCGAATCCTACCATAACATTGCGTTTGTACACTTGCTTCGTTAGACCACTTTTTGAATACGCTAGCCAGGTCTGGTCTCCATTTTACGGTGCACACATCAACCGTATCGAGTCTGTTCAGAGAAACTTTTTACAATTTGCGCTCAGGCACCTTTCCTGGAATAATTCATTAATTCTTTCACCCTATGAGGTTCGCTTGAAGCTTTTAAATATGCACTCGCTTAAGAAACGTCGCATGGTTGCCGATGTAACTTTAGTGCATCAACTCTTCAACGGGAATATTGATTCTTCGTTATTACGTAACAAAATCTCTTTCCGTGATAATAGGCACAATTTGAGAAGGCTACCTTTGCATGTTAACTCCTCAAGGTCTACTTTTAGCATGTATGAACCTATTAATCGCAAATGTATTACTGTTAGTAATATAATATGGCTGAGTATTTTATTGCTGACGTTTCTAAGCATGTTTTAAAAAAACGTCTATATAATATTTAATCTTTTTTTTTAATGTTTTTGTTCATTGCATGTAATTTCATCTGGTATTTGGTATATGTTTAGTTTAACATACTAATACTAACACCGACTAAGTGATGAAACGCTAGATTGTTGACCGTTTATTTATTAAACGTGTCCATGCAGCGAGCTTGTGTTAAACTGGATCTCATAGTCATTATTATAACAAAATTCCTAGTTATCCTAATTATTAACGGGATCCCTATAACAAAATACCGCATCAAGAAGGATATGTTATTTACCTAGAGTAATGGATTTAAAGAAGCCTTCATATTTTTAGATCCCCTGAAATACCAAAATTTGAGTTAGGGGTATAAAGTTATGTAGGTTGGTCACAGGGTTTTCCGGGTTTCGCGGGTTTCCTCATCATTTTGTAGCGATAACCTTGAACTCTTTTGCTCATTAGTCACTAATGCTAACGGTGCAAGTGCAAGGCAACGGTTAATATGCGGCTGTATTTGACACCATTTAATCTATTTGCTCTGAAGATTTTAGTTGTTTATGTCACACCATATTTTTCATAGCTGTAAACAACTCTTTGCCGGGGAGATGTTTAGTTCTGGAATTAATGATACAGGAAAATCAATAATTATCAGACAGTGAGATTATGAACAAGTATGTGTAATGTTTGTCTTAGCTCGAGGCCGAAAAAACTTCTTTGATATTTAAAGCTATTGAAAGAATTTCTCCATAAAGTTAAGAAGATGTTAAAATTTAAATAAAGTATACGGCATTGTCCGAGCTCATTTTGGCTCCAGAAAAATGTGTTTCATTATCCAAAAAAAAATAATTGTGACTATTTCCTAAAATTAGCTGGAGTTACAAGCTCATGATGTTACGCTAACTAAAATATTAGATCACAATTTGATGGTCATCAAATCATATCATTAATGAGTGAATGGATTGAAGATTGACTGAGTCCCCGAGGAGCCAAAGTTCGTAAGCCACTACTAGACCCATTATTTAACCTCATTGTTTATCAGGGTCCTATTATAAATCCTACCTATAGAATTTGATTATATCAATAGTTTGCTCCCAGATCTCCTCGCCTGGTTAATGAAGTTCATTGTGTTGCGAGCCCAGAGATCTGTATCGTTTAACGAAGAAATCCATTCAGTGATCAATTAAGTGACTTGCCGATTTTCTATATCCTCTACACTCAGTCCCAATTATCGATGGAAAGTTGTCTCTGCTGGCAGACAAAATCTTTGAGGTTAGACATTTTAGAGTAATTCCGATTATAGTGGGAGGAAACTTCCGTGATTATTCTAAGACGAATGGGTTCATCTGCCTTTTCATTCCCACTGATATTTCCATGACCTGGCAACTACAGAACGAGTAATTCATTACACGAAAGCATTCGCTTGAACTAATCTTAAAAGTTTTGAGCTCATAATTCCTCAGTTACTTAAAAAACACAATTTTCGAAACTCTCACCGCCACTTCAGAGATTCTGAATGTCAATTTGTACACTTTATACTTTAGGAAGAAGTAAAAAATAGAGATTACTCTTTAGGATTTTTTACCGGCTCAAACTTATAGTTGTTCTAGAAGGAATTTATTTGGATTCTCCGGTATATAGCAAAAGCTAAAAAAATGTTTTTAATTTGTTATTTCATCACACAACCCATTATATTTTTAGAACAAAGAAAAGAAATGAAAAAACGAAAAAATTGAGAAAAATAGAAAAAATACGTTTATTAAAAAAATTCAAAGTTTTAAAAAACCAGATTCATTTGAAACGAATCGAACCTGTATACGCTCGAAGTGGACTGAAAAAAAAAGAAAAAGGTAGAAGAACAAGCGTTTCGTGTTAGCAGAAAACCTTACAGAAAACCAAACTGTACCGATGAATATAAGGTTTTCTGCTAACACGAAACTCTACTTCTTCCTTTTTCTTTTCTTTTTTCAGCCCACTGCGGTCGTATAGACAGGTACGATTCGTTTCAAATGAATCTGGTTTTTTATATTTTTGACATTTTTTGAATAACATTTTTTTGCTATTTTTCTCAATTTTTTCTTTTTATTATTTCTTTTCTTTGTTCTGTTTTTTCATTTGTATTTAAAGTCAGTCAATTTCGCTATTTGGGACCTGTTGACTCATCAACCAAGACTTGAAACTTGTCACCAAAAATTTAATGGGTTGTGTGATGAAATAACAAATTATTCTTAGCTTTTGCTATATACATGGTGTCCCAGAAATCAACGTCAAGCTGGAATCGGGCAATAGAACAAGTTGTAACAGTTATCTTGGTTATCTTGGTCATGTACTTTTCAAATTATAAGGATTCAAAAGATAATCTTAAAAACTGACACCCTGTGATGATCTTTCAAGTCCTGTGACTGCAAATATTAGCTTTTCGTCAGTTTTTTTTTCTGTAATGTAACCAGCAATAACCCTTCTGTAAATTACAGTTAAACGTTAAAACACAACTGCCTCAGGTTCAAATAAAAAGTTAGATTTTTGCCCAACATTGCATTCAAAATAATTACATTACCCAACTTTAACCGACTGTACCGTAAAAAAAATGTACTACACTATTTTGGAAAAGTAACAATAAAATATGGCGCGTTAAATAAGGATTCTAAAATGGTATAACACTTGCTATATTATTTCTTAGATTACGGAAAAAAATGTTTCTCTTCAAGAAACCAAGTTTCGAAAAATTCCTTTTCACTTGCTAAAAATGATTCTAGTATAACCAAAGCTTGCCGTAAGACCGTAACTTTAAGATTCTAGTTTGAGTGAGACGGAGAGTCATTGTATGAAATATGAGTGAGCAATATAGTGACGCTAGCTCGTCAAATCATTGAGTTTTTACAAATGTGCATCATCAACACTCCACAGAGGGCCAACTTCCAAACCAAGTACATGGTGAATGAAGAGTTCCTTACCTTACGAGGACGTAGACCCAAGTGCTTCGGTACGTGCAATTCATGAGTGCCTAAAAGTATAGCTCATCGAATTTTACAAAAACAAGAGCTCCAGAATTACGGAAGCAGTTGAATTTGTACACAATTGAAGATTTGCCCGTCTGATAACCCGATCCTTCTTAAGAAGATGTCGAACTTGTATTGCAGCTGAAGGAAGGCAGTTTGAACATCTTTTGCAAAATAATAAATCTTAGCATCCAAATAATTGGTGCTTAATTTTAAACTTAAGGAAAATTTATCCTAAGTTTAACATAAAGTCTCTAACTTGAAAGCACCACTATCTCTCTCACTCACACTTCATGTAATGACCTTCCGTCTCACTCAAACTAGAATCTTAAAGTTACGGTCTTACGACAAGCTTTGGGTACACTAGAATCATTTTTAGTAGCTGAAAAGGAATTTTTCGAAACTGGGTTTCTTGAAGAAATTCTTTTTTTCCGTAATCCAAGAAATATTGTAGCAAGTGTTATACATTTTTAGAATCCTTATTAAATGCGTCAACTTCTAAAGTTACTTGCCGAAATAGTGTAGTACATTATTTTTTCATTACAGTCAGTTAAAGTTGGGTGAAATATTAATTTTCTATTCTTGGTTCGGCAAAATGTGACATTTTCTTCCAAACTGGAGCAGTTGGCTTAGAACTTAAAGCAACAGGTTACAGAAGCACTATTCGGGATTACATAAGAAAAATAAAATTGAAAAATAGCAAAGATTTGTAGTGACAGGAGCTAAAAAACCATCACAGGGTGTACATTTTCTCGAAAACAAAACAAATGTCTATAATTTAAAAAATACATGACTTAGATTTTTTTTTATATTTTTCTGGTAACTGTTATGATTTGATCTATTGCCCGATTCCGGCGTGACGTTGATTTCTGGGATACTCTGTATACCGGAGAATCCAAATAAATTCCCTCTTGAACAAATCTAGGAAGAAGCACAATATAAGATTACCCTTTACGATTTTTTACCGGGGCAAACTTATATTTGTTCAAGAAGGCATTTTTTTGGATTCATATATTTTTATTTGTTATTTCATCACACAAACCATTTTATTTTTGATGACACATTTCAAATCTTGGTTTTGTCTCATCAACAGGTCCCAAATAGCGAAATTGACTTACTTGAAAAACAAATGAAAAAACAGAACACAGAGAAGAAATGAAAAATGAAAAAAATTGAAACAAAAAATTTTATTAAAAAAATTTAAAAGCCAGATTCATTCGAAAGGAATAGAACCTGTGTACGGCCACAGTGGGCTGAAAAAAGAAAAAGGAAGAAGAAGAAGAAGCGTTTCGTGTTAGCAGAAAAGCTTACACTCATCGGTACGGCTTGGTTTTCTGCTTGCCACAGACGCTTGAAACAGATCAAATTGATCTCATCTTATATAAACTCAGAATAAATTCTGGGTGTGAATTATATTAGGCAAAAATTCTTATATTCCACCAAGGCGGAAGAAATAAAGTTAGAGATTACTCTTTAAGATGTTTTACCGGAGCAAACTTATATTTGTTCAAGAAGGCATTTTTGGATACTCCGGTTAATAGCAAAAGCTAAAAAAAATGTTATTTGTTATTTCATCTCACAACCCATTTGATTTAGGGTAACAAGTTTCAAGTCTTGGTTTTGACACATCAACAGATCCCAAGTAGCGAAATTGAGTGACTCGAAAAACAAATGAAAAATAGAACAAAGAATAGAAATGATGGTTGTGTGATGAAATAACAAATAAATTTTTCTTTAGCTTTTTCTATATACCGGAGAATCCAAAAAAGTTGCTTCTTGAACAAATTTAGGAAGAAGGATAAGAGGAAGTCACTAGTTACAGCTTGGGACTGTAGGTCGGCTGAATTATCAATTCTACCCTTAAGTCGATCAGGAACATGATCGCTCGATATACTGTGAGTGACGATCTATTGCCACGAAGGAGAAGAATTCGAGGGCACTTTCTGAAAAACGTCGCCAACAAATGGTAGTAGTTAGAATTCATCGTACGATGATCTTCCAGTGGAAATGTAATAACATGAACTGTACTTCTGAAGAAAAAGGCAATCATTTTTCCCAATTCACCAAGTAAGCCATACTTTGGTTGGATTTTCGTCGGTTGGCTAGATCGCCTTATGTTTGTTTTCTGGCTCATAGCAGTAAGCCCTGATATGCAGTGATAACTCCGTATCTCTACAAATACTCCGGTTGTCTTCAAACTGTAATGTTCCATACAGTTTCCATAATTTTGTGGACAATGACAGGTGGCAAAATGTCCTTGCCGTGACTCGTTCTGGAGGGAATTGTACACATCTATTTTATGATGTGCCTGTAATATGTATAAGGCGTTTATTAGACAAGTCACTTTTTTAAGAGGACTACAGTGGTATCATACTTTTTTTTTTGTAGCCCTTAGCTAGTGCAACAGGATCGATGCTTATATGGTTCCCTAAAATTGGAAATAATTGGAATTAATTGTTACAACTTAAGGCTTACTTAAGTTGGTCTATATGCTTGGATCCTTCCTACTAGAGATATGTCCTTCAGAAGAAACTTCGGAACCAGGTACGAATCCGGATCATTTAATTTGTACCCGCTTCCACGGACCCGTTCCATCCTTCCTTTCGTAATTCAATTCAAAGAAAGATATTATGATTACGAGTTCAGCAGATTTTTTATTATAGAATTAAGGACAAACAAAATAAGTTCCAATTAAAAATATAAGTATATAAACTTGTCGATTGATTTAATCAGTAAGTATTTGGATAAGCTTTGGACAAAATCTTTCGGGTGGGACTGAAGTTGCTGGTATACAAAACTTCACTTTACCAATTCTAACAGAAATTAAACGAAAAAACAATGCTCCTTAATAAATTAAGTAAATTAGAAAAAACTTTTGTAAATAAAATTACCAAAAAAGTAAAGAAAAAAATTGTTTCTTTCTCAGTGATATAATAAGAAAAGTTCCACTGCAAACTCTGAAATGCTACAACTCAGATTAAATCTTAAAATTAAATCCATAAGTATAATCACAATTGTATGACTGCACCTCAGGCCCAAACCTTTAAGATTTAATTTAAGTTGCATCATTTCTTATTTTGCAGTGAAACTTGTTTTGTGTATATCACTGAGAAAGTTTTATTTTTAGTGCATTTTGTTTGCAAAAGTTATTTATTTTAAAAGTGTTTTCAATATATTTTATTTTCTACTTTTTAATCATAAATTCTATACACTCTCTCGACTCTCGAATCTCCACTCATATCACACATGCTCCAAAGTAGACAGCCAAAAGGATGGTAGTTACCGCCCCGCAACGGTATGGTAGGAATAAAATCAATATGCGGCTTCTGCAAAGCAAATCACAAGATTTATACTTGTGAAAAATTTACTAAATTGAATGCTTTCCAAAGAAACGAAGAGATCAGAACAGCAAAACACTGCTCCAATTACCTAGTTAAGGGCCATGCAGCTCAGAATTGTAAAAGTTGGAAAACTTGTAGAATATGTTAACAGAAAACATCATACACTATTACATTTAAGTTCATCACCTCAAAAACCTGATTGGAAGCTAAACAATCAGGAAACAAATGAGAGGGAATCGACTAAACCAAATACGTCAGTACTGTCAACTCATATTGCAGAAGGTAAAAATCAATGTACTGTATTGTTAGCCACTGCAATATTACAAGCGATTGGTAAAATCAACAATACAATTAAGCTGCGAGCGCTTATTAACCAGGGAGCTCAAGCCAGCTTCATAATGGAAGAAACGGCTCAGAAGCTAAAACTGCCAAGAAGACGAATAAACGCCATTATAACAGCAGTAGGAGGTCCAAAGATTGAATATACTCAAACGTGCATTGAATTAACAATAAAGCCAAGATTCCCATCACCATTTCTCACAACAACAACAGCATTAGTACTCTAAAAGCTAACGAGAGTAAAGGCACTTTCATATCAAAAACAACAACAGAAAAATGTAAACCGAAAAACTCAATTTATTCCACTTTAAAACAAGATTTTTCTTCCAATGATTAATAAAATCCAGAGAAATAGGATAAACTAAGAATTTTACTGAGAAAATAGTTATATTTATTTCAGATTTTTAAAAAAAAACAAAACTTTCATGTTTTATCGGCCGAAAAACTTTTTCGGCGGAAAAATTCGTCCGATAAATCATAAAAGTTGTGTTTTCTTAAAAATTCTAAGATAAATATACCATTTTATTAGTAAATTTATTAGTTTATCCTATTTCCCATGATTTTATTAATCATTGGAGCAAAAATCTTGTTTTAAGGTGGAATAAATTGAGTTTTTCGGTTTAAATTTTTTCAATTCTTGTGTTTGATGTGAAAGTGCCTTAATGCCGTCCGAAAAAAATCACAAACAGATCAGAATGGAAACACACAACGAATCTGATATTAGCATATCCGAATTTAGATGAACCAAGAAGAATTGATGTAATCCTTGGAGCAGAAGTGTTTGAAAATACTAATGGACAGTGTACTGCGGGGGCCTCCAGAAACTCCCATAGCTCAAGATACACAATTAGGTTGGATAACGTCGGGCGAAGTGAAACAAAGTATGTCCACCATAGTACCCCAATGCTACATATCTGAATTAGATCTAAATGAAGAAATTTGAAAACTTTGGGAAATCGAAGACTTGAATACTGATACAGACTTGACAGGTGAAGATGTAATGTGCGAAACTCACTTCAGAACTACTCATCGAAGA
This sequence comes from Dioctria linearis, assembly GCA_963930735.1. Taxonomy (NCBI): domain Eukaryota; kingdom Metazoa; phylum Arthropoda; class Insecta; order Diptera; family Asilidae; genus Dioctria; species Dioctria linearis. The sequence goes on from OZ005740.1 coordinate 82,153,200, forward strand.
AATGCTGACGGTAGATATACAGTAAGATTACCATTTAAAAAGAATCCTGAAACCGCCAATCTTGGGGGTTCTCGAGAAATCGCATTAGCAAGACCACTCCAGATGGAAAAGAAATTCAAGACAGAAAAGACGTTTGAAGTCATGTATAAGGACTTTTATGAATATCTAAAACTTGGCCACATGACCTTAGCAACTGACAATTTGGACATAGCATGTTACCTACCTCATCACGCTGTATTAAAACACATCAGTACAACAACAAAACTAAGAGTGGTATTTGATGGTACAGCAAAAAGAAATAATCATGAAAGCTTAAATGAAATACTTTTAGTCAGATCACATATACAATGGAATTTAATTTCAATTCTTCTCAGATGGCGAAAACATAAAGTAGTATTCACATCTGACATTGAAAAAAATGTACCGCCAAGTAAACATTGAAATTGGAGACCAGAATTGACAGAGAATCTTGCAGCGAAATTCTGAAAAAGAACCCATCAGTGAGTACAAATTAACTACAGTCACATATGGAAGCACAAGCGCACCATTTTAAGCAATTCGAACACTTCAAGAAGTGGCCAAAGATACAGCTAAAGACTTTCCATTTCCAAAGTCATCATTCGAGACTCATACGAAGATGATATTGTATCTGGAGGGGATTCTTTAGAAGAAGATCATGAAAAATCAATTAAAGCACCTGGAGTTCATTGGAATCCGTCCACTGATTACTTCAAAATAAAAGTTAATATTTATACACAGCGGATCCTCTGACTAAACGTGAGATGCTGTCCGAAGCCTCTAAAATATTCGATCCAATTAGGAGAATTAAGAGAAGTAAGGAAATAAATAACGAAAATTTCCTAAATATGAGGCAAATTTCCTTACTTTTTACCTAAATTTAACTTAACTTTGACTGTGGACTTTGTAGTTAGATCTATTCCCAAGTTCAAGGCAAGATAACGTAAATATTCCATAAATAATTCCCTATTCGATTGTGTTTCCCCTCAAAGTACGAATTCCCAAAAAAGTTAACCGCAAGGTAAATTGGACTAAATGGCTACGTTTGGCGAAATCCCTAAAAGTTGAAATTACGTAATACTACAACCAAAAATTAAAGTTCATTTACTTTTTGTTTGGCTTCATTTGCACTGGAATTATTAAACTGCTCCTCCCATTGAGTCATTTCATCAAGATTACAAATGTTGTTCCTATTTACGGCACATTTATTTCGGAATCAGTCAGACTCTGGAATACCATTTGCATCTTTTCTTAAAGATGCTACACTTGGCTTGGGACAATAGGTACTCTTAATTATTTGCTTCCCAACCATGCGGAATATACGCATATTCAACTGCGTTTGCATTCACTTGCTTTTTACAAATCTTGTATCCAAATGATGATGCTAATCACATGGTTTACTATTTTTGAGATGTAAATAAATCAATTCAGTTCTTTCAATTGTCAAATCACTTTTACCTATTTAAGGCGAAATTCCATAATTTAGGGCGAAATGCCTTATTTTAAGTTGAAATTTATTTAAAGAAAAAATTATCATAATCTTTGAACACAAAATTACCTAAACAAGGATTTTTGCCTTCAAAGTCGAAAAATTTGGTTATTTCGCCTTGCCATCCAGGAAATTCGTCGTTTAAGGAAAAATTGTAAGTCAAACTAACTTTTAGGTCGAGAAATGTAATATGCGCCATATTTATTTAACAAAACATGGCTGCCATATATTAAAGGAATGAATAGAAAAATTGCATAATACCTTCATTTAATTTTCTCAATAGTTACTGCAAAGAAAAACCAAATAAATGAATTTTTCTTTATTTCAGAACGATTAAAGCATATTTAAATTAATTTCAATGCTCTAAATTGGAAACCAAAGAATAATTTAAAAAAAATTAAAATTATTATTTTTTAAATATACAATATATTTAAAGCGCTTTGGTGTTTTTCGAAAAATTATTTCCATTTTTATTAATAACATTTTTCTCGTTTTAAATTGAACGCTTAAGACCTGCGAAAATTAAATTTGAATAAGGCCATAATTTCTATATACTTTGTTAAAGCAATACTTCTCATAATCTTTCAATTTGGAGTTATGTGCCTTGTTGATAATATTTACATTACCTACTAGGGCAAATATACACATACAATGCTTATAAAGTGTAATTCCTTCCATATTAACACACACCTTAACATGAGTTAAACTAGATAGAAACTAGGTCGAGATGAACGAAAATTTACGTAAATTCGACGTGAAATTTACGTTAACTTTACCAAATCAAGGAAATGAATCCTGTACCCTATAGGGAAATATTCCCTAATTTCCCTAATATTTACGTCGATTCGACTTCCTCTCATTCTCCACTTACGTAAATCGGACGTAAATATTAGGTAATTTTAACTTAACCACAATTAGTCGCCGCCCTAATTTACGTCGAATAAACGTAGATTCGACTTGAAAAAGAGGAGAAATGTTACTTGGGCTATCTGGGAAAATTAAACAAAAATGGAATCGGATCAAACAAGAATTATCAATGTTAACAACAATTAAAATACCAAGATGGATTGGACACTCTCACGGCGATTACAAATACGAGTTGCACAGGTTTTCAAATGCCTCAGAAAGAGCCTACAGTACAGTAATATACTTCAGAACTGTTCATAACGGAAAAATGACTGTATCGCTATTCACCGCTAAAACTAAAGTTGCTCCCCTGAAGTTAAAACTAACACTACTAAAATTAGAATTATGTGGAGCGCATCTTCTTGCAAATTTATTAAAGGAAACAATAGACAGCCTAGAAATTCAAAATATTTCCTACTTCGCCTATTAGTGCCGATCCACATAAATGGAAAACTTTCGTGGGCAACAGAATAGCAGTCATACAATTAAGAACAACCAAGGAAAATTGGTACTACGTAAAGTCCTCTGAGAATCTTGTAGACGTAGCTTCTCGAGGAATCTGTCCATGACAACTATATACATACTGGCTTAAATGTGAAGAGATGTCATGTATTCAGGAATTAAGTTCGAAGAAACAGAACTAGAAAGGAAAAGGATTGCAATACACACGCTTATACGTACAAAAGACACAAGCGTATTCGATCTCTTGCTGCATAGTCATCGTTCACTATGGAAAGTTCTACGTATCCTTGCATACTGTAAACGATTCATAAAGAATTTGACGGAGGATAGACAAGCAAAAAAATGTGACTCACTGACTGTGAAAGAATTCGAAGACGGATTAATGATTGGTATATTAAGTATACACAAGAGAAGCATTTCAAGGAAGACCTCCAGAAATTACGTCAAAGTCAAGAACTATCAAAATCAAGTCGGCTACTCACGTTAAATCCATTTACTGATTCAAGCGAAGTACTACGTGTTGGTGGTAGGCTGGAAAACTCAAACTTGACGTTTGAACAGAAACATCCAATCATACTTCCCATAAAAGCGAGTTAACTACACTTATTATAGATCAAGCTCACCAGAAGACACTACATGGAGGAAATACTTTAACCTTGGAGGTAATCCGTCAAAAATACTGGATAATTAATGGACTAAAGGCAATTAAAGGTTATATCCATAAATGTGTTCAATGTCAGCGATACAAGGTCCAAACGTCGCAACAGATCATGGGAATGTTACCCACAGCCAGAGTCACTCCGATTCGCCCCTTTACTCATACTGGTGTGGATTACGCAAGACCATTCGACCTACTTGTGAAAACAGGTAGAGGTAACCGCAATTACAAGGGATATGAAGCAATTTTTATATGCTTGACTACCAAAGCAATTCATAATGAAGTAGTCACCGATCTCACATCAAAGGCTTTCATAGCCGCATTTGAAATATTAGTAAGCAGAAGAGGGACTGTGGCACATATATACAGTGATACGGCCACTAATTTCGTGGGAGCGAGCAAATTAATCTGCAATCTTCATCAACAAGATGCATATAAGACCGAAGTAAATGAAGCCCTAGCAGACAGAAACTGGCGCTCAATGGAATTTCATTCCTCCATAGTCACCACACTTCGAAGGACTTTGGGAAGCCGGCGTCAAATCGATCAAGCATCATACGCGCCGAGTAGTTGGTGAAACGAGAATGACACACGAAGAAATCACCACACTTATCACACAAATAGAAGGGTGTTTCAATTCTCGTCCCATTATACCCATTAACACAAGACCCAGAAAGCCTAGAAGTACTCACACCTGGTCACTTTATAAGTGGTGCACCTATATTGTCAATAGCAGATAAGGACTACTTAGAAACAAATACGGGTCTTCTTAAGAGATAGGACAGAGTGCAAAAGGTGTACCAGGACTTCAGGAAAAAAGTGGTCTAATGAATATCTTGGAAGCCTTCACCAAAGACCAAAATGGGCACAGAAGAAGCCTAACCAAACAGAAAGCGACATCGAATTAATAAAAGAAGATAATTTACTTCCGTCTCGTTGGGCTCTTCGAAGAATAATCAAAGTACATCCGGGAAGTAATGGACTTGTCAGAGTTGTAACTATGAAAACGAAATCTGGAGCCTTTAAACGACCACTTACCAAAATCTCGATGCTGCCGATAAGTAATGATCAAAATAATTTAAGCGACATACTAACTGAAGAAATAGACTCTGACAATGATACCAAAGCGAGACCTATTCCCTCAGGGGAAACAAATAACGACGAACGAAAGTCATCTGTACAAACGACGAAGGAGTGAAAAGACCTATAATGTAAGCCATTCAAAGATGAATCGATACGAACCTGGAACATCATCATCATTAAACCAAGCTCGCAAATCCATCTTTCTGAGTTATCTGTTCATCATTACTACCTTGTTGGTCGTAGCATTGGGTGAAACCGTCAACGCACCTTATCGACTAACCAAGCTTGATAACCACGAAGGATTATATTTTGATGAAATTTCCGAGATGCGATTTTACTTTAGCGAATGGAACTTGGTAGTCTATTGCCAACTAACAACATATTAGAAAGAACTCTATGGCATCTGAAAATCAATCCGAAAACTAAAGCAGTTATGCGATGAAAAAATTTGGCTGTCAACAGATCTACGTTATGCCACTACCCAAACATTGAAACATCAATTGTTAGAAATCGAACAAATGAACAACATATTATACAAACAAAATGAATATCCACGAACTCGCAATAAGCGAGCACCATTTGGATTCATATTAACGGTCACTAATAAATTGTTCGGAATTCTGTACCAAGACTTTGCTGATCAATATGAAAAGCAAATACGTGAAATCAAGGCAAATGAAGATTATGCTAGACAATTATTGCGAAATCAGACCTCAAGACTAGAGAACACGGTAAACATTATGAAAAGAAATCACGAGGTCGTTCAACACCAATTCAATCTAATGAATAGTCAAACCGAAACAATAGCCAATCAATTAAATAATTCACAATATGAGGTAGTCCTTCATCAAGCAATCAATTCCGCAGCTATTCTGATAACTCTGAACCTAGTTAAATTTCAACGTTTACAAAAGGAAATTCTGTCACTCATTACAGACATTAAACATGGAAAATTAAATACATTCGTCCTAACACCTGCACAACTTAACGAGCAGCTGACAACCATTCGTGAACACTTACCACCCAATGTACAATTACCAGGGACTGGGAGTAAGTCCTTTCTAATAACACTTTACATCTCAATGCATTTGAGGATAAGAATCACGGAAAAGAATGTACTATTCGACTGTATTCGTAATAATAACTGTTCTTCTATTCACAATGAAGAATATATCTACATCGATCCTTCCAGCAAGTATCTGGCCATAAATCGACGACAAGATCGATTTAGCCCAATAGAAGAAGAAGATCTCAAAGGGTGCCAGAGGTTAACAGAAGACCAGCTTGTATGCAACTTAAACCAACCAATCTTCACTCTCAAATCAAATCAAAGTCATTGTGAAATGGAGCTCTTCAATAACAAGAATCATATATCACCATTCTGTACACTACGAACTAAAGAAGCGAATAAGTATTGGAGAAGATTACACCAGCAGAGTACGTGGCTCTTTGTATTACGAGGAAACCTGACTTTCGAAATCAGTTGTGACAATAAAAGACAACCATTATCACTATATGGCAATGGAATCATTCAAACAAGAGGAGATTGTATTATAAATCTCTATACATAAGCTCAAACAATCGCAGTTCGAAAATGCACATATCACCTATCCCAGAAAATACGGTTATATCCAACTTCAGAACCATGAATAAAGATCAGCTGTGGAATTCGTAAAAAATTACTATGCCACAACTAATTCAAGAAGTAAACAATAGTGATATAAAAAACGAGACGACGCAATCAGGATTCAGCAAGAACGCAAAACTAAACATCCATGACCTACATCACTACAGTATGCCATATCTGATCATATGTAGTGTCATTGCCATCGGTCTTTGCATAAACCGCAGACGAAAGAGGAGTGTCAAGTTAAGAACAAGGGCAAGGCCGATCCCAGCACCAAGGTCCATCAAGGAGGAGCAGCGAAATTCTAGCATCGAGTTACCGATACTTAACCTTAAGGCGGGAGAATATACAGAATACATATAATTATTATTTACTTACATACTTACAATATTTTAATTATGGTCAAAGGGTCAATACAACCAGCTTCTAAATTGTCATCATATTTCATTTACTCAATGCCCAGTTCATTCATTGCAGCAGTGACAAATATTATGCGTCAGCAAAATTTATCGTTGAATGAACTCTGCATTGTGTAAAATTTATCATTTTGTTTTTATTATTTGTAAGCAATTTTTATACAAAAAAAATGGTCAATCGATAATTGTGAGTTCAGGTATTTTTGTAACTTGGTAATAAATGTTTTTAGTACATTAAACTCAGTGTTCTTACTTAAACATGCTACTACATGTCGTAGTCAATTCCAGAAACATTTCTCTTGCAGAAATCCTTCTCAGCGTAAGTAAGTTATAGCGTGTTGATAGTAAATTTTTTTAAACCGTGAAGAGAGCTGTTGAAGTCCAGGAATCCCATCGAATTGTCAAACCAAGACAGTTTGCTTCATATTGACTGGATCCCAAGTGTTCTATTTTTCACTTTCTGTTGGTAACTTATATGTAAATATCCAACCCCATGGGGCTGTTCATCTTAACAGTGGTTTTATCGCAGTTAGTTTTAAATGATCCAAAGCAAAAATGCAGGAGAAGCATAGATATGTCATACTAAATTATTTAAGATTGCAGTAATGAATTGGATGTTGGCAATGGTTTGGAGAAGGAATATAAGAAAAAAATTCAAAGCAGTAGTTTCGATTTTCTTTAAGTTATAATTATAGCTGTATATCTATTATTACAATAACTTCCTTAAATTCCCTTTAGAATATTAGGGGTGGACGAAAAAACTCTACAATTGGACCTACAATATTGGGTGGGCACAAAATTACTATCACTCGCGTATTGCATTAGGTCTGTTCGCGTACTTTTTCACGTACAGACATGAAAAATGGAAAGTTTTGTGTGATAAAGAGAGAAATTGAGAGTGAAACTCACAAGGTACGTGAACGGCTTCGAGTAAAAACTTACGAAACGTCCAAGAAAAAAGTAGCTAACTTTATTAAATTATATAAATTATTGAATTATTGTGCACTTATTTGAAATAATAAACATGCATGACGGAGAAATACTTCCTGTTTTAGTATCGAGTGAGTCGTAAGTGATTTGGACGAATTAAAAATGCTTCTTAATGGCGGATAGCGAAGAAGAAATTTTGTTGAATCAGCTGGTTGAAGAGGAGAACAAAACGAAAAGGCAATGCATTCGCAATTATTTAGAAGAGGTAGTGCCTTCCTACAATAAAGAGGAATTCAGACGTCATTTCAGAGTTAACAAAACCCTGTATGAAGAACTCTCCACAAAATATGAACCACCTGAACAATACCAGAAACTAGCGTCTGACAGTATTCTTGTGGTTTTCTGGTCATGAAGCTTGCAGTTTTAGGGACTTGGCAGATCACTTTGATTTATCTTTGTCAACGATTAGCAGTATCATACATATATGGAACGACAATATTTCTAAGCTATTTTGCCCCCTGTATAATAAAGTGGCCAAGTGAAGATAGAAAAAAGAAACAGGTTCATTTTTCGAAAATAAAACTGATTTCCCAAGAATACTAGGTAATCAAAAACAAACTTTGCAAATCTACATATATGCATCTCCTAATATTAAGCATCTCCTAATATTAAACATATATAATCCAGGTGCTATAGATGGTACCCACTGTTGAATCGTAGAGAAATTGTGCCGATTACAAATTGGATTGACAGCCGATTTGACAAAACAAAATGTCTGAAGTGCCCAATTTCTTCGTTCCTCTTGTAGAACAGAAAATTGTGCGCATTCATAAACTAACTCCATGCTGCGAAAGAGAAAACTATGAGTTGATATTCTTATGTTTATGCACTAGTGCAACTTCCTATAAGCTACTACTAGTGTAAACTTCTATCTTTTGGAATATAAACTTAAAGAAACTGAAACCTGCAACGTGTGGTCACAAACAAAATGAGCTAAAATAAATCCACCTGGAACTGCAACGTGTGGGCACAAAAAAAAGTGAGCTTCCAACAAGCTGTCACGACACTGATGCCTGTTTTTCGCTGTCAATCAAAGTAGAAACTAAAAATCACATGTAAGTGGCGGTAGTGTAGCGGTAAAGAAAAATATCGTTTGGTTTCTCATTTATTACTGACTTTATTCTCAAACGATTTTGCTCTATAAACTTAATTGATTCTTGAGTAAATTATTTCAATCTAACCTTAAACTGAAATTCTTTACTTTATTCATTCAAATCTATATCTAAGTTAATGATTCTATGTTCTGCTCAAATTTCTTACTATACTAATAAATAATTCAAATTATACTTCAATTCTTTATCTGCCTTATATTTAGTTCTACAAACTATTGCTGAAAGAAAAATATTGATTAAGATGTGTCAATTGTGTATTAAACTAACACGTACTGAGAAGCTGAACTTAGAAAGGGCAGATTTTGACACTTTGTATAGGTTAATTAATTGACTATTTTTCTGTATGAAACGTGCTATTCCCAAAGAAATCTAAATTGTTTTGTGAGTCCTATTTAGTGTAACCAACATTCCAATGATTTATTTGGATAAGAATAAATACCTTAATTCGTTGCGCGACAAATGCAAAATACTCGCGTTGAAGTTTTACCAAAAAACTTTGTGAAATGCAAAAACTAAAAAAAAATTGAACTAATTGAAGCAAAAGAGAAAAAAATAAATGAAAAATTGAAGCCAATTGAAAAATACTAAAAAGAAACTTATTATGCACAAAAAATTCTATGTTGAAAATTATGATTGAAAAATGAATCTTTGTTTTAAAAAGAAAATGAACAAATTTTGAATTAATCACTGAGACAATTGAACTTCTTGCAAATTTGAAACACTGTGACCTTTCGGCGGCTGTATGTCTCTTGACAAGTCGACGAAAAACAAGAACGATTGACGAAATGACCCCCTTTTTATAGAGAAATTTGTTCCTTTTCGACATTTATAAAATGAAATATTCAAAAAATTCACTGAAAATGACAAAAGAATGAAATTTTCTTACTGTCAAAAGATAGCAAATTAAACTATCTACATTTTGACAATTTTCTCTTGAAAATTGATTGTAAATTCGATGTTCTTAATCAATTTTTGTAAATTTTGGAACATTTGCTATAAACATCTCGATTCGCTACGTTTCATTTCAATGTAGTAGATTTTTATGTCATTTCGTAGTATTTGCTGTCTTTGAGTCTCTTTCACACTCATTGTGGGAAATGAATTTATAAAAATCGCGAATATCGCGTTTTCCGTCGAAAATTTGGCGAAAAGAACGCGACCATCGAAATCACGGTGCGATTCTACGTGATTTCGATATATCAAACGTCGCGAAATTATGAAGTTTACGTTGTTTTGACACTATCGCGCGCGGTTGTCACGTCAAACTTTTATTAGTGATTTTTTTTCGTGCTTTTTAGTGTTTTTCAGGTCTTATCATCATTACGGATACCCCTTGTAATATCAGGTAAGCATATTTATTAATAATTTCGTGGATTACGTGTGTAATTTGTGAATTCTGCATGCTTGTGGGCAAATGTCAGGTAAGTATTTTCAGTGCATTTTGTACTCTATTTGCCCACAAACATTAGCAGTAATTATGTTGATTGTGTGATTTGGTACGTGAATTAATGTTTTATGTACTATTTCTTGCATAAAACATAAATTAATGTGCAATATCCTCAATTTCCAATTTGCATGGACTTGTTGTTGTGATAGGCATACGTATACACGGTCATGATTTGACTTTGTGTACCTTTGAGCTTTCTCTTAGTTATAATTAACATTTCTTTATTTCATTTCAGATCTTCGTGGGAACTTTTTCTACCTGTGAAGAATCCAGGTAGAGGTAATTTTTTTTCTGTATTAATGTGGGAATTTTTGCTTATTTTCTTCCTATTCTTTCAGGTTCGCTGAACACCCACATTATCATAGATCCACCAAGCAGCCATAGGAACGGAGATGTTTGTCTATGTTTACAAGCCATGTGTGATGAAAGATGAAAGTTTGTTGACATCTTTGTAGGTTTTCCTGGCTCGTCCCACGACAGTTGGGTTTTCCAAAACTATTTTATATACCCTAAAATAAAAGGGCTTACTTGAGGTGAAGTATTTGTAGAAATAGGAAAAGTGCTTTACTGACACAAACTTAATGATTTTGCATTACAGATTTTTATATATTAGGTGATTCTGCTTATCCCTGCATGCAGTACGTGCAGATTCCGTACAGAGACTATGAGCATCTTACAAGATCTTACAAAAGACACAATACGACACTTAGCTCAACCAAAGTCATAGTAGATCATTCGTTCGGATTATTGAACTATTGCAAACTAAGGGGTATTAAAAAGCGTTGTCACTTTATTAGTTCTTGCTCCGTGTTACATAATATAGCGAATGAAAATGATTTGGACTTCACAATTGAAGGCATTTCATTAGAAGACGCAGACAACATACTAGATACACAAGCTAAAGATAGTTCTACAGGAAAAACTGTTCGAGAACGAGTTTGTCGAGAATTAAAAAAATCAGACTGAATTAAACGTTTACATTTACCGAAATATATTTTACATATTCTACTATCACAGACTTTATTTAGTTCTTTCAATTTGTTTCAAAACTTAGTAATTCAAAAACTTAAATTAATGTCAGTCACAGTCAGAAATCACATAAAAAGAACATGAAAATACTTAATGTTGAAAATATCAAACTTAATACCAATTAACTTTTCATCTGTAGAAAGTTTTCTACAATTTCGCACTTTCTTTCTGCCAGTTGCTCTTTACACTTCCTCCGCTCGTCCTTTTCCTGGACAAATCTAAGAATGTTAGTATTGAACTCCTTCTTCCCTAGCCTCGTTTCTCGTAGCTCTTGCAGGATATCGGCATTTGTCGAGCTTACGGTTTTGAGCAGGGCTTGCATAACTTCCTTCCTTGTCAACAACTGTTCCTAATAAATAGATAACTAAGCCATACAAACGTTTTACTATATAAGTAATACCTGAGGTTGATGGCTGTGATTCCTGTGAACTTACACATGCTTTCTGTGTAAGCCCACTTCTGCTAACACTATCTCGCTCTTCATTGCCCAATATGTAATCTGGAAACACTGCCCTTTTTTTCTCCATAATAATATTCATTTCACTGAGGAATAAATGTAGTTATACACAAATAACTGACATATTAAATATTAAATATGTATTATTACTTTTCACAAGCACAGGTCATTCTATTTCTTCCAGTCTGACAATTGTGGACCTTTATTTTTGTATATTGCTGATCTAAGCCGCGATATTTGTCCTCAATTTGGGTTACGTAGAAATCATAACCCATCATACGTATCGTCTTCTAGCTCCTCAATTGGTAAAAAATCCTCAATGGCTAATGAGGAGTTTGGTACAAACTAAAAATCTGAAAAATAACTGAAGACTTTAAAAATATCTGAATACCGGCAACGAGATGTCAAAACTGACACTTTCGAAGTTTTTACTCGAAGATTTTTCTCGAGTTAAATCAATTACTAAATCGAACGGAGAGGAAAAGTGACGTCAACAATTTCTCTCTCAATTTTCGAGTACGAGAACTCCTTCGAGTAAAAACTTACAGAAAGGATTACAAGTTTGTACTTTCAAGCTAGTCGCGAACAATAGGTCTGTTCCAATGGAATATCGCAGTGAGTAATTTTCTGTCACCTGAAAAGGCATTCGAACAAAATACCCATGTAACTCCTATATAATGTCTACCCTAAATCTTAATTTCAATCAAATACACGTGTATACAGTTATACCGTTTCAAACAAAATTTAAAAAAAATGTTTACATACTTTCATAACCTGTCTGTCTGCCATTTGTACTTATTATTCATGTAAATTGCAATGTAAAATTTAAAGGTATTTTCAGTTAAAATTTATACATTGCATTTGCAGGTGAACGAGCTCTGAATTTTAATTAGAACCCCAAGGAAGGAGAAAGTTCTTGCTTTCCTGGAGTTTATTTCACGCGTTTCTAGCTTCCATTTTACGTTTGAATAGCTTTTATTATAATCGTCGAGAAACATCTGCTCTTAAAATGAACTCTGCGGTACTTTGTATTTCCTTCTATTCACGATATAATTAAATTTTAGTAAAATTTGTTGGTTGGTTTAATAGCAGGAAACATACTCCATTAAGAATTAAATTTGTTTGTTAAACTAACAAATTTTGAGCGGTAACAACGTGCGAAGCGGCACGTCGCGTCGGCCGTTCAAAGAGAAATTCTAAAGTAGAATCAGGAAGTCGTTTTAGAATTTCGTGTTGAGAAATGATTGAAATATCTGTACAAGTATCACTGAGATATTAATTTTATTATGGATGTGTTTAATAAATAATTTATTTGGCTTAACTGTTTCTCTTCCCACCATAACAGTTGGAAGTTTTGCGGGCTTTTGTTGTATCGATATTTTCTGTTAAGTTTGTTGAAGTATTAAGTTGAAATTTAAACGGTAGAGTTCAATCTGGAACTTAAATTACGTGTTTAGTATGATTCCAGAAAAATTTTCTTTTTGATATTAGGCGGTTTGAACTGTCTTTTATGTGTTTTTATAGCGACTACAGTTCATATAACTATGTCACCCCTATTTTCTTGCATTTTTTCTAGAAGATGCAATGATCAAACAATTATTGTAAATAACCAGCCAAGTGAGAGTCGGACTCGCGTAGGAAGGTTTCCGTAAAATCGTACAAAATTTAACACTATGTACTTTTTATTTATTTTTTCAAATGAGACCCAGATAACACAGAACATGTTCTTATCATCTTATCGATACGTTCCACAGGATATCAGAACATGTTTTCTGACTACACGTATTGATATTAAAAAAAATATTCTTTTTATAAGACTCATGTCCGCCATGCAGAACTAAATCTTTGGAAATCGGTTAAAAATGATCGTGCGTATTCGAAAGAATATATTCAGAACGTATGCTAAAGTATATAAAATTGATATAAATAAGTATCCTCTGAAACATATTCAAAACGATATAAAGTAGATGTGAATATGATGAATATGGGTTCCATCATATTCGGGACATTTTCAAATGAATATAAAATTGAAAAAAGCATAAACTAACTACCAAAATTATTCACTAAAAATCACCACAAACTAGACATTAAAACTGACTGAGAACACTAACTGACCCCCCGATTTTACATAAGAAATAAGAGCTGTTATCCTCTTAACTGGGCTGTCAAAGCCCATTAGCCAGACGTCAGCTGATCTCTTAACTTTTGTGGAGATTTGTTTTTGAAGAGGTTTGGTATTCTAGCAAACGAAAATATCTGTACCCTTAAATCTCTTATCGTGATAGTTGTAGAAATTGTTTTGTTTTAAAATACCGAAATGTTGGATTAAAATGCTGTAAAATCAGTACATGTTTAAATAATTCGTTTATATTACTTGTACATGTAAGTTTGTGAAATATAAAATAATTATTCAATCTGAGCCATGCACAGAGGATAGTTCTGAGCAATATGTATAGAATTTCAGAATGGTAAAATCTTTTGCCTTTAAAGCTAGAAAAGTTACGATAATCTCCATTACTCGACAATATTATCGTCACATTAAAGTTTTGGTAACAATAAATTTTTTTGTATCAGGTTTATACGAAAATCATGTTGGAAGTAGCGATGGCTGTGGAACCCTTTACCTGCTATTTAGGTATTAAAATAATAATTCAATTATCACTACGTGTTGTGAATTTATCATACAATTATTAGATCGATCCATAATTGTAGCTTGATTAAAGACGCACTAAATTATAGCTACGTGTGGGTTGGTCATATTGCCATCATCGTCCCACCAAAAACGTTATTTCTTCTTCTTCTTCCTTCTTGAAAAGTAAACGTCTTTAATAGCTGGACTGACTGAAAGATTCTCCAAGCCCTCTTAACCTCTTAAAGTTAATACTTCTGCACAAAAATTTATGTAGAATACTAATTCTTCTAGAATATCTTACTTGGTAAATTTTAGAGTTAAGAGATCTCTTAACCCTTCATTGCGCAATTTGTCATATCTGCTGCAATCTGAAATATCGCTTACATATCGTGTGATTGATTTTCAATGCCTTTTCTACGTGATGTAGATGTTCAACAACAAAGTGGAAATACACATCAGGCAATATGTAATTATAACGGTATTATCGCATTTATAGAAACTGTGCGCAAAGTGCATCAGTCTTGTTAAGTGTGCCACCGAATCAAACACTGTGGCAATTTCATAAGCCTGTATTTATTGAAATCCGGAATTTTTTTTACCAGAAAAATTATAACCTATTATAAAAAGGTTTGTATGACATTTTTTTTTTAAATTCGATGAAATTATGTCAACTAGTATTTTATTCGATTGCTATTTTTTGCTATGTATCATATTATCTACATTGCGTACTGCAATTAGAAAGGACTATGGATTGTGATAAAAAACTTCAAGAACTAGTTGAACAGGGTTTGACGATAGTGAAGATGACTTAGATTTTTCAGATGCGGACGAAGATGATGTAGCAGCCACTGAAGATCTTTTTGATATTGTCAATATGCCAATTGATATTATAGCAGGCGAATCTGTGGGTGAAATCGGAGAAGTTGCAGATCTTTCAAGAAGATGAAAATGGGAAACCAGCGAATATATTCAGGAATTATGGTGGAAAAATTAAAGCAAATAACTTGATATGGCGACGTCGGAACCTTCAAATTGACTCAACAGTGCTGCGTTTTCAAAATAATACCTCTACCTGCGTCTGTGAAGGAACAGGTTACTCCTACAGAATTTTTCCGTTACTTCATCACTAACGAAATATTGGAGGCTATCGTAAAAGAATGAAACTTATATGCAACGCAGAAAAATATCAATTCAACTAAAGTCATTACAAAACAAGACTTAGAGCAATATATCGGCATTTGCATATATACGGCCTTCATCACGATAACAAATATAAGGAAATATTGGAATAACTACTATGGGTTCGAAAGAGTGAAGGAGGCGATGAGTAAAAAAAAATTTGAAAGAATTAGACGTTGCCTACATTTCAATAACAACGACAAAATGCTTGCCACGGATGATCCCAATCATAAACGCATGTTTAAACTCAGACCGCTTATTGATCATTTGAACAGTAGATTCAAAGCATTCCATATGACGAGCATTGATCTTTAGATGAACAACTATGTGCTACAAAAGCATAAAGTATATATATCTTAGGCAGTATCTTCCAATGAAGCCTCATAAGTGGGGTTATAAAATATATGTACTTAGTGGAGTCGATGGATATGCCTATAAATTTGAAGTTTATACGGGGCAAGAAAATCTTGAGAAGTAGAGGCTTCCAAATAAACCAGACTTTGGATCATGTGCTAATGTTGTGGTGAGATTGACAAGAAATATTCCTAAAAATGTCAATCACAAAATTTTCATTGAGAACTATTATACTACTGTTGAGCTAATGGTATATTTAGCTAAGCAAGGAAATCATGCACTAGGCACAGTTCGCCGTAATCGTCTCCCATATTGTAAGCACAAACTTTTTACAGTATTATCGACATATTGCCGAGTGCTGCGTTTAGGTACTATATTAAAATATAATAATAAGAAGAAAAAATTACCAGTATTGAATGTCGAGCCATCATCAAGCAATACAATGGATACATGGGAAGAGTAGACCTTTTAGACGCTCAAAAAAGTGGTATATGCGCCTGTTTTACCAGTTTTTGGATCTAACGTTAGTCAACGCATGGCTCCTTTATAAAAAAATCATACGCTCTAAAAGGCATTCTTCCCGTCCCCACTTTAAACGATTTTAAGGAGAAGTTGCGTATTGCCTCATGAAAACCGGTCCGCCTAAAATAAGTAGGGGAAGACCCTTGCAGCCTTTAGAGCAACATATTGAAGCTAAAAAGAAGAAAGGGCCCACTGCATACGTACCGCCAAAGGATGCTAGGAGAGATCGATTGCAGCACTGGGCAATGCACGCGTATGTTCGCCAAAGGTGCAAGTATCCAGGATGTAAAGGATTCTCTTTCCTCAAATATTCTAACTGTGGCACTCATCTATGTTTAAATAAAAACAACAACTTCAAATTTCATAAGGAATAACTCGCATATTTATAAATAAATTTTCTGTTTCATACTTTTGCAATGAAAATGTTTTTATTTCTACATTTATAATATATTTTATTAGACTCAGTTTTTGTTTTCTTTGGATCCTAAAATTGTTCAAAATATTCCTCTAATTTAGGAAGTAAAATAAAATATATACCATAGTAGCGCCATGTAGCAGAATTTTTCTCTTGAAAAAGGATGCTTTTAAAGTTTCCGTTATAATGGAGATTTTTTTTTATTTTATATAGGATCATAAAAAATATGTTTGTCCTAATAAAAAAAACTGCGCATTAAAGGGTTTCTTTTATGTAGAATTGGGGGTCAGATTCCGTTTCGAAACAAAAAATTGATATAAAATAAGGTATCGAAAACATATCATTTTTATGTTGGATGGTAGAAAACCCAAACGCTGCTGTACCGAGGTAGGAACGAAAATTTGATTATCCGAAATACACCATAAAAATATATTCTATTCTTATCCAGTGGAATACTTTTACCGAAATTGAAGGAATGTCATTTGAAAAAATATTAAAATGCTGTAATTTAAAAAAAATGGCTACTTATGATAATAATAATGAATGAGAATAAAACGAGCAAAAATACGCCGAAAAAATCACGTTTCTTGTATGCGGGCCTCCTTTAATTTTTAATTTAATTTTATTTTTATTATTTGTTGTTGTATCGCCAATAGAAAAACATAGTCTGTGAATATTTCAACTCTCTACCTATTACGTACGGTTCATGAGATGCATCCTGGTGACGGACGGAGAGCGAAGTCGTAGTAATAGGGTTCCCTTTGTTACCCTTTGGGTACGGAACCCTAAAAAACAAATGTTGCAAATTCATCAATTCAATTCTTTGCTGATTTAAAAAAAAACGAGTTCATGCTGTTATAACTATGTACATATATCACCACCTGGTAAGTACGGTATTCTATTTTCTATATGCAATTTTTTGCAGAGCATCAAGATGAAGATGGGACTTTCCAGCATAATAACTCCTCCATCCATACAAGCATGGCATGGCTTATTGCGATTTTTGTTCTGAATTAGACTACTAGAGAGCCAGATCAGAACCCAATATAAGATCTATGGATCATATTAGTGTGGCAAGTGTACGAAAATTTTAAGCAGAACACCATATAATTTGACCGAAATGGTCACATAATTATGAAAACTACGAAAAAAAAAAC
Source organism: Dioctria linearis (assembly GCA_963930735.1). Lineage (NCBI taxonomy): Eukaryota > Metazoa > Arthropoda > Insecta > Diptera > Asilidae > Dioctria > Dioctria linearis. Next base: position 82,171,153 of record OZ005740.1, read on the forward strand.
GGTTCGGCCGAATTTGACTTAAAGGGAATGGAGTGAGCTTAGATTACAGCTCATATGGTAAGGATATGGAGAATTCTACAAGGGATCAAGCTAGAGCTTTCGTTAGCCATAGAAGTAGCTATAGAACAGAGATAGACAACCGATGTTTCGCCGGTCCTCCAGAGAGGACTTAATGTTTCCCCGGCCCTCCAGAGAGGACTTAATGTTTCACCGGTCCTCCTACTAAGCCGAAAGGTCTTTTCTCGACTTTGTGTAGTGCGTACAAGCTGTGTCCCAATATGTGAATTATTTTCAAATATAATCCAATATTACACTTGTTGATTTGCGCCAAGTTCGTTAGAGAGTAAAATACTTTTTGCATTTTTGAAGAAGCTCATGTTATTTCTGATAACACCAAAAATTTGATCCGACCAACTAAGATTGCTAGAGATTTCATTGCCTAAAATGTCTAGGGAAGCGAGTTTAATATATACTATAATATAATATAAACTATATATAGGATTAATATAGAGAGCCAGCAGCTCATGAATAAAAATTAGAAAGAAACTAGGGGAGAGAGCAGAACGGTACACCTACATTGCTTATAAAACGGTCAGAAGTAACTCCGTACTCCGTCCAATATAACTTAGATTGAACGGTGATACAAACAAAATTCAACCCAATTCGAGAAGAGAATGAAAGAAGCTTAGCTAAGAGAGCAGGGTATTAGGCCCTTTTCAAAACCTTAAACGATATTTAATGCGATGATTTCAGATTCACAAAAATTATATAGAGATTGATTCCCGCGCTTCCTAAAGACTGTTTAAATTTCCTCCACCATTGCGGCCAGCACGAAAACCATATTGGCGGTTGCTACTAAGATAGTTAACCTCTAGATATTTCATCAATTGGGTGTTGATGAGTGTTTCGAAAATCCTGGAAACAATTAAATAGTAATTGGTGTGTTGATTGAAGGATCGCTGGCCTCCCCTTTCTGGATATTTTTTGAACATAAGCAAGTTTCCATGACAAAGAAACCCTCCTGTCAAATAGAAGAGGTGAAATAATTTACGTAGAGTTTTAAACAAGAAGAGGCGCAGCACAACAGTACCAGGGGCGAATCCCATAGGCGCAGCAGTCTTAGACACATTGAGATTCGCGCGCACTTTGAATACTTCCCTTCTATGGAAATGTAAAGATCTTTGACCGTGATTGCATATTGGTGGGGAAGAACGTGGTAAAAACGAATGCGGAGCAAGCTCTACAGCCGAAGCAATATTGGCTATGCCCTATAATCCTGTGTACACATCCCCGGTGTGAAATACGAAGATCTTATGAAGTTGTTCCTGACTATTTTAACAAGAGACCAGAAACACTTACTTTCCGTTCGGCTTGTAAATAACTTCTGTCTAATGCTTTGGTTGAGTGTTATGTCTCTCTTTATATATCTGCTTCAATTCCCTAAGTTCCACAGATTGAAGCCCTGAAATGCAAAATTTGTCAAAAGAGTGATTTTATCAAAATGTTTTTACATCTTAGATATATTGGCGGTGGACGTCATTGTTTTTTATACTTTCATGAGAATAGCACGATTTGTTCTCGCAGTAATTTTCGTTGATCTTCCAGTTTTAAGGTTTTGGCCCGAAATATTACCTTTTTTGTTTAAATACCTATACTCAGTGGATAATCCTTTACCTAAAACCGTTGCAATGTCTGCAGGTCTCCACTTTTTATACCGCCTAGTCGTTACGTACAGAAACAATGCTGGTAGATGGACACGCATAATGTTAGAAGCAATTTTGATATTTGCATGTTCCTATGTCAGTCCGTCTACGCGTGCGTCTGTCCTCTTGATAAGTCGAGAGCGCGCTTACATAGAAAGCCGATATTATGCACCCGGGTGTTTCCAGAAAATGTAGATTTAAGTTTAACCCATTCGATACCCCATTAATATGATTTGATTCGTAGTGACATTTCTGATTTCAGTATTTTCGTTGATCTAAATTTAGTTATTTCTGGCCGAATATGTATTTATTTTGTGATGGGTTATTGTTTGCATGTATAATCAAAGACGAGAGTATACTCGTGATTGGGAATCCCACCGGATGCATACTTCTTTTTCGTAAACTAGAAGGATACAGGGAATGACCACCGTGGAAGGGTGACGGGGGGGGGCGTAACTGATCATTGTGTAAGGAGTGGCTATATTATGAAAGACCAATGAAGCAACACGGATAAAAGGGAGTGAGGCTATGATACTATTATACGCTCTTGTAGTAATCAAAACCAACACAATATAGATTATTCTGCGCGTGGAAGATTGGGTCATATATTTTGCGACGTATGACTGAAAGATGGCGTTTGATATAATGTAGTATCTTTGAAAATTAGGATGTTACGGAAATCAGAACAGTTTCGGTAATAGGAATGAAATAGAAATTTCCAAGAACTCCTTTCATATTTTCAACAGGCGATTGTTGAGAATCCATAAGCTGGGGAAATTGACAATGCATTAAATATTTCTTCACAATAGACTAGAAATGCATCCGAAAGAAAAAACGGTAATGATTTGTGCAAGATATAAGAATGGGGGGTAGGTCACGAATGGAATGAAAGTAGTGCGTAAAAGGATGAGAACATATTTCTCTAATATGAGAAAAATAACACCACCCTATTTTACTCACGGAGACCTTTAATTGGATATACATATTGTTACGCGCCACAAAGTGATACAAGCGATAACTATTGGAAATGGAAACAACTTTAGGTTAATGACATCCTAGTAAACTGGGTTTGTAGAGTGGAATATTCAGGAAGGTTCTAGGATAATTCGTAGAGTATTAATACGGCGCTACTCATATCCAGGAGGCGAAACTCTTGCGAGAATATCATTAACTACAGCTGATGTGGCGCATCAGCTGTAAGAAAACGAGCTAGCAACAACCCGAAAGGAGATAAAAACCAAACCAAAGATCAACAAGAAGAAAAGGCAAAACATCTAATCGATCTGAGGGCCAAAGATAAGCCCCAACGCTCTAAAGAAGACAATCAGAAGGATGTGAAGAAATCATCAAGCAAAACCCAAAGAAGGACGACAATGAAGAAAAATGAAAGCGCAAAAGCACTTGACTTGACTTGTCCAGGAGGCGAGACTTATTTCAGACAGTGAAGTGAACGAAGCAAACTATTTGGATTGCGATAATTAGAAGTACAGTACCAGCGATAACTATAAAGAGTTGATTTGATAACTATTTGTGAATTTGTGAGAGCAAACAGTAAAGTTAAATAAAGAAAGAACTTTTGAATGATTATTGAAATATTGCGTTTTAAATAACGAACTAAGGCCACGCTCGTAACAACTGGTGTCAGAAGTAAAATAAAATCGCGAAATAAAGTGGTGGCCTTTTACTTTGAAATTCAAAGAGTGATTAATTGTGTGAAATCGTGGGTAAAAATTTCGAAAGATAACTTTATATTAAACTGTGAGTGAAGTATCAAAAGTAATGGGACGCAAACTAGAGGAGCTTCGCATACAGGAAATGATGGTGAAGTTGGGGAAGCGGTCATTGCAAACGACAGGTCTAAAGAATGTTCTAGTGGAGCGACTTAGACAAGCTTTGATAGAGGAAGAAAAGAATCCTGAGACATTTGTTTTCGAAGAAGAACCTGAAGCTGAAGAAGAGCCTGCGATGAACATAGAACAGCTTTTAAGTACTTTAACGAGCAAAATGGAAGCCCGTTTTGATGATAAAAAGAATTCTCTCCAAGAACAAAAGCATTCTCTAGAAGCCCGTTTGGATGAGCAGAAGAAAGCTAATGAGGATCAAAAGAATTCTCTGCAAGCATGTTTAGAAGAGCAAAAGAGTTCTCTGGAAGCCCGTTGGGATGAACAAAAGAGTTCTTTGCAGAATTGTCTAGAAACCTGTTTGGAGGAACATAAGAATTTTCTAAAAAAATCATTAGACGAACAAAATGTGAAAATTGAAGGAATCCAGCAGGGAGTGCTAGAATTTCAACAACAAGTGTCGGAAGTACAACAAAATGTTACGAAGAAGCTTGACAACTTTAAAGCAGATTTGGAGAAGATGTAGCATAGACAACCTCGGCATGAAGGAACTGAAATATCCGGTGCAAGCGGAATGAAACCTCCAATATTTGATGGACAGAATTCGTGGCATATTTTCAAGATACAATTCGAGGCAGCTTCCGAAGTAAATGGATGGAATGATGCAGACAAAGCGACAGCTCTGGTATTAGCACTTCGAGATTCTGCGTCAGAGCTATTACAAACTATATCGATTGACAGGCAACGTGATTACACTTCATTAGTACAGGCAATAGAATTACGTTATGGAGATGAACACATGCAGCAAGTATATCGCTTGCAGTTACGCAACAGGATTCAGAAGCATGGCGAATCATGGATGTGGAAAGATTAGCTTATCTTTCATACTCAAGCGTCAATGCAGAATGCCTTAATGAAGTGGCAACAGAAGCATTTGTGAATGCTATTGCAGATCAAAATTTGCAACAAGCACTAAGGCTAGCAGGATAGAAGTCAACAGCAGAATCGCTAGCCTATGCATTATCATATGAATCTGCTAGACAAGGCTCTCGGAGTGCAGTACGAGTGAGAGAAATTTCTGTGGAGGAATGTGCTTGCAACAGAATGCAGTCATTAGAGAGGACTCCGTCACGTGCTATTCTTCGATGCTGGAATTGTAATATACCCGGACACCTCCAAAGGGACTGCAGAAAACGCCGAAGAATGGAGTCACAAGAAGAGGAGAACAGAAAAGTATGCCAGAGATGTGGAGCCAGGGAGCAAGCTATTCGTGGAGAGACTAGAAATGAAACAGCGACTAGTCACATCAGCTCTTCTGTTGGACAGTCGGAAAACATGTAAAAACCGACTTTGGGGGCAGAAGTTGGTTGGTAGGGTCGGGAGCCCTGAAGTCATCAGTCACGTAGCCCAGTTGCAGAGAAATAATAGCAGTCTCGTTATATATGGAAGTGTAGGGAAAAATGGCTGCACAATTACTATTGACACTGGGGCTTCGAGATCAATTATTAGAGCAGATCTCGTCAAAAACAAGTGGCTTCACAACACTACCAAATATCTACTAAGAAGAGCAACTGGAGCAGCAGCACAAGTTTTTGGAGAAATTACTTTGGATGTTCAATTAGGCGAACTACTATTTCTTCACACTTTCCTGGTATCAGATATCATGGATGAATGCATTCTTGGAGTAGATTTCATGACCACATATAAAATAAATCAAGATGTCGGCGAACGGATCCTCAATATGGCAATATAGAAATTCCTATGAGACTAGGAGTAGGAGCAGATTATCCTTCCAAAATAAGGACGATTGTCTGTGAAAATATTATTCTCTCTGCATGCTTCGAAACGCTAGTATGCACAAATCCTTCTGATGACATCGGGACCTGCCGATTCTATCTGGTGGAGCCAAACCCTACAAAAGTAACATCGAACATCATCGTTGGTAAGACTTTAGTGAAGGCGGAAGGCGCAACATTAATTCCAGTCAGACTGCTCAACTCATCCGAAAATGAGGTACAACAAAAAGAAGGTGCTATAATTGGAAACTGTGAGCCCGTTTATCAGATTGTTAATTTGGAAAATGGTAGTAATATTAAGGAGGCAATACGTATACCAGCTACTACTCAACAGGTGCAGAAACTTCTTTCATCTAGTGCCTTAAGTGAACAGCAATACAACGATGCCAAAGAGATGATCGATGAATTTTCGGAATTATTTGCAATGAATGATGATGATTTCGGCAAAACAAATCTTGTCCAGCATCGGATCAGTACAGGAGATTCTGGGCCCATTCGGCAACCACCACGAAGACTACCATTAGCCAAACAACTAGAAGTTGCAGATATGATAAATTCCATGAAGGAACAAGACATAATTGAGGAATCTAATAGCCCTTGGACATCGCCAGTTGTTTTGGTCAGGAAAAAGGATGGCAGCGCCCGATTCTGTGTGGACTACCGCCAACTAAATAATGTAACAAGAAAGGATAGCTCTCCATTACCAAGGATTGATGACACATTGGACACCCTTTCTGGAGCGCAATGGTTTTCCACATTGGATTTGAAGAGAAGTTACTGGCAAGTGGAAACACATGCCGAGGACCGAGAAAAAACTGCTTTCTCAGTTGGAAGTGGCTTATGGCAATTCAAAGTTATGCCATTTGGATTATGTATTGCTCCAGCCACATTCGAACGACTCATAGAATGTGTTTAACGAGGATTAACCTGGAAAACATGTCTTGTCTACTTAGATGACGTAATTGTGATCGGAAGAACTTTCGAGGAACATAAAAACAACTTACGGGACGTACTTCAAAGACTGAGAGATGCGAAACTGAAGCTCAGTATGAATAAATGCGCTCTATTGAAGAGGTAGTAAAATATTTGGGGCATATAGTTTCATCACAAGGAGTAAGAACTGATCCAGAGATGATAAAAGCTGTCAAAAATTGGCCTGTTCCAAACAAACATCAATTAAAGGGTTTTGATGGATTAGCTACCTACTACAGGCTATTCGTAAAAGGTTTTGTAGATATAGCAAGGAACCTACGTCAACTTACAGAAAAAGGAAAGCTGTTCATATGGTCAGATAAATGTCACGAGAATTTTGCAAATTTAAAGCAACACCTTTATCGAACTCCAGTGCTTCACTATCCAAAGCTGGGAAAAACTTTTATAATGGATACGGATGCCATCAATGTAGGTATTGGTGCAGTGCTTTCACAGGAGGAGGATGGTCAAGAAATGCCAGTCGCTTATTTTAGCAAAGCACTTTCAAAATCAGAGAGAAATTATTGTGCTACAAGGAAAGAGCTACTTGCCATTGTAACCTCAACCAAGCACAGACCATGCAGCGCTTAAATGGCTTTTGCAGTTTAAGAACCCTGAGGGGCAAGTGGTGAGATTTATAGAGTGACTCCAAGCTTATGGCTTTGAAATCCAACACCGAACAGGACGTATCCATGGAAATGCAGACGCCCTTTCACGACGTCCATGCAAACTAGAATACAAACATTGCATTCGGGTGGAAGTAAAAGAAACAAAGGCAACTATACAGCTGATAACGGTGGAACCATCGACGGGTTGGGACAACGAGAGTTTGCTAACAGCACAGCGGGAAGACCCAGACATATCACCTATTCTTGCTTGGAAAGAAGACATGGAAAGACCACAATGAAAAGATATCTCGGAGAGGAGTGAGAAACTGAAGAGCTATTGGGCTCAATGGAATTCTCGTCACGTTGAATGTGGTATATTAAAACGCAAGTGGGAATCAACTAATGGCGAGTCATTCCGAATGCAGATAGTCGTGCCAGCATCCCAGGTCAAAGATGTTCTAGAAGAAATGAACAGTGGATCATCTGGAGGACATTTGGGGGTGAATAGAACAATTTACAAAATAAGTGAAAGGTTTTATTGGTTACATATGCGAGAGGATATGGAGGAATGGTGCCGCAGATGCACTATCTGTGCTTCTTGCAAAGGAAAATCACACAGAAGTAGAGGAGAAATGCATAAGTATAATGTAGGAGCTCCATTGGAAAAGATGGCCGTAGACATTGCTGGACCTTTTCCAGAAACTAACGGTATCCGTTATATATTAGTTGCTATTGACTATTTCAGTAAGTGGCCTAAAGCTTCTGCAATCCCTAATCAAGAGTATACCACAGTAGCGGATCAAGTAATAATTAATTGGGTCAGTAGATTTGGTGTTCCTCATGAACTTCATTCGGACCAAGGACGGAAATTCGAATCGCGGACTTTCCAAGGGATGTGTAAAATTCTGGGAATAAGAAAAACCAGAACAATTCCTCTGCATCCACCATCTGATGGCGGCATGGTAGAGCGCTTCAACAGACCATTGGTCGAGCATTTAAAGAAAGTAGTCGACTATCACCAACGCGATTGGGATCGACATATTCCCATGTTCTTAATGGCCTATCGATCTGCTGTTCACAAAACGACCGGACAAACTCCAGCAAAAGTGATATTCGGAAAGGAGATGCGTTTACCTAGCGACCTCAAGTTTGGTACACCCAGAGGTGAACAAAAGTACACGAGGTCACGAGAGCAAAATTAGCAAGAAATACCGATCGGATGAAAACCCGCTATGACTTACGTGCTAACTCAGCCGGATTTAATGAAGGTGACCTTGTTTGGCTGTACAACCCGAAACGACGCAAGGGACGTTCTCCCAAATTACAACAGCACTGGGAAGGACCGTATTCAGTAGTGACTAGAATTAATGACGTAGTAGATAGGATTCAGCGGGGTACAAGAGGCAAACCGAAAATCTTTCATCTAGATCGTTTATGTCAATACTGCGAGCATCAAGACCGTGGATCACCTGTTGTTCGGGACGAACTATTTTAAGAAGGGGCAGTGTTACGCGCCACAAAGTGATACAAGCGACATCTATTGGAAATGGAAACAACTTTAGGTTAATAACGTCCTAGTAAACTGGTTTTGGAGAATGGAATATTCAGGATGGTTCTAGGATAATTCGTAGAGTATAAATACGGCGCTACTAACATCCAGGAGGCGAGTCTTATTTCAGACAGTGAAGTGAATGAAGCAAACTATTTGGATTGCGATAATTAGAAGTACAGTTCTAGCGATAACTATAAAGAGTTGATTTGATAACTATTTGTGAATTTGTGAGAGTAAACAGTAAATTTAAATAAAGAAAGAACTTTTGAATGATTATTGAAATATTGTGTTTTAAATAACGAACTATGGCCACGCTCGTAACAATATAATATGCCATATTGGAAATACTCGGCGGGGGTTTCTTACCCTCAGACTAAATTTAGCCGAAGTAAATACGTTTCTTCTACGAGTCGTAGCAAAGATTTAGATGCGTTGAACGCAGAACACCGTTTTCTGATCTGACCTTGCTTCACTGAGTTATCTCCTATAAAACATACGAAAAATCTAGTACATCAGTTCAAGAAAAAGCAAATTAAAAGAACTACAAAAGTAAGAATGAGGATCGACAGCCTGTAAGGAATACTAAAAGTAAAAAAAAAAAAAAATCTGCTTCGCCTCCCACGGTGGTGTGTTGAGCATGCTTCTAGTACACTTTCAAAAATCTAGTACAGATTTGTAAATACTTGATTCTTCTGTCTCATTTCCCATAATTTATTTTAGAACATTTTTTTCCTCTATTACTTTCAACAATAACTCAGCTTGTCAGCATCTTAGGTAAAACCGTCAACACACACTCGTACTATTCTAACAAATACTTGTACAAAACTCAACTCAACTCGACTGTTTTCATATAGTTACACGGATTTAACTCTACTTTCGTGTCCATGCGCGCTAACTCGGGTTTAACCCGGGTTGAACTATACATGGAAATATAGTACCTACATTCTTTCAATCGAAGATGTGCCAACGGGTAAATATTTCGTTATGTGACATAATTCCATTGCCTCTAATTGAATCAGTTAGAAATATCTTTGGTTTCCCATAAGCATTCTTTCCATTTTTTTCGAAATATAATTTCCGTTGAGGTAGTGGAAGAAACTAAGCTATTTAATCGAATGTAGTTTACACAGCGCACCATGTCTTTCGTCTTTTAATCCAAAAAACGCAATGAAAATTCGCCTGTATTCTGTGACCATCCACTGGCGACCTAAAATCAGAAAATGATTCTGTTGCGCTTGGGAAAGACATATCTTTTTAATGTTTATACCTACTCTGAATTTCTCCAGCTCTGAATATCTCTTTCCCCAATTCTGCTAAAGGTGTGCAAACTCAGTAAAGCACATTGTCTGCTGCTTTGGTAAGCTGGTGTAAAAACCCGTGGTATATTTAGGTATATCTTCTTAAAGCGATCACCGGGGATCCACAGTCGAAGTATAGCTCAGGCTGGGCATTCAGACCGAATAATAGTTTTTTTCACCGTAAACACAAAATGTTTCTAACTAGTTCCATTCTGGTTCCTTCTGTAACATATACAAAAATGTACCTTAAAATATAATGGCGTTCACCTCAGTGACCCGTTCCACATACGACAGAATATGTTTAACCTCAAGTGCCGCAGCAGCAGCTAATAGTAAGTAAGCCAGAGCAAGCTTTTACTTTTTGTCGAAAATCTAACTTGCCCCTATTGTGGTTAGCACCCAAGAGGCATATGTATAGCCTCGGCGTTAATCTCCAAATGTCGTATTCTATAAGCTAGTGGATTTTGTTCCTTAGTATATATCTCCATTCATCAGAATTTCCTGTAAAAAAGCTTCAGAAAATCTGTTTTTATTTCTAACTTTAAGTATCGCCGGTGAAGGAAATTGTACTCACTAATTACATAAATTACCCAACAACTCTCGGGTTTACTCTATTTGTTCATTCACCGACAATAATTACTCTAATTGGACTACAAAATTATCCTTTTAACTGAGTATACAGGTACATGTCCTGGTCCAATAAGTGTCAGGAACTTGTTACAAAATTTTTTGCAGTTTATTGTTATTCTGGGAGGATTACAATTAGGGCAGTATAGTCACAATAGCCACTCATATTCGACTAGCATTGCTTAAATGTTTATGCAGTAACATTGGTGCGGGGAACACATTATGCAAACAGT
>OZ005740.1:82186782-82244203 GCA_963930735.1 Dioctria linearis
ATAATTTTAAATAGTTGCAGCTTTTCATCATCGGATACTGTAACATGCGGAATGCTCCATTGAAGTTTGGTAATTTCAATTTTCACCACATCAGTGGGTGATATAATGGCATTATCGTCTGTCCTGCTCCGGATCAATATGAGTTCATGTTTGGAATTTATCAGAATTTTCTTGTAATCTTCAGCGAATCCCAATAAATATTTCAGAGGTACACAATTGTTAAACAGTCCATTGGTTGGTATAACGGATGAATCTGGTGACCAGCTGCCGTTGAGTAGTATCCTGCTTACATTTGCATTTAGCGATATGTAGTTTTTTAATGTTGGCGCAATCCGAAGATTTCTTCTACGATCGATTTCCACTGCATTCAATTCATAGCTTATTTCCTCAAAAAGAAATGGTAGAGCGTTGTTAGCTAATTTTGCAGTTGCTGAAACGGTTCCATCCAGCTTTGTGAGCGACCCCTCAATGTAAAGAATACTCCTGCTGAGTAGAAGATTCAAGTCCAGATGTTGTACAGAGATACGGATTTCATCGCTGTTTTTGAATGATGTTAGAAATGGTGAATAGGAGTGATATTCAAATTTAGTAACACTGTTATCAAAGCGAGCGTCTGGTGCAATATCTAGTATTCCTTTATTCATTGTTTCAGCGTTAAGCCTATCGATTGTAAATATGCTGTATTTGCAGGTGTTAATGTAGGTCTTGACCGCTTCAAGGTTGTCCGCTGACTAATGATCTTGTCTGCTCCGAACTCGTATTTATCATTATTGTATAACAACATGCTGTGGCTTCAAATGTAACCTGATGGTTATAGTCTCTCCTCTGAAGTTGATTAAGTCACCGTCTTGGTCAAGGAGCTTCAATGTTAGAGAACTTATACGTTTGGTGTTCACAGGCAAATAGATTACATTTTTGGGTACCTCCACTGTTTTATACCCAGGCCCAACGTTCGGGGAAAACTCGTGGAGAGTGTGTACTTGTGTCTTGTTGAAGAATGATCCTGATATAATATTACATTCGATGCGTATAGTATTTACTTTAATGATGTTGACTGGCAACTCTAATGTATGCACTATATTAGCAGATAAGTTTCTTTTACTGAATCCTAACAGAGGAGCTATGGATCTCTGTTTTTAAAAATGTATTTCTTCAGTTGCCTTAACTTCACTCTTCCATGTATTATTGTTAGCCTTTATCGCAACCTTTATCCTTCTCCCTTCTTTATCCAAGTATCCTTGTACATATTTTGCTATATCATCAATCTCATAGTATCCAACAGGTATCTCAACAACCTCATTCCCTACACGAACCAGATTATTGCTCACATCAATATTTGGTATAGAGTTGTATGTTTGAAAATCAATTAATCCACAAATATAATCCGTTGCTAGCTCCAGCGGGGGAAAGTACTCAGCAGTGAGTAGAGATGAATTTCCCGTGAGAGTAAGTGTTAATGACATGGCGGTTGATAATGAACTGTCACAATTTCAATATAGATACATTTATTTATAGATAATAATTAATGGCTATAACAAGTATATAAAAACTCTAAACATAAGTGACCGCAAATTACTGCATCATAGTTCTGATAAGAACTGTAGTTGTACGTAATATTACTACCCAAGTAGTTTATGAGCTCCCCTCGTGGTTGGAGATTGCCAAAGCTATCAAAGTATTCGATGTTATCACCTTTCTTGTAGTACGCTAGCCAGTGTGTACCTGGTCCAGTTGAGAAGTCCAAGTTAACAATACCGCTTTCTCGCTTCCATGGCTTTGTTATGTATAAGAAACTTATGTATATGTATATGTAGGTATATAAAACCTTAGGGCCTAACAGGTAAAAAAAAAACAAAACAAATAATTAATAAGCCCTATATACCTAGAAACCTAAAATTGGGCATATAAAAGAAAAACCATAAAATATAAAAATTCAATAAACTAATCATGCACAAAACATGATTAGTTTATCGTCCAAAAAGGGTGAAGAAAATTGCATCAGCAGTTGTAAATAAGGAAAAGTAGTTATAAAAAAAATATGTTGTAATCGAAGAAAGGTTGTCAAAAGAAAAAAGTGTTGTGAAATACAAAAAAGGTGCAAACCAAAGAAAGAAACTGTGTGTCATTGAACCAACCCCTGGATTACATAAAAAGGAAAACCAAGTGACAGTGAGTACCCGTTCCTGGAAAAAATAAATATATATATCGATATACCAGTATGTATCGATATACATACTGGTATATAACAAAATTGGCGCAGCCGGTAGGATCAAGGAAGCTTGGTCAAGTTAAAAGATCGTAAACGCTTGAAAAGCCTTGATCCTGCAAGAATCTACGGGGAACCTGTGACACTAGCCAAGTTATAAGGCCACGTCACCCCCAATGCTCGGAGTAGATATCATCTATAGGCGCCTCTGCTCCAGGCGAGCTAGCGTTCACCCCAGTGAGTGGAAAAAGAAACGAAATCATCAGGGGACCTGGACTCACTAATAGAAGCTCTTTCCTAGCCGAAAGGAAGTCAGGACAACGGACACCCATTTACAACCAACTCCAGAAGGAAGATATCATCGTTCCTGGGTTGAAGGGTATTTCGAAAAAGGCTTTAAGCCCCCCTTTCAACCATATCCAGGGGAAGTAAGTAGGCCTAGGGCCCCGCCAGCAGCAAAAAGAAGCACCGGTAATTGTAACTTCGTTCCAGGATTGAAAGGGATCTCGAAGTCGGCAAAAGCCCCCCTTTCAATCTCAGCCAAGGCAATTAAGACGGCAGGAGCCCCCCTAGTAGCAAAAAGCATTCCAGTAGGGAATACTCTAAGAAGGCTGGAAGCCCCCCTTTTGGACAACGCGGGACGCGTATGTCAGAAGGAAACTCGACACCGGCACCTGAGACAGGCACGAGATTAGACTGCATACCTTCATCCGACGCGGAGAAATCCCCAGGTGAAAATCTGCAACACCTCCGGGAAGGTACAGAAAACGCCCAAGAAGACGACCCAGCACAGCAAGAAGCAACAGGAGTTCGCCTTCGAAGCGGCACCGTTTTAACAGGGCCCACAGTTGTATCTAAAGTAAGTCTAGATAAATTTTTAGATAAGCTATTAGAGAAGGCACGTGAATCCGATAAGCTCACTGTCACGCACTGCGACGCTCTTGACCACAGATTAAGTCAAGGCAGAGAGCAGAGGCTGACACAGATCGAAAAATTTAAAAAAGAAACAGAGCGATTCAAACAGGAGCTTATCGAATTCGCCGGGCTTTCACGTTCATTAGGTATAGATAAGACCACAGCCAGTGTAGTTGTAAGTGCTGATAGTGATACTAGTGTCAGTGATATTGGTGGTGACGCCTGTGACCAAACAACCGCCGAAAATCTCCTTAGTGGCTGGCTAGAAGTATCCTTCACGGATTCTAGTGCAGAAACCAGCCCTGAAACTCGTCAAAGCACCAGTAGACTACCCTACAAAAGTTTAAATAAAAAGATAATCACAATGGTAGATTACGCAAAGGTGGCCAAGCTCACGGCACAACTAGTTCCTCTGTTTTCGGGTGAAAATACCCCACAGCTAGGTCATGAGCTACAAACATTTATTGGCTGTTGCAAACAGGCCCTACACTGTTTAAGTGAGGAAGAAAAACCAGCTTTCCTACATATCTTGCCCACAAGACTTCGTGGCGATGCTTATCAGCTGTTTGCTTCGGACGTTCCAACTACTTTTAGTGAGATGGAGGAACGTCTGAACAGAACCTATCTACCACGAGAATCATATCAAGAATTGGTCAACAAATTGATCACAATGAGGCAAAACCCGTTGGAAACGCTCACTGCCTTCACAACAAGAGTGAAGCAGTTGCTGATCCTTTGCAACGAGGCAGCGGTACTGAAGTACGGAGCAACGGCGGCCCCAGCGGTGAAGACACAGTTGGCGGACTTCGCCAAGAATGCCCTCAAAAGTGGAGTGAACAATCCCCACCTATGCCAGTCCCTCCTCACTCTGGTAGAAAATGATCTAGAGCAGCTGATACAGAAGGCTTTAGATATGGAAAAGTTACAAGCAGGCACAGTTTTCGTCCAAATGCCGCTAACGCAGCAGCCATATCCAATGGCACAAATAGACCCAAGTCTTCGAGTTCGAGCTCTCAGCCGAACTCCTTACAATCAAGCACCACAGCCACCCATGTATGCATCACCACGAGCACAAGAGCCCAGGCAGTTTAATAATCCCCCATACGTACATGCTCAACCATTACGCCCGCCATTTCCACGAAGGGATTCCAGACAACGGGATACACAGAATCTGGTACAAAACATCACTTGCAATTTCTGCCAGAAGCGGGGACACACCTACACGGAGTGTCTAAAACGCAAAAACACCCCCTTCTGCACTAACTCTAGAAGTTACGGGCATAACATTCGCGACTGTCGAAACAACGAAACACAGTCTGCAAATCGTTTCACACGAGGATCGCCTAGCAATCCACCACAGTCAGACCCAAGCAATATAAAAGGCCCCAAAATCTTTAATATAAGACAAAAATATGATTTTTGTGGGCGCCGTGGACACAAGATCGACGAATGTCGACAAAAGCAAAAATGGGAGGATAAAAACAGGGAAACGACAAAGAGTCAACCCAAAACTCCCCGGCTCGACTATAAACCCTGCCAGCAATAAAAAGGGTCTTCTCAGCCGCCCGACTTCAGTGTGCCCACCGCCAGACTTCCTCTAGACATAGGTCTAAATGGTCAGGCCCAGCTAATAATGGACACCAGCGCTGAGATCAGTATAATTAAGAAAAAAGCTCTCAAATCTCGCGAGCTGATAAACCCCAACACAAAACTAACGCTTCAAAGCCCCTTTGGCACCGGAAAAACCTTAGGAAGTTCCCAAGAAAACTTCATGCTAAAAAGTAACTTACCTTGCAACTTTCAGGTGGTAAAAAACATCCCAGGTATTTCTGACGACGGCTTACTAGGAAATGATTTCCTAGCCAAAAATTGTAATGTTGAGGGACCCAACAAGGTTCTGCGATTTCCTCGCACGGAAACCAATCCAGAAGAGTTTGCTGTTCCATTAGAAACCGCTTCGGACAACCCGTGTTCACAAAAACAGTCAACAAAGAGACACTGGTAGAAGATATTAAACCCGACGGGGATACACCTTCTACCCGAAGTGTTCTCAAAGCTTCTCAGTCAGAAGAAGTCGGCTGTGACTTACAAGAACGCGATAAGGGTGACTTGATTACCGAAGATCCGGCCCGTAAGACTGGACAGCATCAAGTGAATTTAAATGAACATGTGTGCGTACCAGCAAGATCTCAGATCGTAGTCAAAGATCCGCTGCAGTTGTAGGAAGAAATGCTCAGTCTGTCGAAAGAAATAGACGACGGAGTCTTCTTAGCAAACAGCTTACTCTCAGCTGGGTTAAAGGCAGTCCCTATAGGAATCCTCAACACACGCAGTTCACAAGAAGTTCTAAACAGCGTGAACCTAAATCTGGTTCCCATTAAAGACTACACTGTCGTCCCCATCAAACGAGAGCCAGACAAAAATATTACAACAGCCCATCCTTTGAATCCCATGAGTCAAAATGACGGCAATGGTGAGCATCAAAATATAATTAGATCTAAGATTAAGAAAACCCCAACGTCAGGCGCTGGCCAGCTCCCAAACGGTCTGCCGTTAGCAACTCCCGCAGATCCACCAGGCCCAACGCCACTCATAAATAAAAGATATAGGCTAAGAGGTAAAATGAATATAGATAACAACAATAGGTTTAGATTTAAGAACAATACAAACAGGGCAATACTCGCCGATCAGAAGGCCACCCTACAATATATACGATATCTGTTCCCAAACGATGTCGAACAAGAAGACACCAGTATTCATCCCCGCCTCACCAGACTAGAGCAAGAACTCAGTCTGGATGAAACTTTAAATTCTGAGGAAAAAGCCTCAGTAACAAATCTCTGTTACGAATATGATGACATATTCTTTTTAAAAGGCGACAGGCTTACACATACCAACGCCATCAACCACGACATCCCTCTGGTGCAAGACCAAGCACCTATTAACCAAAAGATGTACCGGTTACCAGAGACACAGCGAAATGTCATAAACGAGCAACTCAGAGAAATGCTGGACAACGACATTGTCCAGCCCAGCAAAAGCCCATGGAACTCGCCACTGCTAGTCGTCCCCAAAAAAGCGGGACCAGATGGTGAGAAAAGGTGGCGCGTCGTCGTTGATTTCCGTAAGTTGAACGAAAAAACGATTGGCGATGCCTTCCCGCTACCTCGGATTGAGGATATCCTCGATCAACGGGGCCATTCAAGATACTTCACCACCCTAGACGTAGCCAATGGCTATCATCAGGTACTCGTCGATCCGAAGGATCGAGCAAAAACGGCTTTTAGTACCAACTACGGGCATGATGAATTCAAACGCATGCCGTTCGGGCTCAAAGGAGCCCCGGCCACATTTCAGCGTTTAATGAATTTCATATTAACTGGCCTACAAGGCCTAGAATGTTTCGTCTACTTAGATGACATCGTCATCTATGGAAAAAGTCTGGCGACCACAACGAAAAGCTTCGAAAAGTCTTTGACAGGTTAAGAGAAAATAACCTGAAACTTCAACCTGAGAAATGTCAATTTCTCAGGCGCGAGGTAGTGTATTTAGGACACAAATGTTCTAACCAAGGGGCACTACCTGACCCTAGTAAAACAGCATGCGTTCAAACTTTCCCCACTCCTAAGACAGTAAGGCAAGTGCAATCATTTTTGGGCCTTGCGAATTACTACAGAAAATTCATACCCGATTTTTCAAAAACAGTACGTCCTCTAACAAACTTACTCCGAAAGGATGTAAAGTTTAAGTGGACTGAGAAATGCCAAGAGGCATTTCAGAGCATTAAGAACGCTTTAATTTCCCCTCCACTCTTAATATATCCCGATTTTTCAAAACCCTTTAACCTTACCACCGACGCCAGCAGCGAGGCTCTTGGAGCAGTTCTCTCTCAAGGAGAGGTAGGAAGTGACCAGCCAATTGCCTACGCCAGCCGTACCCTGAACAAAGCCGAACGTAACTATTCCACCATTGAGAAAGAGTTACTGGCTATAGTTTGGGCGACTAAAAATTTCAGGTGTTATCTGCAAGGCCGAGAGTTCACGGTCTATACAGATCACAAACCACTCAAGGGAGTCTTCAATGTTAAGGACCCCACATCCCGTCTGGTGAGATTTCACCATAAACTTTCCGAGTTCAATTATAAAATTGAATATAAGCCCGGAAAGTACAACACGAATGCCGACGCTTTAAGCCGCATTCCACGGGAAAATAACAAAGACAAGGAAACTACAACCTTCACGGTAGAATCTAGAGTCCACCACCAAATGGACTCGGACATAGAGGAGGAAAAACACTCATCGGACTTTAAGGAGTGTCTGCAATGCAATGCAGTAACAAGAGCCCAGACACGAAAGATTCAGGAAAGTGGAACAAATCCAGACAGGCAGGCCAAACTAATAGAACAAGAAGAACAAACTCATCATCCAGAAGAGACCGCAGACCGTGACAGTCCACCTAGTACCAATCCACCAATTATAGACGAAACTCGTGCCCCTGAAGTAATCACAAGCCCAGAGGAGATTCAATTAATATTAAAAGATTATCATGATTCTCTCTTTGGCGGCCATCAGGGAGTGATATAAACCTATAAACGGATTCGAAGAAAGTACTGGTGGAGGCACATGCTTAGTGACATCAAAAAGCACACTAAGCGGTGTGCCAAATGCCAAACCATGAAGGCTTCACCACAATATAAAATGACAATGGTGATTACAGACATAGCTGAACGACCATTCGACAAAATCTATCTAGATATAGTCGGCCCACTAGAGGAAACTGAATCTGGAAACAAATATATATTAACATTTCAGGATAACCTCACGAAATTTGTAGATTGGTACGCCATACCAAATGGGGAAGCTATAACGATAGCGCAAATTTTCTTCGACGAAATCGTCACGCGCTACCGCATTCCCAAAAGAATAGTCACCGATCAGGGAAGTAATTTCCTGAGTGACCTATTCAAAAAGGTATGCAAACTCCTTAGGATAAATAACCTGCAGACTTCAGCTTATCATCCCTAATCAAATGGAGCACTCGAACGTGCACATAGACCATTGATTGAGTATCTACGAACTATAGTGGACGAAAATCCCAGGTCATGGGATAGTTATCAGCGAACCGCTGCTTTCGTGTACAACAACAGTGTACACGAAAGGACACAATTAACTCCCATGGACTGTCTTGACGGCTTTACAGCGGACGTTCCGTCCAACTTAAGGCGAGACCCCGAACCCGTGTATAATCACGAGAGCTACTACCATATTCTCAGGTACAAGCTTCAGAAGTCTTATGCTATGGCAAGGAAAAATCTGCTAATGAGTAAACAACGCTCGAAAAATTACTATGACAAAGCTGTACGTCCTCTGACATTTCGCAGAGGAGACAAGGTTCTACTCAAAAGCGATAGTCGTAAACATAAGCTCTCCCAGATTTGGGTAGGACCCTATACGGTAACCGGCATCCCCAGCTCAGTTAACACAACAATTAAAATTCGTAAACGAGAGGTGACGGTACATAACAACCGCCTAAAACCTTTCTACGAATAACATGGTGTCAATATAATATAAGTAATTCTAAGATACATATATAACAGAATGTAAGCTACAAAATCAACAAGAAACCCATTTTAATACCCTATCCTATCCTCTCCTAGATAACAATGCAGTCCATCATTTTCCACGGACTATTCTTGCTCATAATAGGAGCCCTCGCGGAGGAACCTTACTCTATAACGCCCCTAAATAATACGGGAGTACTATTTGAGGATCTTGGAAGCCTATCAGTTTACCACGACACTTGGAGCATCATCACTGAGTTAGATCTGGCCGAGTTGAAAAATCAGACGCGACTAGCAGAACGAGCGGAACACTACATACACCAATTGTGTGGAAATGGGTCTTCTATACAGGACCTTTGTACGCTACAGACAAAACATATACACGCCATGATGGAAAATATCAATAGGCGTACCAGTGTTATTAAGGAAGCTGTGCCCAAATCGCGCAAGCCCCGATCCATCTTCGATGGAATTGGAAATGCGATGCATTATCCCTTCGGTACCATGGATAGTGGAAACGAACAAGAGGTGTACAGCCGACTAAGCGAATTAGAGGTAAATACTCAAACCTTAGCCGATCTGGAAAAACAACAGATCAGCGTAATAAAAACCACGTTTGAACAAATTCAGAAACCCCTATCTTCCCTGTCTGAACGACAGCGTCAGATAACCAACCAGATTAACAATCTGCGGAACACAACAGAGGAGTTGACAGCCCACCAAATAAGACAAAAAATTGTCTCTAGTCTGACATTACAAATGATAGAGTTGGAATTTAGACAACAAGCTCTACTGGACATAATAGTGTCCAGTAGAAATAATCAAATTCATCCACTTTTAATTTCCCCAAATCATTTGCTAGAGATTTATCACAAATCTCACTCCACTTGTCCCAATCTACAGGACTGTTTGTCAGTTCTGTATCAAACAGCAGATGTTAAGACACATTTGTTGCAGGACAAATTAGTTATCCGAATCAAACTTCCCATTTTCAATATACCCAAGATGAAAATCCAACAGATTAAATGTTTTCCCATACGGGTGGATTCAAACCACTCATTAATACCTGCTATCGAATTTTCCCATGTGGCAAGTCAAATCAGACCCAGGAATTTCTGCTGCTGAAGCCAGAAAACCTGAGATCTTTCAAAAAAATTTCAAAGGGAATCGATGAGGATACGTGGGTTGGTAAGCTAAATACACCACTCACCAAGGCTACAAAAACAGATGAATGTGTTATTAAACTTTTATTCAATCCACTGGGCGAACACCCACAGTGTAGCATCAGAGCTCAAATTCCCCCAAGAGATACAATAATTAAGCTCAATAGACCAAATTCGTGACTGTACTCCTTAACCGAAACCACTATAGTACATATAACTTGTACTCAACAGTTACTCACTCATCGTCTCGCAGGACAAGGAATCATGACAATCAACGAAACATGTTCCTTGCAAATAGGGTCTCACACTCTGTATTCCGAAGCAGAAAATCTACACCCGCTAAAAGTTTTCCAACCAACCTACTTCCCAGGCACAAACGAAACGCAAGAGGAATTGGCAGAAATTATGTCCAAGATATCCGCTCCTAAAAACCTTGATAAACAACCAACGTTGCTCCTCGGAGATGATACAAACCAACGTATCCACCTAGATACAAAATCTCTAGATGAAATCCGTACCAAAGTGAACAACATTCACTTTGGACCAAAGGCCAAGATTCCTCATATACTATCAATAACATCCCTATCAATGACCGGACTCTTGTTGCTAATTGTATCTGTGGTGGCACTAGCAAAATATATCGTACCGGCATTCATGGCATGGATTGCTAAACGCAGACAACAGCCCACAGCTGAAAACGTTCCTATGGAACCGGTTTACGCAACACCCGAAGAAAAATTAAAACGTACTCAAAGTCTCCACAGAGCGAGATCTATACAAGTAGTATAATCAAAAAGATATATACTCGTTGGTTGGCCCCGTATCATTCTCCTGTTACAAGCACAGTCCCTCTCCTTTTACTACACTGGCTGATAGCAAATAGGTGAAATAAAAACTAGATACTAAGAGATAGATACAAACAAAACTCTAGAAATTAAGAAAATCAAAGAAAGAAAAACAAAATATAAGAGAACTAAAACAACTATATAACCAATTAAGATATAAGCAAAAGTTAATTACACAAAAAAAAAAAATAGTAACATTAAGCAATACAAAAAATAATTATTTAGCAAATAAGGTATTAAAATACAATAACATAAATAACTAGGCTAAATAGATATAAAATGAAAAGTTAAGGTACTAACATTATAAATAGAAAAATAGTAAATAAATATAATACAATAAAGAAACAAAAAATAAGACAACCGAGAAAAAATTAAAAAGCGTTAGATATGCAAAAAAAAATAAAGGAAAAAGAAAATATGCTTTAAAAGTAGATATACATAAGTACATAAATAAATAAGTAAGTAGAGCTAGATACCATACCACCATACACCATTAGAATTAGTGAATACCTAGACAAATATATATAAACATTTCACATTCCTGTAAAAGCGACCAAAAATTATAAGTAAATTTTGGTAAATCGAGAGCAAAGATCCAACCAAAAAACAAGCCACCAAGAAGGCACCGCAAGACAACGAAAACCTTGCCAAAAATTAAGAAATAAATCGACCATGCAAAATTGATAGTTCATGAGAATAAAAATTTAACCAGTAGTTCCTAAGAATAAAATTAATAAGATTAAGTGGACAATAACCAAGTAATAATAATTATAGATAATAAATAAGATACTAAATAAGATGAAACACAAAAACAAAACAAAAAGAGACCAAACCAAAAATTAGAATAAAAGACCTAAATTAGTCAACATGTTTTTACCAAACCCTTAGTATAAATGGAAAATGAAGTATAACTCCCTAGAATTCCAGGCATTACCTAGAATAAATAAATCACGTAAGGAAACAACGTTGAAGTATTTAGGTAGCGTAGAGTAAGCAAATAATCTCTAGCAAAAGTTAAGTCGAACAGCAAACTATAATCCATCAACACCGAAACCGCCATACAAGACAGCTCAACACCCTGCCCAGAACCCCGAAAATCATTTTGCCAACCCAGATATAACCAAATACCTGAAAAAAACAAAAACAACAACTACAAAATAAACAGAGTACATAGGTTACAAAACTTTATTAAAATAAAAGCTACAAAACTAGTGAAATTAAGAAAACTTTGGAAAAGCAAAAAAAAATTTTAAAACTAGAATTGGAAAAAAGAAACTATCGGAGACTCCTGGGGAAAGTCCCGGGCCATGCACAAACCTAAAATGAAAAAAAAAAAATGTTTTGAACTCACATCTGCAAATAACTTAAATAAAGTATACTCCATACAATTACGGCTGGTCGACTCTTAGGATGGTCCACACTCAGCATCCCAGTCCTCTTCACCAACAGCATCGAACTCCGCAGCTGGGAGGTCCCAATCCTCGCCTGACTCCACGGCTGACGCATTCAGCTCCCATGGGCAGGCTCGTCCAAATTTTCCTCAAGAAAAGGACTCGATGCTGCAACCGGAGGACCCCAGCCGGCCACAGGGGTGGAGGTACCCAAAGCTGCCACGTCGTCCTCGTGCACCATGTATAATGGATGCGCCCTGCACGTCAGGCAGCAACACCAGCCGACCTCCCCAGATAGAACCATCGTCGCCCCTAAAATGAAAAAAAAGAAGAAAATAAAGAAAAATATTCGTTTTTCAAAATAATAAATACAACTTACCCAAAGCTATCCAAGAGGCCCCGCCATGGGGAGGCAAACAGAGCTCCACCCTGTGGAAACTATCCACCTCGGCTGGAGCGGACCAAATACATATATCCGGGCGTCCGGCCCTCCGCAGCAGTATACGAATCATACCCTGCCACCCGCGAGCCACACTCTGCACAGAAATAGTGAGTACTCTGACACAGTGGGGCCTGAGGCATACGTAGGGAGCACGCGGACTTAATACTTCTCCAAATTGCATAATGAAACTATAAATTACTCCGGTCGCGCAACCCAATTTAAAGGGCAAAACAGCTAACGTTGGAAAAAATTTGCTAAAATGCACCTAGTATGTGTTGTGCCCTTATCTCGGAGAATCCCACGCAACCGCAGTAGCAAAAGTAGTTTTTTCATCCTTTAAAGCACACAAAATAAGCTTCATATCGCACAAATTGCAATTTGTGCATTATGTGTGTAGCTACAAAAACACAAATCTCAAACATTTTTTTTTCTCTCTATTTTCGAAGCCGGTGCAAGATGCATTTTAATGTATCACACGCTATGGACCCATGTCATTCTTTTTATTTTTTTTAATTACTACGATATCAAATTCACCCCAACGTGCACGTAGCACCAAGAATTTTTTTTTATTTTTTTTATTTTACAGATATCAAATTCATTTTAAATTCAATTCAATACCCCATACAAAATATACACCCACCCAATCCCCTTGAGAATTATTCCTCTTCAAAGAATAATTCTCTTTTTTGCGGGGGGAAGGAATGTTATGTATAAAAAACTTAGGTACATATATGTACCATATGTAGGTATATAAAACCTTAGGGCCTAACGGGTAAAAAAAAAACAAATAATTAATAAGCCCTGTATACCTAGAAACCTAAAATTGGGCATATAAAAGAAAAACCATAAAATATAAAAATTCAATAAACTAATCATGCACAAAACATGATTAGTTTATCGTCCAAAAAGGGTGAAGAAAATTGCATCAGCATTTTTCTTCACATTCCAAACAAGTCATAAAATTTTTCCCATCAAACGACTTGGGAAAAACAAAAGTTTCATTTTACACCCCAAGCCGTTTTACTTTAAAATTTCCACGACAAAATTTTGCCTTCAGCAAAATTTGTCATTTCAACAATTTAATTAAAAAAGAAATCAAAAAGCAGATCGTACCTTCAGTACGATTTGTCGCGAAAAATACAACGTGTATGTACATACGTACATACATATTACGAAAAAAGTTTTCGCGATAAGAAACGCGCGCAGCATAAATGCATTGTATGTATAGGCGCGTCGCGATTTCAAACGGTGGCTGATGTTTTAAAAAAGTGTAAGATTACATTTTTGAAGCCATCGTTCAACACGAATAATTCTGGACAGGTTTGAACAAGTCCAGAATTGAAAAAGAAAAATTTTCTCAGGATAAGAAAATGCAATTTAGCATTTTCGATCCTGAACAACGACTCTTGATCACGATGAATGTGATCAAGAGTTGAGTTGGATTTTTAAATTAGAATACGGCGGTTCGGCAAAAAATTACGAGAAGAGTCTTGATTTTATAACTGGAGTTGATTTTTTTAAAGTAGTCAGAGTTCGGTTGTTTTTTGCGTTCGATATAAAAGAATCGAGTAAAAAAAAAAAAGAAAAACTTGGTGGCGGCGCGGTTTCGGTCGTTTGTAATTAAGGAGTTCCAATAAAAGAAAAGTTGTATATAAGGAAAAGCAGTTTTAAAAAAAAAATATGTTGTAATCGAAGAAAAGTTGTCAAAAGAAAAAAGTGTTGTGAAATACAAAAAAGGTGCAAACCAAAGAAAGAAACTGTGTGTCATTGAACCAACCCCTGGATTACATAAAAAGGAAAACCAAGTGACAGTGAGTACCCGTTCCTGGAAAAAATAAATATATATATCGATATACATAGTGGTATATAACAGCTTTTTAGGTAGATTATCACGCATAAATACTCCTCTGAAGTGCGGCAAGTGTGTGGTAAACTTGTGAAGATTCAACTCGTTTAGCGGTCTTTTGGGTAGCGTCTTTAATAGTCTTTTGGTTGAGGCTGTAGATAGAGTCCAAGTCCTTTTCTGTGCGGCTTCAGGAACAGCCCGTTTCCATCTTTACCAACCGCTATAGTTTCCATTGCATGGTTATGAAGTTTGCTTTCTTCCAATTATGCCTTTGCGGCACTGGTATCATTTACTGCTTTAGCTATGCCTGATGCACCTCCCGATAGTGCTCCCAATGCTGAACGTCCAGCAAACAACGGGATGAGGAACGGAAGTGCTCCACCAACCTTTGGTACAGGTATCACTCGTGGAGTTTTAATTGATTTTTTCTTTCTTTTCACAATATTTTTAGCTGCACTAAGAGCTATTTTTGTAGCTTCCATCAAATCTTTTGGTTTTTTGATTTTTAAAATCTTACGTGCATTTCGTACTGCTTCGCGGAATGTGGGTTGGCGTTTATTTTCAGCCTTAAGACCCATACCTAGCTTAATTTTAGCCTTCATTGCGTTTGTTATAAGCCAGGCGTTGGCACGTTCACTCAAATTTGCATCCGTAGATTTTGCACGCTGCCAGGATTTTTCAGCGAATATTTTATCAGCTATATGTCGATCACTTGTATCTTTATGTCGCGAGTATGCTATATCGTGTTCTTTGCAGGCTGCGTCCAGTGGATTAATGCCTGGATTTCCTCTCCCCAATCTTTTTTGTAACTTTGTTCCTGGTCCACAGTACTGGTATCCCGGTAGATGTAATTCTACAGGTAATTTGTTGATGATTGAATTTAATAGTCTTCTGCCCCCTTTCAAAGCTTTACTGGAGCGTTTCGATTTTTGATCCTGCATCTTATAAGGTTCCGATGATACTGTTGAAATGTAATATAAACAGCTGTACTTATATTAATCCAGTTAGTCTTCAATATGCGGTTCATTAAACAACAACAAGGTTTTCCTGTTCGAAGTGCTGATGTAGCTGCTATGAAGGTAGAAAAGAAGCATGGTCCCCTATTGCCTAATAGTATAAGGAGCATCATTGTTGGACCATCGAATTGTGGAAAAACTAATGTTATGATAAATTTGCTGGAACATACCAATGGTCTGAGATATGAAAATATTTACATATATTCAAAATCTTTACTTCAACCAAAGTATGAATACTTGAAGCGAGTGATGACTCCCATATCAGGATTGGGGTATTATACATTCTCAAACAACTGCGACGTTCTAGCACCAGAGGAAGCCAAATCACATTCAGTGTTTATTTTCGGTGATGTATCATGTGAAAAGCAATATCATGTGCGATCCTATTTTTGCATGGGTCGCCACGAAGACATAGACAGCTTCTATCTCTGTCAAACATATACGCATATACCAAAGCACTTAATACGTGACAATGCTAATTTAATCATCTTATTCAAGCAAGATGACTTGAATTTGAAACATATCTATATTGATCATGTAAATACTGACATGAAGTTTGATAAATTTCGAAGAATTTTAAAGAATTTGGAAGGATGAATATGGTTTCTTGATGATTGATAAGGACAGCTCATTAAACAAGGGGCGCTACCGTAAAGGATTTGATACCTTCATTGTACTATAAAAGGATGAAACATGCGAAATATTCATAAGTCGAAGTTGTAACTCAGCCGAAAGCACACCGAATCCTGTGGACCTGCTGAGTAAATCAATGCTGTTCACCTGTTATCAGACCTGTTTAAAAGCTGTTAAGGTGTTATCAGAGCTATTTAAAAAGCTGTTAAGCTGTTATCAGAGCTGTTTGGAAAGCTGTTAAGCTGCTATCAGGGCTGTTTTAAAAGCTGTTAAGATGTTATCAGAGCTGTTTGAAAAGCTGTTAAGCTGTTTGGAAAGCTGTTTACCTGTTATCAGAGCTGTTTGAAAAGCCGTTATTCAGTTAATATCGAAGATGCATGAAAATCTATTAAAAGAAATCATCAAGACAAGGAATGCAGTGCGAAGGAAATTTAAAGCTCTAAAGACGGGAAGGATTGAAGCAGAAGCTCAACTTGAAGAAACTTTCAAGCCAATCACCAAACCCTTAAAAAAGTTTGTTACCAGAGTCAAAAACGAGCCACTAGTCAAATTGGAGCCAAAAGAAGAAGAAGAAGACAACGAAATTGTGCTACCTTTTACTCCTCCAAAACGAAAATATGTGAAAATGGAGGCTAGTAGCACACCTATAAATAATGGAGATTATTCCTTAACATCTGAAGAAGAATTTGCAACACCCAAACATTGAAGAACATTGACAGGAAGGTCTCCTGTCACCTCCCCCGATAAGTCTGGATACATAGTTTCAAACTATTTAAAGCTATTCACTGATAATAGCCCTAAAATTGATCCAACCTATGGAGTTTACTATGATGACAACGCGTGGAGAATCGGTAATTCAACGTTTGATGTTGATGATGTAGGAAATATTGTTATCAAGGGAAGAGCTATAAAACAACTTTGGGGTTATGTGAGCTGCTATTTATGAAAGATCCTGTAAAAAGTCTATATACTAAAGAGGATTTAACTAATTATGGATCTATTTTGAAGGATACCAATGCATATAAATGTGACTATGCTAAAGATGGACAAATAAAATGTACTAGAGTGTCTAAGTATAAAGCTATAATCAGTAAACTTATACAGCATAAAGGCATGGGACTAATGCGTCTGCCTAAGGAAAACAGTGATCACATTTACTGGGATGATCCAAATGAATTAGTGGATAGACTGCGCCTCTTAATGGCATCAAAGCAGGCTGGAAACACCAGTCACAACAATGAAATTGTATCTATCCTGGAGGAGTTGCGACAAGCAGATATTATAGTTTAAATACTACTTCACTACCATACTTCTACACAATCTACAGATGAGCGTTGACAAGTTTGGACGTTTCTCTAAGCGAGGATATCTTGGGAAAGCAGGTGAGTGTGGGCCAACAGGAGCTCAGGGTCCAGCTGGCAAACAAGGAACTCAAGGATTAGATGGTAAACCAGGAGCTCAGGGTCCAGCTGGTGAACAAGGAGAGCGGGGTATTGGATTTATTTTAACGATAAACGGTGACTACGATCTAAACTCAAGGTGTATAAAACGTCTTGGTGAACCCCTTGAAAATGATGATGCTACTACCAAAGACTATGTTGACAAGAAAATTAAAATAAGTGTTGAAAAAATAAAAATAACTATTAATACAGAGGTGACAAATTTAACGCTATATATCAATGATGAAATCGCGAAGATCGAAAACTATCTGTTTACTTCAGTAATAAATAAGAAAGACTTGACACCTAAAGATGGTGTATATGAGTAAAAACTCTTGAGAAATCTGTTTCATTTATAATTACGATGAGTAAGAGGCAAGTGGTAAATGAGCTGCATAAACCAGCGAGAAAAAATTTTAAACGACGTCGTGTGATGATCAAAGGACTAGATGACTTGTGGCAAGCAGACTTGGCCATTCCAACCAAGTACCTACAAGTATGTGAACAAGGGATACCGCTATCTGCTGACAGTAATTGATACCTTCTCCAAATACGCATGGGCAATTCCAATTAAAAGAAATACTGGTGTAGAAGTAAGAGATGCCATGCAGTCTGTATTAAGCGACGGACGAATACCTAAAAACCTGCAGACTGATGATGGAAAGGAATTCTACAACAGCCTCTATAAAAATCTAATGCTGAAGCATGCAATTAATCATTACTCTACGTACAGTTTCCTCAAAGCATCAATAGTGGAACGATTCAACCGAACTCTGAAGGATATGATGTGGAAGCAATTCAGCTTGAATGGAACTTATCAGTGGACTGGTATGGTAAAGAAACTGCTCACTGAATACAATTCAAGAATACATCGAACTACAAAAATGAGACCACGTGATATCAACGCCTCTAATGCGAAACAACTGCTTTCAACTGTATACAATCCTATAAAGATTGTTGTTCCTGCAAAGTATAAAGTTGGAGTTCTTGTACGCATCAGCAAATACAAGCATATATTTGAAAAAGGCTATACACCAAACTGGACAGCTGAGATTTTTAAAATTATTAAAGTTCAAAACACAAACCCGATCACATATCGGCTGGAAGATTATCAAGGAAATCCTATCACAGGAGGCTTGTATGAATTGGAGCTGCTGAAAGTTAAACACCCAAACCTATATCTCGTAGAGAAAATCATAAAGAAAAGTGGAGATAAAGCTTACGTTAAATGGCTCGATTTTCATCAAAACACAATTCTTGGATTAATAACAAAGATGTTTTATAATTTCTTGAAAAACAACTATAACTATAATACAATTACAATAAATTTATAATTACAATACTTTTTTTATTTTACAATTATACATGTTTAAACAAATTACTTGAATATATGAAACTAAAACTATAATACATTTATTATTTACACTTGACTTAGATTCTTTCTGCGGCTGCTACTTGTTGATCTGATGAAATAGAGTAATGTCCCTATGGTAGAGTATCCGTCGCTCCGCTCATAATATGACGGTTATTATGATAGGGAGTCAATGCAATCTTTTTTTGACTGATAGTGTATACGTTATGGTGATGAGATCGTAAGGAGCTCTGCTTAGCAGTTAATATTCGTTTGTTATTCAAACATTCGACGTAGTCTTCGAAATTGACTGGACTACATTAGTCTTTACTCCTTTCGCTTTTTTTACAGTTTTACCAGCGTTTATACGCAGACTGTACATTTTCGAGCGCAAGCCTACAAATTCGCACATGATTTTCCCATTCAGCCCATCCTTCATTAGCCCAGGAATCTTTTTATTCATGAGCGGTAAATTGAATTCATTATCTTCTGGATAATCACTTGTATCAAATTTGTTTATATTTTCAGCCATAAACTCATATGTATTTTTCTCTGCAAGTTCATATATTAGAGAATCTGTATCAGTATACATGACTTTACATTTATCTCCATACTCACGCTGCATAAAACTGTAGTGAAAATCGTAGAGGCATATTTTCCAAATTTCCATAACTGCCATTCCTATATAGAGCGGCTTATTGAATAAGATTTTGAGTCGCCTTAATTCCACAGCAACTAAATTCTCATCAAATATCGTTGCACTGTTGAAGTTGGGTGCCGCAATCCGAGCTTTTGCACCATAGCGACCTTCCCACTTCATGCAAAGCTTGATATCGTTATATTTGCGTACATTTTCCATGGTCTTACCAAAAGCTGCATTATTCATCTTCTTATAGCTGTCCTTCTCATGATCGCTTGTAGCCTGCATCCGTTTGGTGGTATTTAAATCAGTATATGGCTTAAGCCAAGCTGATTGGTCGAATTGAAGTACCCGGTGCACTTTTTTCAGGATGAGTCCATGTGATAAGCATTGCTTCAAATTTCGGTAGTGTATAAGATATTTAATTTTTGGATGTAATGTTGTCAGAAGCTTTTCTAATTTTGCTCCAGGTGGTGCTGCATGCTCAGAGCAAAACGGTAAATCCTTATGCTTATCATGTAGATGTTGAGGATAATCCAAGTCGACTTCGAATATGTATCCAGTTGGAGAATCATCAGGAATTTCGGAAACGTCAATATTGGGAACATCAACCCATTTGAATCCTCCGGTTGGTAAATGCTGTGACATGGCCCATCCATAAAGGTTATTCACATCATAATACATCAAGTATTTCTCTTTCTCCGCAGGCTTAAAATCATCCATATATTTGTTATTGGCTTTACTATATCTGTTCGACTGTTTGACTTATACCACCTCGAATGCCTCTCTCTATGAATAGCAGTATATCTACGTCGGTTATCAGCTCTAATTTCACATTACTGTATTTTAGCATAGCATCCCATGTTAGGCCTGGCATGGTGTAATAATGTGCTGGATCTAAATTGTATGTCTTCATGCACACTTCTCGAAAGTTCTCAAGCACATCGGCCAATAGAAGAACATCAGTCTTAAGGTATAGATCTGAATATTCACCAAGTGTTTGTATTTCAAATTTCTGCCAGACCTCTTCAGCATGATTGTAGTCCTCAGGAGATATAGCACTGTCAGTCAGTTTATTGTAGAATGCTTCCTGTGTTGGCAAGTTCCGGAAATCCAATTTATCCCAGACATCAATAAAATCATATGGGAATACACCCTTGCGTGTAAGAAGTTTGATAGCGTCATCATCCAATCCCTGCCATACTGATCTTGTAGTGTTTAATTTATCCATCGGCAGCAATGATGATAACTTATCTATAGGTTCAGCCATAAAACGGAAGGAATCGATGAATCTGAATTTTATGTAGCTGCCGTCCATGTGCTTGGTGAACGAGATATATCTTTCCTTGTTTATTGGTAAGAGATCAACTTTCCCTGGGAAAGATGTAGCTATATCCTTAATAATGAAGTGAGCATCATATCCGTATAAATTGTGAAAAATTACTGGAACTATGGAGCAATCTTGATACATGAGATTGCATGCATGATGCGCTGGTCCTCGATATTTTCCTGTTAACTGGCAATGATCCCGAACTCGTTCCTCATCGGCCGCAAACGTTTTTTCACATATATGGCAGCAAATACTTTCCATATGCGATCGCCGTTCCTCTTTAGTCAGGGGTTGCATAGGCCTGATGTTCAGCTTCTCCTGTGCAGCTATGGATGCAATCTTTTGCAATTCTAATGCAAACCATTTTTGACAGTCCTTGCCTCCAATGCTATGAACTCCATGTTCCTGGATTCGCTGTGTATTTTGATCGTTTCCCTGAATCGGCTTCAATATTGACTCAATTTCAGCATATACACAAAACGGGACTGGATTCTTATGGTTATAATTCTTATATTCCAACCATTTCTTTTCTTCTGATGGAAACATAATTCTGCAGTCGTTTTGCTTTTCGCATTCAGGAGTGTGTGATGCTAATTTTTCAGCATAGCGAAAGTAGAGCACACATCTCTCACATATATACTTTCTACCATTATATTTAGGAGTTTGTGTCGATACAAGGCGTGAAAGATCTTTAATCCGGTAGAAATGATATCTACCGTCATCATCATCATCATCCATATGATCATCAGCCCGGTCATAGTCATCTTGAATCATTAAGAGATTTACATGCTGCTCCATCTTGTGCTCTGTAAGTCTAACTGGAACAGTGTTGAAGGAACGTTCTTTCTCTAAGATGAATACGTTAACTGATAAATCGTTCTGTCCTTCAAATTGCGTAATTTGCTTAAGTGTCATAGGAAATGTTATTCCAGTTAAATTTAGCACAGTAGAATAATGTGGATATGATGAGGTCCTGTCGGTGTGAACATTTGTAGGGTAGGGCGCTGAAGTTACGGCCCACGCAAAGCATGCTTCATCTTTATTCTTTACATTAACGCAAGCTTGCTTTAAAGCAATCTCCTTTGGTAGAGGTATACACGAAGATCCTCGGAGCTGTTCAAATTTATTAATATGTACTACCAAATGTATTATGGAGTGCAGTGCCCAGCCACTATCTTTTTCCTGGAACTCCTCTAGCTATGTATGTATTGGATCCAAAATATTTACTTTATACCAGCAGTTCTCGCTTGGAAATATTTGATGTCTTTTATAACTTCAGTGCCCAGCCACTATCTTTTTCCTGGAACTCCTCTAGCTATGTATGTATTGGATCCAAAATATTTACTTTATACCAGCAGTTCTCGCTTGGAAATATTTGATGTCTTTTATAACTTCCTTGTTACCAGTTTCCTTAATAAACTCACCGCACAATGTTGTACTAACTTTTATATTAAATTGATGTTTTAACGTATTCTTAATACGATGCGTAAGTAATTTATATGCTTCTTGCATAAACAGTTTATGCTCTATATGTTTTATATTTACAATAATACCTGCCCTAATTCTACCTACGAACGCTGTTTTTAATTCCTCCCACTTTACCCAATCACTTTTTCTTACGCGAATAATTCCTCCACCTCGATGGGGAGCTTTGATTAACACTCTCAATGATTTAATTTGAGCAACACAGCTCTCCAAATGTCGTTTCCTAGCATTTTTATCGCACTTCCGAAATGCTGCTTGAAGTTTACGAATGTTTCTATTGCACTTTCTAATAATACTGTTTTTATTCACTGAATTTGTTAAGCACTCCATCACATTTTTCGCAGGTTTTCAATTATTGAAAAACTTTTATTTACTAGCGCGGTCGACATTTTATTATTTTTTCATTTTGGACTATCACTTAGGCTTCCAAAGATTGACTGATGCCTCCTAAGAGTTTGTTTGCGTTTTTATAGAAGCGTCTCGTAAACATGAATGGTACCGTTGCGTGTTACAGGAATTGAGATATCAAATTACATGATAAAAAACATTTCAACTTAAAATTGTTTATGCGAATCTGTGAGCTATGCCAAATGAAATTGTTTACGTGAGCACATTTCAAAACTCTGCGTATAAAGAAATGTGGAACTTCCAGGACCCAAGGTGATATCAAATTACACGTTGAATTGATTCATTGTTGTTTTGAATTTCTTATCAGAATTTGTTATCTAAACAGTTTGCAAAGGTCTTTTGGGTGCATAGAAGTTGGAACAATGAAATTGTTTACATTAGCAAGAATTTCTTATCTGTCTTTATGAGCTACAAGCTATAAAATGTTGATATTACTTAAATTTGTTTACTTTATGTGAATTAGCAACTTCCAGGACCTAAGGTGATGTCAAATTACAAGTTAAAGTGATTCATTTGCTGTTCTGATTTTCTCATCAGAATTGCAAGATCTTTTGGTGCATAGAAGTTTGAACAATGAATTTGTTTACATTAGCAAGTATTTCTTATCTGTGTTTATGAAATTTTTTGCAAGGGCTTACTTTTTGTGAATTAAATATTTTAGTTGCTCGAGGTGATTCATTGTTGTTCTGAATTTCTCATCTGAATTTGTTATCCAAATATTTTTTTTTGTTTTTTTTTTGCAAAAGCAATTTCTCACCAATTTGTTATCTAGTGTTTATAAAATGAAATATTTTTGCAAACGTAAGAGCCTTTGGAGGCGTAGAATTATTTATATTGCAGTTGCAAACTATATGAGTTTAGATCATTTGCGAAGGGAATTTTCAATAAGTGAGATGTCTGCGGTAAGCTCTATTCAAATTTTTATAATTTTAATTAATTAATTTTTAATCTCCCAACAGCAACAACAATAACAAGAGCAGCAACAGCAGCGTGAGCAGCGTCGGGAACTGATAGAAGCTGTTAGTTTTTTTTATTTATTTTTCATCTATTTTTTAAATTTCTCCTACTCCTAGGTTATAAATGCGTTGAATATGTACCGAGGCGTAACAAACCGCAGCGATAGATATTACAATACTTTGGCGCGGACATTTTCAATTGTTAAAGCTAACATGGAAGCTGAAAAAAGAAGACTTAAATTGCTGCAGTTGCAAAAAAAAATCTGCTTTAAACAAATTTCGTAATTTTTAAAAATTTTTAAAAAATATAAAAAAACATAAAAAGAATCTAAAAAAAAACTTTAAAAAAATCTAAAAAAAAAATTTCAGAAATTTTTAAAAATATACATATAAAAAAATTTAAAAAAACTCTAAAAAAAAATTTAAAAATCTTGCAAAAATTTTTAAAAATATATAAAAAAAAAT
This sequence comes from Dioctria linearis, assembly GCA_963930735.1. Lineage (NCBI taxonomy): Eukaryota > Metazoa > Arthropoda > Insecta > Diptera > Asilidae > Dioctria > Dioctria linearis. Next base: position 82,210,874 of record OZ005740.1, read on the forward strand.
TAAAAAAAACTTAAAAAAATCTAAAAAAAATTTAAAAAATCTTGAAAATTTTTTTTTAAAAAATTAAAAAAAATGTTAAAAAAATCTTACAAAAAGTAAAAAAAATTACAAAAATTGAAGAAATAAAAAACTTAAAAAAATTTATTAATAATAATAATAATAAATTAGTTTAATAATATTAACATTAACCAAAAAAGAAAAAAACTTTAAAAAAATATATGAAAAATTTCAAAAAATATTTAAGATATGTGTTTTAAAAATACAATAATTTTAACAAATAATTTTAAAAATAATACTAATAATAATATTAAGTTAGTTTAATAATAACAATAAAAAGAAATTAAAAAAATTAATCACTTTACTTTACTTGGCGGTGCGAAGAGGCGATATCAAATTGCCAGCCACCTGGTCGCGAGGCTTTAATTTCCACTAATTCTTACAAGCAGCCGTGATCTCTTTTTAGATATCGTGATCACTCTTGACTTTTTAATCCGCAGTTGTTTTTTTTTTTCGACAATAGTATGACGTTGTATGTATGTATGTGTGTGTGTGTGTGTGTGTGTGTGTGTGTGTGTGTGTGTGTGTGTGTGTGTGTGTGTGTGTGTGTGTGTGTGTGTGTGTGTGTGTGTGTGTGTGTGTGTGTGTGTGTGTGTGTGTGTGTGTGTGTGTGTGTGTGTGTGTGTGTGTGTGTGTGTGTGTGTGTGTGTGTGTGTGTGTGTGTGTGTGTGTGTGTGTGTGTGTGTGTGTGTGTGTGTGTGTGTGTGTGTGTGTGTGTGTGTGTGTGTGTGTGTGTGTGTGTGTGTGTGTGTGTGTGTGTGTGTGTGTGTGTGTGTGTGTGTGTGTGTGTGTGTGTGTGTGTGTGTGTGTGTGTGTGTGCGTGTGTGCGTGTGCGTGTGTGCGTGCGTGCGTGTGTGTGTGTGTGTGTGTGTGTGTGTGTGTGTGTGTGTGTGTGTGTGTGTGTGTGTGTGTGTGTGTGTGTGTGTGGCGCGCGTGTGTGTTTGTGTGTGTGTGTGTGTGTGTGTGTGTGTGTGTGTGTGTGTGTGTGTGTGTGTGTGTGTGTGTGTGTGTGTGTGTGTGTGTGTGTGTGTGTGTGTGTGTGTGTGTGTGTGTGAAGGTCAATGACGTCAGGGGTCAAAGCTCAAAGGTCAAGGGTCAAAGGTCAAGGGTCAATAACCTCAGGGTCGGTGACGTCCCACCTGTCTGGCCAAACTGACCCTATACCTACTAGGGCGCAGTCAAGACCAAATGAAACATCCCGGAGTATGCTGGTAGTACCGGTTAATCCCACTAGGGCGCAGTCAAGGCTCAATGGTGCATCCAAGACATAAACCAGCACAGTCAAGGCACAATGGTGCATCCAAGACATAAACCAGTACAGTCAAGGCACAAGCCCACATTTAGTATGTACTCAAACCACCTAGCGATGGTGGCGCCGAGAGTTCTAGATAAAAACTCTGGTATAGAACTCTACCCATTTATAGCAACTTTAAAGAATATTCATACAACACCTCCATGGTCTCATGGTAGAGCGCATCGGATTTTACAAAACCAAGCGTTCTCGGTTCGATTCCAGCAAAAAAAAAATCCAACATTATTTTATTTAAAAAATCAGCTATGACAGAGCTTAATCAGCTGACGGGGATCAGCCAATCAGATGACGTCATACCCTGGTCAGCCAGACGGTAGGAAAGGAATTCCCCAGGCAGGCCCTGTGATGTAGACCTGTGCGAAGAGGCGATATCAAATTACCAGCCACCTGGCCCCTGGTGTGTGTGTGTGTGTGTGTGTGTGTGTGTGTGTTGTGTGTGTGTGTGTGTGTGTGTGTGTGTGTGTGTGTGTGTGTGTGTGTGTGTGTGTGTGTGTGTGTGTGTGTGTGTGTGTGTGTGTGTGTGTGTGTGTGCGTGCGTTGGCTTAATTCGGGTACAAAACATGTAAAAAATGCTGCAAAATGTAGCAAGTTAAGGGCTGTAAGTGGCCTCAGAAACCCCCGGTAGCCCAGAACCCCAATAGCCCAGAACCCCCAGTGGTTCAGAACTCTCATAGTTCAACACAAAAGTGGCCCCAGAACCCCCCCAAAAAAGATGGAATAAGTGGAACCATTTTTCCATACAAAAAATGGTCTGGTGCTCTTATAGAATAAATACTGGGGGTTTCTCTTTTGGGGCCTGTGTTGCCAGATAGATTGGGGACGGAACTCGCCGCATTAGTGGGCAGCCGCGCCATCTCTTGGCTTTCTTGGGTCCCCGCTCGGACGCACTGCTTTTTTCCGTCATGGGCGTCGTAGCCAACGCATAGGACTTCAGCAGGCGTTTTTTCAATATTTTGATTGGGACTGAACAATAGGAGCATCCAGGGAGGCTGATGAGGTGCTACTATTGTTTTCATTTCCGGTTGTGGATGTAAAAACTCATCAAACTTATTAGCGTCTAGATCACATGCTGAGCTATCATCATCACTATTATTTAAGCCATTTGAAAGATTCTTAAGTGGAACATCGCATGTTACCTTTATCTCCGCCGAGAACCAAGGACAACCTTTTATTTTTTACGTTTAGACTGAAAGGGGGCATAGTTATTAAGCAGGTATACGAGCACTATATTGAAAGCATGTACCCTTAAATCAGAAGAGTGTGACGGGGAAGCAGCATTTTGCTTCACTACTAGGCTCCAATTTATATTTCTGCGTTCCTCGAATGAATAATTAGCATTAATCGATTTGAAATTGCGCAATTTTACAAAGCGAAAATGTGTTGTTTGATATGGAATGAGCAAATTATATTTAAGGAATAGGATGTCTTGATCGAGATTTGCAGTAGGAGGAAGTTGCGAATGGCGTATTATACAAGTGGGGTCAGCAGTGAGTATGAGATCTAATTCAGAAGGAGATTCAGTATTGAAATAACTAGGGGAAGAATTAACTACTCTGAGAAGTAAAGTTTAGATTAAAGATAGAAATACGTCTGACAGATTGCCCTTACGAAGGATATTGACTTTAAAACGCCCCAGCGACAATAATGTAGGAGTACCCAAGCAGCAATTTACAACCGATATTTCAATATTACCGCGGTTCATTTGTAAACTCGGTAGTGAATCGGTGGCTTTTTTACACATACGTGTTTTACATCATCAGTAAGTTCTTTTGAAATCCCCTAACAACGTAAGAGTTTGGGATAGGTTGCGAAATTCCTCATAAGTTACGTAACCAAAGTGCTGCATTTCAGTTGCAAAGCAAACAAAAGGCCACGTTAAACGTGAATTGTTTTCAAGTCGCATTGCTCCCGATTTTGACAAAACAAGTTTCTTTGTATATATTTTAAAGCCTGATTAACACTTTAGTTATCATCTGGTAACAATATTACTGAAGAGTAACCTAGACGTTGCGCTACAGTTATTCCGGACCGTAAAATTAATTGAGTTCTCTCTTTGCCTGAGCAGTTCATGGTGTTTGGACATTAAAAAAGTGTCATAGTGATTTGTTGGAAGCTTTGTTCGAACATCAGTGTAAACATCGGTAAGTTAAAACAATATAATATTGCTATTCCTATTTAGTAGAAAGCGCTGAAGTCTTCTTTGCTATACAATATTGCAGTACCTAGCTATACTGTTGCCGTAAATGTTATATGCCATTGATAAGGAAATATTATAAACTTTTATAGTTATTTTTCGTTAGGGATTAATTTGAATAAATTTCTTATATATGTACATAAATAATTGTGATGAAAGTATTTTAAATGAATTTTAAACATCAGAATTTGATAAGTCGTTGGACATTTCGCAGACGTGTACAAAACGTTATTAATGAAGCCGATTCAAAATCTCTTTCTGTTTCAAAATTACCTACAACAATCAGCACTTCACCTTCAACCACCAGTTCAAATATTCCTGAAGAGTTAAAATCAAATAAATTTTCAATATATCAGCACATATCAGAATCCTGTGATTAGATTTTTAGATTTAGAAAATGAAAATTGTTATTCCTCTGATGAGGGAGAAGGGGAAGTAGAAAATCAATCACTGGCGGCGGAGTTAAGAGAATGGGCAATCAAGTACAATATAACGCATGGATCGCTAGATATCCTGTCGTGTATTTTAAAAAATAGGGGGTTTAGAGAAATTCCTATTGATTCCCGTACTTTACTTAAAACACCTAAAAACATTTGCACTGATTATGGTGAGTACTATCATTTCGGTATGGATTATTTTATTAAAAAACTACTTTCGAAATCCAAGAATATTTCTTCATTTCTAAATGTTCAGTTCAATGTTGATGGGCTTCCCATAAGCAAAAGCTCTGAAGGACAATTTTGACCTATTTTGTCCCGTGTAAAAGAACTAGATAAAAGAACATTTCCTGTATTACGGATGTTCAAAACCAAATAATATAAATGAATATCTGCATGACTTTGTCCAAGAGCTATCTGCAGTTCTAGCGGTTTGTCTATTAATGGCAAAGTTTTAAATCTCGAAATCGAAAATTTTATTTGTGACACTCCGGCCAGGGCTTTTATAACAGGTATTAAGGGACTTAATGCTTACTTCGCTTGTGAAAAATGTTGCATTGATGGAGAATATTATCATTCAAGCCATCGCATGAGTTTTCCTAATTTCGATTGCAGACATCGCACAGATTCTAGCTTTCGAAAACGAGAACAAGAAGAACATCATGTGACTAATTCGCCATTGGAAACATTATCTATTGACATGATAAAGGCTTTTCCATTAGATTATATGCACTTAATTTGTTTAGGAATAATTAAAAAGCTTCTACTTCTTTGGACCGGTACATCTCCTAATTTTTCTATCAAATTGTCAGTAAGAGATCAAAAATCGATTTGTAATGTTTTGGAAATCATAAATAATTACGTACCTATAGAGTTTAATAGATCCGTCAGAACATTAAACAGCCTTCGTTTTTGGAAAGCGACTGAATTTTACACGTTTTTACTATTCACTGCTGCCGTTGCTTTATTAAAAACGTTCTAAAGGATGTATACGACCATTTTCTATTAATTCATTTTACAGTGAGAATTTGTACAACAGATAGTCTTTTAACATACAAACATATTGCTAAAAATATGTGTAGAGTATTCACTGAAATATTCATTAACTTATATGGTATTGACAGTATTAGTTATAACGTTCATAACTTAATTCATATTGTCGATGATGTCAATACATTAGACAATTTTAGTTGTTTTCCATACGAAAATAGAATAGGTTTTATAAAACGTCTCCTTAGAAGTGGAAATCTTCCACTTAAGCAAGTTATTAATAGGTTGTATGAATTATACAATAGTGAGTTTAAAAACGAAAACGTTGGCATAAAAACATAACATTCTCTGAAGAAGAAGACCAACAAATTTGACAGTGAATTACTTGAAACAGGTGATGTATTTTTAGAAATTGAAGTGGTTTGTAACGAAATCAAATGAAGTGATAGCAATGAAATACGCAAAAACTTACAATAAGAAAATATCGTTGTTCGGAGAATGTTTTCAAAATAAAGGAGATTTTTTTATCTTACCCCTACAGTCATCTCGCTTAGGAATTTTTAAAGCTAGTTTAGTTGAAGGCTTTAACACAATTATTGCTGTTGATGAGATTAAATGTGAACTATTTCGAGAATATCTGAATGAAGAAGAAAGCGTGCTGTACCCTGTTACTCATTATGAATTATTATACTTGTAAATTTAGAATACTTTCAAAGATGCTTAAAATAACTTTCTTTAAACTATTTTATCCACGACTAAATTTACTTTAAATTAAAAAACAAAATAGATCTAAGTAGCTAACATATAATGCATAGGTACATAATGGCAGACCAAAAATCATGGGCGGTAATTGAAACTGTCGAAATGGTCAACGAAACTTCGTAGGCGTTCCCACAGAATGGATTAATGGTGAAAATGTTCTTTGGCCGAAGCAAAAAATTGATCAGATAAGAGGCAGGCGCAATGCTATTAGTCCAAAAGAAGACTGGTCTTCTTTTCCATGCAAAATCATACAGAATCGGATATTGGTAACTGCAAACAACTTTAAAATTGCAGTTCCTTTATTTTGCTAAAAACAAAACAATTTCAGCGGATTTTAGTAAAGCTTTGGAGTTAAAAGATGCAGCTCAATATTCTCGCACATCTGGCAATGAAACAATGAATCGGAGGAATCCTTTAAAAAGGAAACGTTCCGAAATTTTAAGTTTTAGTATGGACATGAACTCCGATTTCATTACTACAAATCGTAAGTATCCATATGAATTAATCGTAATTCGTGTATTGAACCACCACAAATATTATTAACACTAATTTTCTGTTTAGGTGCAGTTGAATCAATACCAAATGTGGAAATTATTCCAAATAATGTGTAATCGTACATTAAAACTGAAAACGTCGCCTCTCAAAACCCTGCCAACTGTGCAACGGCACATGAGAATGAGCTACAGTCCGAAATTATTGTTACTCAGCATTGTCAGCAATCTAAGAGCATGGGGGGCAGCTGCAGTCAGGCAATTCAATTTTTCAGTAAACTTGTAACATTAAAAAATCTTTAAAATTTATAAACAAATGATATTTTTCAAATTTCCTTAAGTCCAAGGCGATCTTAGTGTATACTGCAAAACTCTTTCAAAGAGGTCGATGGTTAAGCCTTACACACTCGAAATAGTGCGGTATAAAGAGATAAAAAAATAAATTTGAAGAATCAGCAAAAATAACGTTTCCATTAATTGTCTAATTTTTACATGCAATAAAATCGCGTGAATATAAGCTTAACGAATGCTTAAAACTGGAAATGAAATACTCATTGATTTCTCAAACTTGAAAGTGTCATGTCGGCAAGTGAGTGAAACGTGTATTTTCGAGCTCCGAAGTAATCTGCTTTAATCCGCGTATTTTTCCAAATTAAATAGTTCTGTTCTGATAAAACTTGTCTAAGCATCAGCATTGTTCGGTCATCTTGATTTCATTGTGATTAACAATAATTTAAATTGCCATTGGAATAATATTAATTTCTCGATCATCCATATAAATGAAAAAGAATAATCTTGCTATGTTTAACGGAAGCATCAATACAACCGGCCAGGGGATACCAGTGGACACAGTAGTGACGAGAAGCGCCGCTGGATCTCTTCATCAACACAGTACCAAGCAAAAGGTTATTAAATTGAAAAAAAGTGGCCAGGGGACACCAGTGAACACAGTAGTGACGACAAGCGCCGCTGGATCTCTTCATCAACACAGTACCAAGCAAAAGGTTATTAAAGTGAAAAAAGTGCCGCTGGAAACTATAAAAAATACCCATGTAGCTGCGAGTGCGAATAAGAGGAGATCGAACTCTATCTGCTCTACCGGCTCTTTTCAATTGCTTGAAAGAAAGCTTGTAAAATCTTTATCACAAATAATTAATGAAAGATTCGACGAGCTCGAGGATCGCTTTACTAGGCGAATTGATCAAATTTTGTCTCTTTGAAATTGTTAGAGTTCAAGGTTTCTTTGAAAATTTACAGAGCGATATCGACGAAATGCAATGTTTAGATAATATTCTCCGCCGGGAGCAACGCCTTAATGATGCTGTCATAACTGGGGTACCCTGCTCTCCATCGATTACTACACAGCAAGTACTTGCGGGCATCACGTCCGCTATAGGACATAGTCTGTCGGCACACACCTCAAATTTTCGGCCTAAACAAAATCAGGGCGGTGGTAATTCCAGAGGTGGACCTCTAAGGCCAATGCCACACGAGCTGCAAAATGACCGCGCGTCCAATTATCCGCGCGTCATGATGAAAAATTGGTTGCTGCCACACCAGCTTCAAAATGACCGCGCGTTATGATGACAAATTCGTTGTTGTTTTATTCACTCTAGCGAGAATTATGTTGCTCTGCTTTTAAATCAAAGTCCTCGAATAAACAACGGCAGACTTCCAACGATGATTCTTTTTTTGTTAATGTGGTCTTTGTACTTTTCGTTGCTAGTATCCCAAAGCTCTGGCCTCTGGCGTATCTCTACTATTATCCTCCCAACATCAATTTCTGCAGTCATAATGGAAAAATTTAATCCCATATAAAAACACTTCACACTCCGAGCATCTAAATCAGCTCGTGGGGCAATACAGATGCCTAGATATAGTCCTCATGGCGCTCTACAGTTCGCGCGTCATGAGGGGAGAACGCCAGGCAAAATTCGTTCGCGCGGCCACAACGCGGCCTTTTGGTCGCGGGGAGCTCGTGTGTACAGTTCCATTATAGGTACATACTCTCATGCGGCGCGGTCAAATGGTAGCGCGGCATACGACGCTCGTGTGGCATTGGCCTAATAGTTAAGTTTACATTTGCTAACGAACAGAGAAATTTTCTATATAAATTTCGAAATGTTGGTCTGCTTAAAATGAACCAGATTAATTGTGGATTCTCCCCTGAAATTAAGGTCAATGCTTTTGAAAGTCTTACGCCCTCTAATCACAAGATTCTTCGTGGCGCGCTGAGGTTGCGAGACCAAAAACTTGTACATTCATTCAGTCTACACTCGAAAGTGAATGGTTTCCATGCGTCAAACTATCGATAGTCCACCGGAGAAAATAACTTTGATGTCTGACTTGAATAATTTTGTTCCTGATCCTGATGCGATGACGGAAGTTGCTGGTTTAGATTGCTCGGTATCTGATCCTGAGGCTGTTACGGAAGTGGTTTGAACTTGACATGAAGCTTATTATTCGGAGGAAGATTTGTAATATTTTGTTTTGAGTTTTATTTTCTTATTGTCTTTTTAATATTGTTGCTTTGTTTAGTTATTGCCTACTAAGTTCATAGTTAATCAGATATCATTTGTCAACATTAAGTTAACCTCTCAATTTGTTGTTCTTTCATCTCTCTCTTTTTAATCATAAATTACTTAAATAAACAAGTTTGTTCTCCTTCTTAATAGATTGAATTAGATTAGATTCTGCATTATGTTGAAGTCCAGTAGCACACACATTAGCGAGGTTGAGTTTTCCTGCATAATTTCTTCATAGGTGGGCGCCTCTTGGATTCATCAACTTTGGCTCAGGGTATTGGGTAAGCGCTCGATATGAGCTTTTCTGGCTTCAACAGGGTGGGAACGCTGTTAAACATTTTTACTCAGCAGAAGAAAGGGCTTAACCTGTGCTATTTGAATGCTCGAAGCCTAAGAAACAAGATTGGTGACTTCAAGGTGATCTTTAACGATACAAAATTACACGCAATATGTCAGTCAGAGTTGGCCAAACAATAAGGCCTTAGCAGCCTCAGTCAGTTTACCCGGTTTTAGGTTTTATCGTCGAGACAGGGTTGGGCATGCGGGTGGTGGGGTCGCTATTTATATCAGAGATTTCCTCAGTTCCAAGGTAGTTAAATCTGCGTCTACTGCCCTCCGAATCACTTCTCTGCAACCAATGGCGCACATTTCGAAAATGCATTATCCGATCTGTCGCATCGGTATGAGGACATCATCGTCTGTGGAGATTTAAATGTAATTTGAATGCACAGACTCCTACCAGAGGCATAATTCTAGATTAACTGCTGTCACTGGACTTAAGCGTTATAAATAACTTACTAACCTTAGTGCTAGTGTTGCGCGTCTGTTGGGCAACAGGACGAGGGAGTGCTTCTCGTAATGGAGGAAGATCAGCTGCCCTTTCTGGGTAATTTGTATAGTCGGATATATATATATATATATCAGAAGAAAGCCAGTCACTTCACTTTCAAGACCTTATTTTATTAACATGCACTTCAATTCTGGCACTACTATTATACACTATACAATTATATACTTCTATTAATACACTATACAATTTAATATGTGATCGAATACACTTATGTTTAATATACACTTTTTTACTTTATTAGCTGTTATGATTCCTTACCGTTGGTCGGGGGAATCTTAGCAGTAGTTATTAACCTTTTTAATTTTTAAAATAGACTGCCTCGATCGTAAAAATGATCCGAAATTTATAGTAAAGGTTGCGTCGTCTTGCCATGATCAATCGCCAAGGAAATACTTATTTACCAGAGACCACGACCCTTTACGTTAGTCTCCAGCGAATCACAGACGCAGCAAGACATTTTGAGTTTTTTCCCTCCGGGTATTTCTTATAAGAATTAGCGAGTATCTCTTCGATTCTCGTTCTAAATTCACATGCGTTCCTATTTGCATTCAAGCTTTCCCCACTTGAAAAAGTTTGGGAAAATCTTGAGCAAATAAGCATAATATTCATGTTTACCTTTTTAAGGCATTCTCACGTAAACAATTTCACGTATGTACAAATTGTCTCAGAGGCCATATGTTGGGATTTTAACTGAGAAGTAGAAAATGCTTTGTTTGCAATTTGATACGCTCGATTGTTAGCAATTGAGCGTTTGGTATTTCCTCATGTTCGAGGAAAGTAAAACAATTGAGTTTTTCTCTAGTTGCTTCATGGCACATTTAGATTTTTATTTTGGTTGCTTCACGGCAACAATTATTAAGATACTCTCACACGGCCGCCTTTTGTAATGTGTATTACTGGCTTGGCTTGATTGTCACATGTCTTGCGTGCTGCTTTTTATGTCTCTTTTCCGTATCTTTTTTTTAGGGAAAGTATATTTTATCTTTTCTAGGGAAAGTAATGAGTGGCCTCGTCGTACTATTAGTATGAGAATAAAAAAGGAGTTTAGGGCCGCCACTCATTACACTAGGTATCCTTCACTCTTGGATCTCCTTTTGACTATAAATACCGATAGACTTTTATTTTATAATCAACTTAGTCCACTCAGCATTCTAGATCACGATATATTGTTCATTTGCTGACCATTTTGAAGTGGAAAATTGTCGTTCTTCTCAAACGTTGACATTTCGTGACATTGGAAATATGCAGCAACTTCTTCTTAGGAATAATTCCATCCCTTGGAGCAACATTTATCATCTTCAATGCGTGGAAGATAAGCTCTTTATGTTTGAAAGCCATATTCACGATCTATTAAATGAGTTTGCTCGTTCGGATAATATTCCCTGTTTCTCGCCTGAGATCAAGCGCTTGATTGACGAGCGCGTCTTTCTATACCGTAGCTTCGTTGTCAGTAAGAATGTCATACACCGCTGCTTACAAAAGAATTCGAAATCTGGTCAACTCCAAGATTAAAGTTGCCAAGCGCAAATATTACGCTAAGAAACTCAATGTTCATAATCCACCGAAAAAGCTTTGGAATAATCTAAAAAATACGGCGTGCATAAGCAAAACTGCTCCAATCGCATTGATCTGGATCCCAATCTCCTGAATGCACATTTTGCCTCTGTGAGCTCCTTGAACAGCTCTTCTTCAATAGCAACTGATGGTTACACTCTTGATGGATTTAGTTTTCTATACTGTTGGTCCAGAGGAGGCGGTATAAAATCTGAGGCCACAGGATCAGATGATATACCTCCAAAATTTACAAAGATTTTTTTACCATCAATTTTGTATATCATAGCACACATTTTAACACCTGCCTGACGACGTCCGTATTTCCACGTGCCTGGAACATGCTGTAGTATTACCTGTTGCAAAATCCCCCTCTCCCAGTACTCCTTCAGACTTCGGCCCATTAGTATACTGTGCTATCTCTCTAAGGCACTAGAAAGGCTAATATGTGATCAATTAGAACAATACTTCCCTTCTCACGCAATGGCAATCCGGATATCGGAAAAACTACAGTTGTGAGACCGCTCTTTTAGGGATTACAACGGACCTCCGGCTGGCACTTGATAGACACGAAATTTTCTACTTGTCTCTGTTGGATTTTTCGAAGGCTTTCGATAGCCTTAAGCAGAAACTACTTTTGGATAAACTCTCTGACAGATTCAAACTCAGTAGGGTTGCCATTAAATTTATCTACAGTTTCCTATCGGAACGTACGCAACAGGTTAAAGTGCTGAGATCTTTATCTACAACTACTACTGTAAATTCTGGTGTTCCTCAGGGCTCTATATTGGGACTATTCTTATTCTGTGCATTTGTGAATGACTTGGCGGAAGTTATCCAAGGGCTCGAGCATTCAGATGTATGCAGACGACGCGACGTACAATTGTATATATTCTAGGCCTGTCGTTCTCGTTGAGGACTGCGCTTCTAGACTAAATGACGACTTATACCCCGTTTTACCATTGGGCTATAAGTAACCATCTAGACTTAAATGCGACCAAATCAAATTACATGATTGTTGCACGAACTGGAATCGATATATCTGACCTTCCCAATTTAAACAATAACCCTCTGGTTCGAGTATATAAAACTAAAAATTTGGGAATTATGCTTAACAGTGGCATGTCTTGTTGCGATCACACGAACGCTGTCTTACAAAAGTTTATGGTACGCTTAGAAGGCTTTGGCTATTTGCTGCACTCCTCCCGATCTCGACTAGGCTTCGACTAATAAAAGCCTCAATCTTACCATTTTTCATGTTCGGTAACCTTATATACCCTTCCATGGATTCCTATTGTTCCAACAAAATTAAGGTGGCGTTCAATGACTGTACAAGGTTTGTTTACGGCTTGAGACGGTATGATCATTATCACTCCGTATCGCTGTTTATTACTAGGTTGTCCCCTAGAGCTTTATCTTAGCTATAGATCAATATGCTTCCTTCATAAATTAATTCGGATTACGGAGCCTACCTACTTAAAACATTTCACTTGTTCCTTGCACTCAACAGACGTCTTGACTTACTAATTCCACGATTCACTAGTGTAATTGGCGAACGTTTCTTTTTTGTTCAAAGCCTTTCGTCAATGGAATTCATTGCCCGCTGATTTACAGCGTGTGAGCTCGGTTGGCGTGTTCAGCAGGCGTTTATTTCAATATTTAACCTGTAATGACTCTTCGTAGGTATGTGTGCGCTCACTTGAATTTTTTTTTATTTCTTCTGTTTTTGTTTTTTTTTTTTATATAGGCTCTGCAGAATTTTGTTTCGTATCATTATCATTATTGTTTTTTTTTTCTGTTTTACTTACTGGTAGCTATGTTTTCTTTTTTATTCTATTTCATTTTATAGTTATTATTTTTTTAATTTTTTTATTTTAAGTTTATTAATTAATATGTAGTTGTATTGATTTGCCAAATTTTGTAATTTGTTATTATTGTACAAACTGAAAAGATCCGTTTTCAAGGTCTTGTTGTACTCTGCCATAATAAAGTATTGTATTGTATTATTATTGTATATTATTAGTTTTTTAATTAAATTTTCTTCGCCTTTCATAACTAGTCGTAACATCTTATATCCTTTTTAGTTCAAAATAAAGTCGACGGCATTTATTCCGAAATATATTGACGTGCTACTTTAGTTCTCATACTAGAAAAAATGCAGGAAGGCCTTCGAAATAACGCTAAAGAAGAAGATCTAAGAGAGATGGACAATTTCCGGCCCATTAACAGTGTAGACGACATTGAGTCCTTAGAGGCTAAGCTAAGAAGTGACAAAAATTTTAAAGATAATTTGGTAAGATGAAAACATCAACTATGCTTTTATTTTTTTAAATGTGTTATTAATTTAAGGTGCTGAAGGTTGTTCGTCTAGGAGGAGCCAACCCAAACAGAGCTTCTCGTTACGCATCGAATTTTATTTTTGAGGATGCCGTACTAGAGAACTTTTCATGGGGCGGGACATTTGTTAGAAAGAATTTTAGCTGCTATAGGGAAATTTTAGATACCATTTCTTCAGGTGTTCGAAAAATTTCCCAAAATTTAGTGATCATGACCTCAATTATTTTTTTAAAGAATATCTAAAACACGCAGACTAGACTTACGCGCAAATCTAAACGCAATATTGTAACATCAAATGAAGATACTTACGATAAAAATGATGAAAATCCAAATTCAAAAGAATGATGAAATTATATGTTTAATACGCAAAACTGAAATTTTTAATATTAATTTTTCCTTTAATTTTTTTTTCTCTTTTTTCTTATACAGATTCGTCTGTATATGTATATATGTACATATTCATATGCATGTTTATGAACGAACTCATATAGAACCTGTAAGAAATAGAGTTAGGTACTTACGTTTTTATATCTCAAATAAAATTTTGTTATCATAAATTTTTTTTTCAATATATTATCCTGTAATGAGATATCGTCGTACCGTTTTGATTTATTTTCAGCAACGCATTCTGATAACGCTAAATGCTAGTGGCGTTTGGGTTGGGACTATGAATTATGCACTCAAATTGCAAATCAAATAAAACTACATAGATTTTGTATATGTAACATTGGGGTGTATTATTCATCATTAATATCGAAACTTGATGCCTATATACAAACTAATAGGGAAAAACTTCAAAAATAAAGTTACTGCTACTAAACCGATTCATTTCATAATTACCATTATGCAACGGTTTATTTACTACCGAAAGTTACATTTATACCGTAAGTTGACGGTTACAAATATACTTCTCGATAACAGAAGTTATTTATTCCCCTATTAGCAACGGTCACAAAATATAAACATATATTTACCGTTTTCAGAAAGGCGTTTTGTTACGATGGCAGCGACGTTACCGTGACTAATTTGAAACTTCCCAGTTTTGAAAACAAGAGTTGATAAATGGTTGTGGCACGTTTATATAACGCCGAATTGCTGCTTGGGTATGAGATAAAGTGGAGAGAGAAACATCGAAACGACCTTTACTGTCGGAATCAAATAATCTGGGCTGTCAGTAGACTGATCAAAGAGCGCATTTATTGAGCCCAGTATCAACTTCTACGCGTATGAATTCTAGCGGACTATCGCAAGAGTGGCACGATATTTTACATTTAAAGCAATCCCGAATATAAATTGCAGCGCCACCCCTGACCCCTCCCTCCCGGGAACAACGGAAGGGTTTAAAACAGGGTAGTGAAACAAGCGCTGAAGGAATGCCTGGAGTAAACCATGACTCACTGAAAAGAATCGCATGCAGGTCCGTCCCCGAAAACATCTCTGCCAACTCATATATCTTCGACCTGACACTCCTAGCATTCAAGTAACAAACGTTGACTAACTAACTCGCTAAGTTTCCGTTTACTATATTAACCATAGTTGTTACTCTGTTCTCGTTAAAGGAATTATCATTCATAATCGAGCAGTATTACGCACACGAATCGACCACTAGCTTCACAATCGATGCAGCAAGTGTTAAACATAAAAAATAAATATTACCAGTAGATAAGCAAATGCAGAGATAGCATAATTCAAAAACTTAAAACCAATAATTGTTATTGAAGCAAGGGCAGTCAGCTGATCTGCGTTTAATATTCTAAAGGGAGCCTCATTTTTATTATTTTTAACATATAAAAGGCCGTTAACCGTGTAGGCAGATGATAGTTCATTTAATTTATACAATTTGAGTGCCTCACTAGCAGCTGGTGATTATTAGAAGTGACAACATAATTATCATAGGAGAGTACATTGATTCCCCGTACTTTAATCTGTCTATGTGTCCTCAAAGCGGAGAAAAATAAATTATTTTCTTTGACGCAAGCCAAGCAAACAACTGAAGGTCGGTCGGCCGGTATAGGTTTGCTTTGTTGATTTTCTTTAAGTGAAAGGCCACAGAATGGAATGAAAATTCATGAGAGAGTATGGCTGATAACTCTTTCAGCAGGTTGATCGGACTTTCGTTAGGCATCTCTGCAATGCGCCTGATGACTGCCTCGCTCAGGCGACTGATACGTCGTAATTCATCATTATCACTAGCTAGTTTTTTATAATTTACCTCCAAGTCTGATAATCTGCTCACGCATGCATTTAAATGGACAGCAGGCCACCTACAGCGTCATCAATTTTACAAGCAGTCGTTTCTCAACACTAGCAATTGACACTTGCAATTGGGATTCGAATAGCAGCAGCAAACTATTGAATTTGCTGATTAAATTATCATCTGCGCTTGGCCCATTCGTTTATTTAATGCCAGGGCGCAGATTGCTGTGCTGGACGATGCATATGCAGTATCGACCGTCTCCATCAAGGCAAAAGTAAACCAATAATTGTTGTTGAAGCAAGGGCAGTCAGCTGATCTGCGTTTAATATTCTAAAGGAAGCCTCATTTTTATTATTTTTAACATATAAAAGGCCGTTAACCGTGTAGGCAGATGATAGTTCATTTAATTTATACAATTTGACTGCCTCACTAGCAGCTGGTGATTATTAGAAGTGACAACATAATTATCATAGGAGAGTACATTGATTCCCCGTACTTTAATCTGTCTGTGTGTCATCAAAGCGGAGAAAAATAAATTATTTTCTTTGACGCAAGCCAAGCAAACAACTGAAGGTCGGTCGGCCGGTATAGGTTTGCTTTGGTTGATTTTCTTTAAGTGAAAGGCCACAGAATGGAATGAAAATTCATGAGAGAGTATGGCTGATAACTCTTTCAGCAGGTTGATCGGACTTTCGTTAGGCATCTCTGCAATGCGCCTGATGACTGCCTCGCTCAGGCGACTGATACGTCGTAATTCATCATTATCACTAGCTAGTTTTTTATAATTTACCTCCAAGTCTGATAATCTGCTCACGCATGCATTTAAATGGACAGCAGGCCACCTACAGCGTCATCAATTTTACAAGCAGTCGTTTCTCAACACTAGCAATTGACACTTGCAATTGGGATTCGAATAGCAGCAGCAAACTATTGAATTTGCTGATTAAATTATCATCTGCGCTTGGCCCATTCGTTTATTTAATGCCAGGGCGCAGATTGCTGTGCTGGACGATGCATATGCAGTATCGACCGTCTCCATCAAGGCAAAAGTAACGGTAGTTATTGAGGTGGTACTACTCGTCTCCGTATTGATGCGACCTTTTGAGCGCATTCTTGATGGATTCAGATTTAGGCTCTTGTAATAAATATGCGCAATAGACCAAGATTTATCGCAAAAGTCAAAGAGAAAATGAGTACTTGAGATTTCTCAACACAGTGAATAAAACTTAAAAGCTTGAATCAAGCGGGAGCAAATTCGGTACACGTCTACTACATAGGAACCATCATCGCTCCAGAAATTCCAATCAAATAAGAAAGACTCACAAAAGCTCATTTGTTATGTTAATCTATGTTTAGTTCGTCTTTTTATCTAAATCATGAAATCAAAGCGTATATTAGGTTTATCATTCCATTTTATGTCCAGCAGTCAAGTCGTTGGGTTTCTGGAAGCTTTAACAAAGACCAGGAAGAATAGCCATAAAGTTCTGCTATCAAGGATATAAAGAAACGCAAAGACTGTAGATACAAAAATCTTCTAGAATATTCAAGAGGAAGGCCTTTGTATCAAATCAGTCGATACTGAGCTACTGAAGCTCCTCAGGTAATTTGATTATCAGTAATAATCTGCGGAAGCTGAGTGCATTAACACATTCTGAAGGATCAGACCCATTTTTCCAGGGTGCTGGACAATTTGTGAACGCTGATTGTTCATTTTTAGCTTTATCTGATCGCTATGCCAATCTTCTTATCTTTCAAAATTCTGCTTTCACAAAAAAAAAAAAAAACAAAAAATAGGGGAAAACATTTAAATATCCAAGATAATTTAAGTGATATGTTGAAAAAAAAACATTTATTGATTCCTAGGCATGTGTAGAATATGCTGGTAAAGTGATTTTCCAATATTGGAAGTCGTTGGAAAGTTATATTAGTTAGAAGACCAAGTGTTCCGAGCGATTAGTCGAGCGCTCTGCGAAGTGCGGCACCGGGCCTTTTGTGACGCTTCGGTTTCATACCTGAGACATTTCAATACACATGTATACTAATGCATATATGTATAAAGAGAGATTTTCCCAAACTTACTTTCAAATATAACGGTTAGTTTAGTCTTGGCTTGTCACCAAAGGCTGTAACAGCAACTACGAATCATCTTTTGAATGCGTTTTTCTTAAAACATCGTTTTTCTAACTGGTCTCCACGATATATCAAAAACGGTTTCACCGATTGCATTGAAATTTGAACGGTAGATTCGGCACATGTATAGTCATCGAGTGAACTAAAATAATGCATAAATTCCAAGCCGTTTTTTTTGTAACAAAATAATCGAAAAAATCATGAAATTTGAAAATTAATGTTCAAAAACATGTCAATTATTCAATGTTTAATACTTTCGAATGATTCTAGTTCATTCGATGCCACAGCTTCATAAATTAAAACATCGTTTGGTTCTTTGATTTCAAATAAGCCAATCAACCGCAATCATGGAGACCGTCGGCAAACTTTTTTTGCGACATGGGTGCCTTTAGGGTGGTGCAACACACATTGTGATGATGATTTTGATCTGAAAGTACTCCGACTTACTATTGCAATGTCAATAAATATACAGTGAAAAGTTCAGCTTTTTATTGTTCGTCAAAAAAATCCCAAACGGAACTAAAAAAACCGGCTGTCACACGGGTTGACCCCCTGAAGAGTTGGACTGTATAACTTTTCAGATAACAAAGGTGAGTCCCTTTATACTCTGTCCTGTTTATAGTAATTTTGAGAAAGATGTTGTTGATGAGTCCCATAAAAATTCAAAGAGGAATCCACAAATCATCCGAAACTCGAGCTTTGGTGAAATTTGCATTCACAAGGGGATAGTCATGATCTAGGTCTGATTAAGGATGGTAGAAGGACTGGAGGAATACATATACATGTATATGGAAACTCTTTGATAAAAAGATAATGGAAAATAAATTATAAGCGAAGTACCATGATTATACGTACTTATATATTATATAGGTATACAAAAAAAGCATGTATCAAAAGTAGTCATTGTTTGAAAAGCGAAAGAACACGACAGATGATGTCTTTTATTTGTATTTCATTCAAGCAAGCATCCAAGAAGGTTTTGAAAAAAACAAAAACTCCACGTAGTGAAAGAGATTTCTTTTCTTTTATCTTTTGGGCAAAATGTAAAATCAATTTAAAAAAATTAAGGGAAGCCCGAGATGAAACTTATGTTCTCCCAAAAAGTGACAGAGGCTTCGCCTTGATATATTGGAGTCGGATAAATGGAAATCATAGGGGTGGCTCTCTTTAAGTAACTCCCATTAAATAAGCTGAATACATTTGCCATCTGATTAAAGAGGCTTCACTTAATTTAGATTCAATTTTGGGACACAAAATAAAGTTGGAAAGACAATTTTATGTAGGTTCTCGCCTATGGCATGACAGGATCTAGATTTTAGCTTTGATAAAATACTCCACCGCGGAATTTTACAAAAACCTCTAAGAAAAACAAAGGGGCCCGTCTAGTTGAAAAAAGGCTAAGACAATTGAAATTCATGCAAGTTTCTGGAATAAAATTTCCATTTTAATGAATGGAAAGGAATCATCTTATTCGGTGTGCCCTAGAAAGTAAAGGAATATCTTGGAAAGCACAGTGTTGTAGCACGATGCTCCTTTACATAATTTAGACATAACGAGGCCATTAAAGATTATGGTTAGCCCAAATGTTTAACATTTCTTTCGATATAACTGAGATAAATTCTTTACTGTTTAAAGAGGTACTGACCAGTTCAAGATGTAATCATCTAGGTGTCCATTGATGCCGATAACAATAATTAGGGGGACTGCATTCTTAGATTGCAAAACAAAAATGGTATGACATATCAGTTCTTTTCACATCACATTTTACTTCGAATAGCAGGAAATAGCCTTTACTGCTCAATCTGATAATAATATCTTCTACACGGTAATATTTCTCTGCAATCTATGAGTCTATGTATTTAACTAATAATTATTAAACACCAATACGTCCTTCGAAATACAATAGAGATTTTACCTGTAATCACTCTTCCTACGAACACGCTTTTATACGACAACACGGTAGTTGTTTCAGCATTCCTGAGCCTGACTAATGCTAAATTTGTACTTGTGGAACTTTGCATCCTACTTTAAAAGGATAACACTTTTCATTCCCCTACAGATTTGAGGAATTATTTAACCAATCAATTGCTGAACTCGTTAAATAAGCCTGGAGGAAAGCTGTGTACAAGCATGAATCAGTTGATAAACAAGTTCGCACTACAGTAAAATTGGCTAAAAAGATTTAACAAGATTTAGAAGTATCTTCGCTAGTCACTACCGGGCTAGCTCCAATAAAATGTAACATAATTTTTTTTTATATTGTTTCAGTTTGGTTTAGCAATATAGGAATAATACGAATCAATTACCTTGTTGACATGAAACGGACTAGACTGCATTATCGAACTCTGGAATGAGAATAGAAATATAAATATTGGTTTCGCATTTTCCAGGCGAATTGGATTTTTGATATCATTCATTTGTTTTGGTTTTATTTGACTGGAGCACAATAATAATTATCCGAACCACCGAAACTATCAATTTTTATCACGAGTTTGCTGATGCGGTACATTGGATTAAATTGTTATTTATCTTATGCGTGAGGTCGCGTGGACGTTATCTAAGTCCAGTCTATCAACTGACGCTGATATCTCACTCCATTGTATCTATGCTTGCAGGCTGGCACACTAGCACCTCGACTAAGTGCGGAGAGATGGGGTGGGTAAAGTGAAAAAACCTGCACTATCATGCGCCATAAACAAAAATTTTCGTACCAAATGCTGAAAGCCGACAAACCAGAACAATTTGTAAGGTAAATATACACACCTGTTCTAAGGGACAGATCATTTACCATGCTTGATGAGTATAAGATGGAAATGATCCTCTGTTTCCTCCCCATCCGGAAATTACATCTTCGGCTAATATCTCGATGTCCCTTGGTTACGATCTAAAGAAAAAAAAAACAGCGGAGGAGTGGAACTTAAATGACCTTCATCGCGAAGAGGACTCCAGGAGAGGGAGGAAAATGAAGGCGTTAGATTCGCATAACGTTATAATCACTTTTTATCAATGAGTTCTAATGACAGTTTCAGAATTTCCCTTTGTTACTTCACGTTTTTATAAAATCTTTAAGATTGAAAAATTTGCAAATTTCAGTTCGAAATGGCTAATGACTTTAGCGACTTATTGAAGACGAGATTTGCACGTTATGATAGATACTCCAAAAGATTTGCCCCTTTTTCCCTTTAAATCCGCTTTTACTCGAGGCCCAATGAAGAGCCTTGAATCACCGGGGGCGTTTCCAGATTTTAACATTGCCTCCGTAACATGACTATATCTCAAGAATGGCAAGTAATTTAATTCTTCTCTATGTCTACTAAATTCAACTGGAGTTATGGTCCAATAATAACATAAATCGATAGTTTCTTGTTTATAGCTCATAGATAGGGTTCTTCTCAAACATATGCTATTACTACGCTCTATAAGGTTTAGATTATTATTACTAAAAAAATGTTCAGTTCAAATAATTTTGTACAACTATTGAGCACTGACTGGATGGCGATAATGCTATCACTACGTTCTATAAGGTTTCAATTATAATCAATAAAAATAAATTCAATCGAGGATGGTTCACCATTCTGTACTAAAGCAGCCTTTCTTAGTCAGTTCCGTAAAATTGGATATTGCGCGCAATGTAAGTGAGCCAAAACCAAAGAAATTATACAAAAGATTAACTTACGTGATGCTGCGGATCCCTCGAAGGAGCTCCCTGGAGGCACCAGCGGCTTTCCTGGTTTGGAAAGCTGGAAGGTTACATTTAATGTGGACAAAACTGAATTTTTTGAAAAAAGTTTTTTTGACAATATGGGTTTCTGGCGTTAGTTGTGGCTACTTATCTGCCTGACGTACATTTCATTTATCTACTCACTTTCCCTATCACTCACGGTTCCTGGCATTCGATTTCTTTTTTAATGCTTTATGTGGTTACGGCCAGCTAATCAAAAGTACCCGAATTCTCTGTTATCTGCAATAGTGACGTTTTTCTTAAATCTTTCTTGATGGTTTTGAATTGTTTTTACCTATTATGTGTCTAACCATACCCGACAAGAAAAACGTCCCACTTCCTTCTTTAATTTACACTACAATTTACATTTCTGAATGTTAATTAGGTGAGGTACATTACATAATGAAAACAGTTGCTAAAAGAAGATGGAGATGGTGTGAATCTGTGGGGCCAGAGGCCTTTTGAATCATTGAATTGTATAAATTGTATACATATACCATCTAGAGGATTGTAGAAGTACCTCGCCGTCCCGGGGTCATGGTCTGGAGGCTGCTTCTTAAAGGATGCAGGCTCCCTTGGCGATTACACGCTGCTATTGCTATACTGAGATTTCCTTTCCTTCGCGATTACGGGTTCTGTTTGGCATTTGCCAATTACGCTTCCTGTTAATTCGGATGACTCTCCGTTTTATCAATTATGTCCCGTGAGGGTGATCCTCATTTTCCGCAATCCGACAATCCAATCAACCGCTCTTTCTGATGCTCGTTTTTAATCCACCCTTTTTTTATAGTTTCTTGCGTTACAATTATCCGCGGTTTCTCTGATTTTTACGGAATTTTCTTTTCAAAAAAAAAAAAAATTTCTTTCCTTTCTCAACAAAACTCTTGGCAGTCTCTTCTTCTTCTCAAATGGCGGAAAGTACAACTATTCGTCAACATATAACATGAATAGATGCCACCTGCCCAGCCTTAGAATTAACTGTATTGCCGGCCAATTAAGTGATCTGGCTTTCTCGCGAAGACAAACAGATGTGGGTGAAGCGCAGAATTCGATATTTATAATATACGTATGTATGTAGTTATTTTATTTTATGATTGTTGTTTTCTAGTATGATTGTTGTTTTGTAAATTGATTGTTGCTCAATAGTGGTATGATTGTTTATTTTCATAATTTGATTGTTTTTTGAGGCCATTCCCTTTAACTCGTACACGAATTTGTCTGTCTGTATGTTTATATATTTCATTTTTACTATTTTCGAAACCCTCGTAGACCCACTTTTCGTCATTACAGGTTCATGTCGCGTGACAATTGAATCTGTCAAAATTTGAACCGGAAATTTCCATGGAAAACCCGGAAAATCGGGAAAAATCATTTGAAAATTTGGAACAAATTTGATTATTGATAAATCCGTTTCAAGAAAAATGCAGAGTTTTCCGATTTTACCGAAAAAAATTTCCGGAATTTTCCGACTTTTCCGTAAAATTTTCCGGTAAATTTTTTTTCTAAATTAGGCAGGATCAAGTTCCCTATCAACTGGAATCATTACTTTCTCTCCGACAATGGTGAAAACTTTCAGAAAAAATCGAGGAAAATTCATTTTTTTTCCGACCAAGGATAAACTCCGAAAAGCGTTTTACATGAATTTTCCTCGATTTTTTCTGAAAGTTTTCACCATTGTCGGAGAGAAAGTGTTTAAGCGTTTTGCAACCTAAGACAAAGTTGTAGAGCGAAATGAGTTGCATAAAGTTGCGTTTGTGGAAGACTCCATGGAAACCCCGTGAAAGCGGGAAAGTCATCAGTAAAATTTTCATCGATATGATTAGTGACAAATCTGTTTCAGGATAAATGCAGAATATTCCAATTTTTCTGGAAAATTTTCCGAAAATTTCCGGAATTTTCCGACTTTTCCGTAAAATTTTCCGACAAAATATTTTATAAGCTATGCGGAATCATTTTTTTTCCGTCCTACTGGCATCAATACTTTCACTTCAACAATCATAAAAACTTGCACGAAAAATCGAGGAAAATTCATTTAAATTTTTAAGAAAATTTCATAGTAATAGGAAAAGTCTGTGGAAAATCCGAAAAATTCATGTTATATGGGATCAAGTCGGAATACTGCTAAAAAGCGCTGTTTAAAACATAATTTGAATTTTAGAAAACCGTTGCAGTACTTCAACGATTTGATACTCGAAAAATTTTTGTTTTCGGATTGGCACCAAACATGACTTAAAAATTGTTTTAAAATATCTCCATGCAGCACGTAATAACAATTTAGTTAACGTGAAAAAGGCAGAAAATAAGATAAATATAAAACGAGTTTTCAAACAAAACTGGGCCAAGCCGCATGAAAAAGTAGAAAATAAACTTTTCTTCACACACAGAGGTGGACTCAGAATTTTTGATTGGGACATTTCTCTTGAATATTCTTTCTCTTCATGAATCAAAGCACTTATTACCTCTGATTGATCATACTGAAATATATCGATGTTTGTCAGCGAATAAAATCTGAGAAGAAAAGTTTATTTTCCACTTTTTCATGCGGCTTGGCCTCAGTTTTGTTTGAAAACTCGTATTTTACTTATCTTATTTTCTGCCTTTTTCACGTTAACTAAATTGTTATTACGTGCTGCATGGAGATATTTTAAAACAATTTTTAAGTCATATATCTCGATAATAAAGGGGTAAACTGGAACTTTCAATAAAATACTTTCGTCTTAGTTTTATTTACGGAATTCAAAAATGTAGTCGAAATGTATCATTAAAAAGGACGAAAAGGATTTTTTTTAATATAATGATAAGCTACGTAGCTTTTGTTATTAGAACTTTTGCGATATCTCCGTACATTTTGAGAAAAATGCGCAGGAAACACGTTACGTGGGACACCCTGTATTTTTCGCCATTGACTTCAATTCATCTCTGATATGAAATCGATTTTAATTGTGGAGCTGAAGTTTTATTGGCCGTGAAAATCTGTTGCAGCATTAGATATCTCTTTCGGGTTCAATGTAGAGTGTAATACTTATATTCTGTTCTTTGTGATGATTGAACTCAAGGTCTAGCTGGACAATATTAAGGGAATTCTTGAAGTTTTATTACATTTTCTCTATAAGAATGCTATTCCTGAATACTTACTCCATCAGTTGTACATTTACACACAGTACACTACATAGGTGCACACAAGGGATTTCTATGAGATTTACTATTATTAGCAGAGGTGTTGTGTGCTATAGATCCATAAGTACACACTTCTCAGATAAGATTCCCAAGATGTTCGTTTAGGTTTATGAGCTTCTTACATAGTTTTTGCTTCGTAGTTATTCTGTACATAAATAAAGATTTTGAAAGAAAGAAAGAATTTACTTTTGAACTTCTTTTATGATTTGAACTTTGATGCGGTGAGTTTTTATGGAGCAATGAGGAAATTTCTCTAGCTATGTGCTTCCATTTCAGGACAGAATACTTACTCGATGCAATGTAAGTTTTATTTTTATTTCTATTTTCAAGTCTTGTTTGTTTATAAAATCTAAAAATTGTTGTCTTGGGACTAGTCCAAGAAATATTTTTCAATCGTACCATTTTTTATGCAACAGAAGATAATTATTATTGTCTTCCGTCCATCTTTTTTTTCAGCATCACGTTTAGTTCCTTGAAAATTTTGAGAAAATGTGTTTTTTTTTTTTGTTTTATTAATTGCTCTATTTTGTAGGAATCTATATATATAATTATGGGGCAAAAGTAACTTATCGTTTTTTGTTTGTTTTTTTTTTAGAAATTTTTTTCTTCCATCTTCCAATTCGTAAGCCCCACGCGGCCCCCCCCCCCCCCCCCCTATAAGTGGTTTAGCCACGCCTTTTCTCTACTACTAGCTTGGATAGCGATTTCATGTAGCTGGAATGCGAAACAACAGATATGTTTACACAATAAATTTTGTTTCCACTATCAAAGGGAATAAACCAGAGTAAGTGACCAAAAATTAATCATACCCAGTCCACTTTATCATGCACATATGTAAACGTGTAGATACATAGTAAGATAGCTAAGAATGCTCTGAAATTTTACACGTGTGAACTTTGGATATACCATTTCCAAAAATGTAGGAAGAAAAACGTTGATAAAATAGCGTGAAATTTCCAAATAATCCAACCAAATAACTCAAAAGTAATATGAGTCCTTTCCATAAAAGGAATGAGTAGGTGTGCACATGTAGGTGATATTGGAGTTTATTTCTTTTGTGCCAGGAAGATGATTCCTTGCTGAGAGGTACATGTAACTTGTTGACTAGAGGAGACTTTGAAATTTAATTTGAAATCCTGTGAAGTGATCAATATTTGAACTGATTTGGAATTGGGTTCTTGAAGTTTTATTAGATATATTCAATGGCCGGCAGCTTGAAATTTAAAGTTACCTTAAAAAAAATAAATTTGAAAGGTCGAAATGAGTTTTATGGAACAATTTATTCTGCAATTTGATCGGCGTCTATTATCTGCGTACTGCACACATTTTATTATGCAATTTACTTAAAGCTCAAGCTACTATTAATAAGCAACTGGAATATATAAGTTTTTTAAATTGTGTATGAGATATTTTAGGAAGGTTTTTCTTATTCAATTTTCAGGGCTAATACCTATACTTACCAAAAATGTACAAAACTGGCACATTTTTCAATTATTCTTTTCTGAAAAATTTTTGGAGGAAATAATCTCAAATTACAAATGTCTGAAAATACAAATTTACCTATAGTTTCTTTCAAGCTCTTATGCATATAACTGTACTATATGCATCTTACTTTTGTATATCGAGTTCGTGCATGTTTCTCTTACATCGAAAATTCTACACTCAAATGTTGAGTAAGTAGTATTAGTATCTTCGATCGAATTACCTAACTGGTAAAAGACGCGTTCAAAGTTGTTCTGTGGCTCTTAATAAATGTTTGAAAGCAGTACATCGATCATGGGGAAGTAAATATCATGATTGGTTTGAGGACGTATTTTGAATGGTATTCAAAGAAACGTACCACTTCAGTCTACAAGCCATGCTGGAGGGTCTTCGGAAAAAAATTTAGAAGAGCGTAGATGAAATCTAAAGCTCGGCCTAGGTTTCATGAAGAAAGAGATAGATATCACTTATTCATCTGAAAGTCGAATCATCATGAATTCTTGACCCTGACAAGCTCCCCCCCGTCTTCATGAAGGTCGAATAAACAAATCACCAAAACGGAATTTTGAAGTAAAGCTTCCAAAAACGACGGATATAATATTTTACCTCCGTACTACGCGGTGTTAGTGTTTTAAAAATAGATGTTATACAATTTAAAGAAAATTCGACACATGTAGTTTGCATAAATGTTACTGGTACATACTACTAACAGATTATTAGACAGAAGGACTGGATAAACTCTATTTACTAAATGGAGTTGCGATGATGGATCTGGACAGAGTGAATGTAATATTTCACCACCCCTGGACATGAAATCGGGGAAATTTCATGCCCAAGACTTCTATTGTTCCTCTAAGCGCTTATCGCAACTATTACTAGAACCTACTCATAAAGAGAAATCCAATTTTTGTCGCATGCAGGTCCAAAATATATATTTCGAAATTTCGTGCGATATTTTCAATAAAAGAAACCGTCCGTATATCCTCTAGCATATGAGAAAGATGATATTCGATAAACTTCATAATTTATCTCACCCTGGCACACATGCCAGCAGAAGCTAAGTGCATCGAAATACTTTTGGCCTGGCAAAAACATCGACTGTGGTTCCTGGGCAAAAAATTGTATAAATTGCCACAAATCACAAGTGCATAGGCACACCAAAGCTCCAATTGAAATGTTTGAAGCTCCAGCAGGTAGTTTCGAACATATCCATATTGATCTAGTAGGACCGCTAACACCATCCAATGGGTATAAATATATAAATATACTTACAGTCATTGACCGTTTCACCACTTGTTCAGAAGCTTACCCAGTAAGATAAAGCCCAGTTTCAAATGTCGCAAAACCATTTGTACGAGAATACGTTTTCTAGATTTGTCGTTTACAAGTTACTGCGGACCAAGGCGGGGAATTCGAGTCTAGACTGTTCCCGAAATAACTCACCTATTATGTGCACGGAGAATTCGAACAACAAGCTATCACCCCCAAAGCGATGGAATGGTAGAAAGAGTCCATCGTCAATTAAAAGATTTCTTACGAGATAGAGCTTGATGCCTTCGGCATACATACCGTATGAGGAGCCGTCGCCCCCTTCCGAGGACTTGAGATTGGTGATTGAGGCTGCTGAGGAGAGGAACATCAATCTCTTGCTTGGGTGTGATGCTAACGTCCATCATACAATATGGGGTAGCACCGATATAGACCCGAGAGGTGAGTCTCTTTTCAACTTTTTTTTTGAGACTAAGTTTTTGGTATGTAATAGAGGCAGTACGCCATCTTTTAAGAAGGCGTTAAGACTACCAAAGAGATCCTCATGGAGGAACTTTTGCGAGTCAATAGAATCTAATACAGAAGCGTGCAGGCTTAAAATAAAGGGGAGAACAGGGCCTGGACAATCACGAATGTGGAGCTGTTAAGTGCACTTCTCGACGCCCACTTTCCTGGTAGTGGAGAGATAGGCCCGACGGTGGCGAGTTCTGGCGAACGGCACCTACAAGGCGGAAAGGAAGAGGTGATCAGCTCCATAGGCAGCGAAAAAGCTACAAAATGGGCAGTCTGTTCATTTGAACACAATAAGGCATCAGGGCAACAGGGATACCTGCCGTATTGCGAGGCAGCAGAACAAACACCCGGAATCTAGTAAGGGTCCGGACGGGTCATTGGGCCATATATGACCATGATAGACGATTTGTGCAGGAGTTGTAAAGACCCGCAGGAAATCGTATGCGTCCAATACGTGATTTGAGAATGCCCGCTCTGATGAAGAAAAGAAGCAGCCTACTGGGTACCTACTTCTTTTGAAATCTGGGAGAGCAGCAAAACAAAGAATTTAGGTATATCCTGATATTTCTGAGAGAAGCAGGATGGATCTAGGTAAAGAGTCTTGGAGGTATCTAGAGCTCCCTATGGGAAGCAGAATTGATCTGGGGCGGCTCGAAAAGGTTTTCCCATGGGGCCCAGCGACTCAATGGACCCACCAGAAGTCTAAGTGATGCAGACTAGTTGTATTGCGGTATCCCTCTTACCTAACCTAACCCAACCTACGAGATAGAGGAAATGTCAATAGGTGGAGCGAAGAAATCCCCGTAGTGCTCCTAGGAATGCTAACTTTAGTGAAAGAAGACCACAAGGCTCCCCCAGCAGACCTAGTATATGGCCTCGCATTAAGGGTTCCACAATCTACGTAAACAGATGCGAAACCTTAGATTCACAAGCCCGCGTACATCACACTACAGTCGCTCTTACATCCCAAGAGATCTACACAAATGCAAGTACACTTTTATTCGTGTAGATAGAGTTCAAATAGGACTAGAACTACCGTAAGAAGGCCCATTTGAGATCCTACGTTGCTTTCGTAAGCATATCTTCTAGACGTTAATGGCATAAATAAATCAGTATCGATCGGTCGAATAAAACAAGCGCACATGATAACCGATGTTACGAAATAAAGCAAACCATGGCGTTATCCTACACTTTGAAAGAAACAGGATTATTTCAGAACACTATGAATAACATATTAGTAAATACTAGTAGCATTATCTCAGAGGCGGTACTGTAGTGACGTCGTATTCAAACTTAGCGTCAAGTAAAATTTTGAATCTCGCGCTAATGCACCACTTGTAAGTCAGAGATGAAATCTAAATCGTCATTCCATTCCTAGTTGGTCACGCGATAATTAAGGAACCATTTTTAAGATTGTGATTCGTTTAAAGTATTTATTAGGAACTTGTAATTAAAATGGTTTATTTAAAAATAAATATTATATGAGCTAAATTGGGAGTGACCTTTGTCATTTTTGCATTACAAGACGCAATAACGCTACTAACAAGTCTCTGGCTTAAACTTCGAGAACGAACTCTATATCGAACGGAAAACAGATTATCAGCGTAGTAAAAGGAACATGATTCTAGACGTATCAAGTCGAGATTTTCTCTCGATAGCGAATCGCTTTATCAGAAATTTATTTTAATCGAAGATTTCATAAACATAACATAATTCCCTAGAACAAAAAAAAGATAAAGTCGTGGCAGAACAGAATTTTTTTGAAAAAATGTGAACCTTTTCCATAGGTTGGGATGTTTCGCTGACAATTTTATAATGCAGATGAAACTTGATGCGGTACCAGTTGCGAAGCTTGCAAGAGATGTTCCTCAGGTATTAATGACATCTCTTAAAATTCAATTGGATCACTTAGTAGAAAAAAAATCATTGAAAGAATGAAAGAAAGCTCCGAGTGCGTTTCAAACTTAGTGTTGGTTGAGAATTCAAACAAGTGTATACAGATCTGCTTAGATCCTCAAACATTGAAGAACAGTGCCCATATCAATGCTAGCGGAAACATGAAACATGAAAAGAAATTTGCGTGAAATCGTGGAATCCTACTCCAGCACTGCACAGCAGTTTCTCCAGAAAAAGAGAAAAAAATATAAACAAATTATTATCATACAAACAAAACGAAGAGCAAAAACTTACATAAATAAATCACGGCCAGTGACATCTGACGTTTATCATCACGAACAGATTATCGCCTTTCTCGCTTAAAGCAAAGGCATGATACGCATCGCCAGATCTCAAAGCATGGAACCGCAACATTTTTTTTTTCGTCTTCTCATTTACTCTGTGCTTTTTCTAGAGTATAAATAAAGCGATGCGTTCAGAATTCGAGCATTGCGAATTAAGAAGTTATTCTAGACAGATCAAATCCTTAGCGCTTTGAACCCGAAACAAATTATTGTGTTTTGAACAATACTTTGCAGAAAAAAAGATGGATCAGTTGTTTTGATATTGAATAAGTCTCATTAATCGGAGTTTTTTATATTATTTCTTTCCAGGTTTTCCCATACCAGAAAGAACTGATTTTCGGACAGACGCTGTATTGAAGCCGACTGTTAATTAAAAACTTGTATTATGAGAGAATTAATTAAGACTTTTATTTTGCAGGTTAAAACCATCCAGAATATATTTGCACTGTCTTGGGTGTTTGAGTTGAATTACTCTTTATTTTTTATTTTTATTTAAGGTGATGTTTTCTTGAATTTTATGTTATTTTCTAATTTTTTTCTTTTTTTTGTATTATTTGAATTATTTATAGTTATAGAATGTTAGTGGATAAAGAATAAAATTAAGAGTAGCATTTAAGAGTTAAACATTGTGTTTATTAAAGGCTGAATTTTTGCATAGAAGTATTCTATCCCTTACTGACCCGCACTACATTTTTTGCTTACACCTTTCATATGCCTAAACACACCGATTCAGAATTTTCTTACAAATAATAAGATTAGATGAAACTGTGGATGCGAAGTTACTGATCTCTTTTGTACCCGAAAAAAATATTTAAAAGAGATTTAAAGCAATTCCAAAAAGAACATGTGCGTACTTTCGTTGCATCTAATTTATTATCAACCATAATTGTGTCGCTTTTCACTAAATAAAAAACTATAATAATAAATTATTATAAATTCATTAAAAATCAATCTTTTTATCGTAGACACTTGATGTAACCGAGTAGTTCACGAAAAGTCTAGTCTACATGATGTGACTGAAGTTTTCAGCCACTTCATGAAATGCTACAAGCCTTTACGCCGATACTGTAATACATAACCCGACATAACCGAATTCTAGGAGAGGTAGATGAGTGGTGAAGGCGGAAGTCACGCCCAGACCTGCGAGGGAGCCACACACACGCGAGTTACATGCCCAGCATAAACCTATAGTAAACCCATTTAAATCATATTTAGGGTTCTGTACCCAAAGTGTAAGAATGGGAGCCCTATTACTAAGACTTCGCTGTCCGTCCGTCATCAAGATGTATCTCATGAATCGTAATAGGCAGACAGTTGAAATTTTCACAAACTTCTTATATCGGCGATATCACAACAAAATAATAAAAATAAAATTAAATTAAAAATTAAAGGGGGCCCCCATACAAGAAACGTGATTTTTTCGGCGTTTTTTTCCTCGTTTTATTCTCATTCGTTATTATTATAATAAGTAAGCATTTTCTTTTTTAAATGACACCATTATTATTATTTTTTCAAATGACAGCATTATTTGTTCACATGACGCCTACTCTCATTTGAAAAAATAAATAAAAAGTACATAGTGCTAAATTTTGTACGATGGTGCTCCAACTTCCTCACAAAAATTTCTTAGGTAATTTCCACCAAGTAACGTTAATCTTAAATAAAATTCATGCAACTCGACACATGTGTAAAAGTGTTTGAGGCAGGTCTACGATACCTGTAATGTAAATTTTGTAGTACAGGCAAAGTTAACTTAACAATAAGTTAGCCGCGCTCGTGATAGCCTGTAACTGAAATTTGTCCGTTTCTCACTTAAAAGCTTCCCAGGGTATGTTTTTAGTGGAAAAGCTGCATCCCCCATAAGATAGTGAGGACATAAAAACTATGAATTTCTCAGTACGGTTGATCCGTGTAAATTCAATGTACCACGTAGGAGTTTCTTTCCAAACGATGACTGTGCAAATATTCTACCATCGCTTTGGCTGCCGCCCGCAAGCGCCAATGTCCGCGGTCTTAAAAGTATAGTTGGCATAGCATAGAGCAAGCAGGACTATACTGCGCTGTCCCTTGTAATTAAAATACTCGGAGGCGGCATTGGGAGGACACTGGGTATTGATGTGCTTGCCATCTACGCTGGAAACACAATTCTGTGGTGACATATAGATGGTCAATAAACAATTCCATAATATGTCGTAAGTTTCATAAATAATTGTGCGAACCGTAGTCACCCCATCTTAAACATCCAGCCTAGGAATTGCATGGGAACGCCTTATGATAAATTCTTGAAAGGAGCGAATGTTTATTACAGAACATGTAAAGCAATGAAAACTGCTGTACGCTTACATATGGGTTAGAAATGATCTGCATTCAGGAACAATAGCTTTGGATGGATGCCTTTTCTAGAAGTACTCCAATTAACGTAAGAAGAAGCTCAAACGTTGCTGATTTCATTCTAGTAACCTTCCGAAAATGCTCTGGATACCGAGATTTCAATTTTTGGTACGATTGGGCAAAATAGCCATCGATATCCCTGGTTAAGTTTAATTCTCTAACCCACCATCGCCTTTTCGGATGGCCTGGCACTTTATGGCTTGTTTCGCAGATTTACAAGCTATGTAATTTAACTTTAAAAATTTTACTAATTTTCTCACTCTCATTATAAAATTGTTCACTTCAAAAAGTTATTAATTTCTCACTAAATTATAAAGAAAAAATGCACAAATTTCAACATAAACTGCTCAATTAAAAAATGTATACTAGAAGCTGTCAAAGTTCGTCCTGTGTCTTGTAAAAGTTGAGAAAGGTGACAAGGTTGAGGTAGAAAGGTAATGGCAAGGCTGAGGTTGGAAAGGCTAGCTCTGTGTTTCCCGCTTTACTTGTTTCTTTCTAGAAAACACGAAGAACTTCCAATTTGTCTTTTAATTTTTTTTTTTTTTTATAAAATAAAATTAGAATAAACTTAACTGGCGCAGTCGGGCAGATTTATGTTTTCGTTTGCCAAAGCTTAAAATTCTTATAAAATCGACAGTTTATCGGTTCAAGTTTTTTTTTAAACGGAAAGGAAAATATTACGCGATTTTACGCAATAATCGATT